>NMRA01000010.1:1661297-1719560 GCA_002633005.1 Phoronis australis
TGGTCTATTCTGGTCTATGTTTCTTTGAGAATCTGGTCGGCGGTGCGGTATTTTTAATTGCTCATTTTTTCAAAAATGCAATCCACCTGAGACGACTTAAAATGACGCGGGATTTTTTACTCATGACAAAACACGGCGTTTCAAGCATTACTTACTCTTTGATATTTTCTTATTTTCAAGACCAGAAAAGCATAATACCACTACAGTTTCGGCTCCTATAAGCAGCCATCGTCCGACGTTGTTGGACAATAGGTGGCGTGATGATCAGGCTGTTCCAAAATTTTAGACATCTCATATCGTCCATTCTTCCTGTTTATGACTGAACCACTTTTTCTGACCCAGATGGACTCTCTTATCCGTCTAGATCTTTAATTAATTTTTTACTCAACAGGACGAGCGTTTCACCGATTACACGCCGGGAGGCGCTTTCGTTCTCGCCTTCTCGCCTTCAACTCATCCCTTAAATCCCTCCTGTCCCACGAGCCCCACAGTTATTCTTGGACTCACAAGGGAGGTTTTTGGGCTAACCCCAACCACCTCTACCGCCCGGACGGGATCAACTTTAACCACTCGGTCCTTTATAAACACGCCCTCAGCATTCGCGTGGCCATTGGTCACCACCTTCGCGAACTGGGCCTTCTCACCCTCTAGTCCCGCTCCACCCCCCTTCCCGCCCCCCTCCCCTTCCTGCCCCCCTCCCCTTTCCTTCCAGTTATTCTTGGTACCTTTTTGTATTGTTATATCTTGGACCAATACCTTACACTTCATTCTAAATGTTCATTTTCGGCGGTTTGCCTACAGGGGGCCTTATAATGCCCTGTCATATTAATCTCTCCTTTCGGCGGTATTCTCAACTAGGTTCTTTGCTCCTCATGGGATTATTATATTCCCATATTCACCTCCTCTCTCAATTCTTTCACTTCCGGCGGTTTGCCCTCAGGGGGGCTTATTCGCTGCCAACTATACAGTATTTCGGCGGTTAGTTGGAGGTTTTTCTCCTTGTTCTGGCTTACGTAGCCCCCTAGTTAACCCTCTATCCCTCCTAGGGATTGTACCTCTTGGTTCCAATTTTTTAATACCTCGCTCGCTCAATTCTATTTCGGCGGTTTGCCTGCAGGGGGCCTTACAATACCTTGTTCCAACCACTACTTTCGGCGGTGTTTCCACGACGAGGTTCTGTCTTCCCTCTTGGGATGCTTATATCCCTTGTACTTCCCATTTTTTACTCATTTCCCTTTGGCGGTTGTCCCCGCCCCGGGGTCGCCACCCTGGGTTTTTCCCTCCGGTGGTCTACTCAGTATGTTTTTCGTTTTCCAGCATGGCACCCAAGAAAGCCACCAGGGCATCCACCCGCAAGTCTGCAAGTTGCTTCGCGCGTCCTCCACCAGCGCCACCAGCAACATCCGAAATCCAGCCATCGCCGCCTGTCATTGACTATGCTAAGCTGGCTGCAGAATTGAAACTACTCTATGACACAGATTCTGCCGCTCCGCCGCCCACCGTTAGCCAGCCGCTGGACCCGTCACCTCCGATCTACCCCTCCCAGCGACGTTCACTGCCCCACCTTCAGCCTCCGAAGCGACTACCACTCCGTCTTTTTCGGGTATTGACCCTTCTTCCAATAATCTGTATGTGTCATTGCCTCTGGGGTTTCATGTCGACTCCAAAACTCGTCAACGCATCTTCAACAACGAGTTCATTGACTTTGCTTCTCTCCTTTCAGGTGAGCCATCTGCCTCCTCCACTCCCTCTGTCTCCATCTCCTTCACCGGCAACACTCCAGTCTTTTCCAGCTCCGCACGTCCAAAGGTCATCTCATTCATTCTTCAGCGCACCCAGGCCTTCAATATTTTCCAGTCCATCCTGGTCCAGAAGTTTTCACAGGATGCCCCTAAGCTCCCAAAGTATTCGACCATACATGTAGTTCATGACTGCAACAAACACTACGGCCTTTCTGCAGCCTTGTTTTATGATACCCATTTCAGGAAATTCCGGTCTTTCCCCTTCGAGTGGGGTCACATCCACTGGGAACTGTGGCGCCAAGTTTGCCTCAAGTTCATATAAAATTCGCATACCTAGATAGACAAATCTGCTTTGAAAGCCAGACTATGAAATAATTATAACTGATAATCAGCATAGTTTTTGGGAGGGTAACTGTTAAGAAAGTATTGCGATGTTCAACATCATGTCTGAACTGTAAAATTATCCTGGGCAAGTAAACTTGAGAGAAAGGCGGTGCCCGAACGTCACGTGGTTCAACAGTTGGGGGAAGTCGACCGTGTCACCGTCCTCGCAAATTTTGAAAAAAACAAATCAGCTTTTTGTAATAGTTCCAAACAACTGTTCAATGTTTCCAGGGATGAATGCTCGTAATTCTGTTCAACTTTGCGCCGTTTCAGTCAGAGCATGCCCGCTAGTGTTGGCTCACGTACTAGATACTCTGTGACCGTACATCTAGGCTTCGATTCACAGTGCAATGGAAAGTTAAACACTCAAATGTGTGAATTTTTGATTGTGACATGAGGTCATGGTGACAATTATTCAATACGAAATTCCTCCCACTTTGATGGGAGTACCTTTCTGACGTTTAGCATTATAAGATTGATTAGACCTGTTTAATGAAAAGCTCGCAATTTCCTCTCATGTTATCCGGTTAAGTCGTTGAATTGTTATCTTTGCTCAGTAAAAACATTAATCAATCTTACCTTTCTCATGGAAATAAATCTTTGTACTCTACGGGGGAGGCGAGTGGCTTGACCAGCTGCGCTGAAAAAGGACCGTGTTGCGCAGTCGAGTGTTTGTCCTCACCTAAAATGTAACTTTTGCGCAAAGCTGTATAAAAGACAGCTTTTAGACCGATGTGGGCGAAATAATCCAGTGGCCAAATAAAATCTGTTGCAAAATTAGTGACAAGCCTTGAATTATCGGTTACTACAATATACACTGTAGGCCAGTTGACATGGATGTATTTAAATAGTATGGTATAACGTCTCATTTCTTCTGAAGTAGGCTTCTTTAACAAACTTGACTCAAATGGCGAATCATATGACGAGGCAATGAATGCCTTGTTGATAACTACATATCCACCTTATTGGTACAGCATCATGAAGGATATTTTAAAGAGTTCCCACCATGTACATTGTATTGTCTTAGTTTTTGAAGTTGCAGTTAGCTAATATGAAATGAATACCGTAAACTTCAACTAAAGAAGTGCTTTTTATGCCAAATAGTTGCGATTGTTTAATTTTGAAAAAAAAATTCTTTCCAAGTTTTCCGCCAAATGAAGTAATGAGTGTAAGACGTTTAGTCACTTGACAATGAATTTCAATGGCGGAACACCGCAGATCAGAAGACAATTTTGAACGAGAACTGTACCATTATGATGCAGACAGAGAAGAGAGTGGATATGGGCTTCACACTCGAGTACATGACGAATAAGACAATGAATTCGATTTCCCACTTACTGAACTCTCGTCGGCTTTGAGGCCGTATGAACTCGACCCAATTGCACGAAAAATGCTGCAAACTCAGTGAGCCAACTGAACCAACGGGTGGTCAATATTCACAAAATAGACTCTTAAAGGCGAAGGCAACCTTTTTCCATGTCATTTTGAGCTAAAATAAGGTTGGTTGGTTATCCTAGACATATTTTCCACTTAATTACAGCTTTTCGTAATTTTATTAATTACTCGTCCACTACTCCGGAAGTGACGTTTTAGGAGGCAAGCATTTCGCGCCAATTTCTTTTTATATAGTCTGTCTGTGAGAGATGCCGAGTCAGTCATTGTTCTACCTCGGTTGTGTTGAGTTCCGTCGTCGTTTGCTTTCATTTACTAGTCAGTCAACATGCCACACTGTTGCTGCGTACCAGGATGTACTGATTATCGGTTCACGCGCGCTTTGGGAGTAACTTTGCATCGCTTTCCGATGGATGACACACTTCGCCGTACTTGGCTCGTTCGTGTGAAGAACCCAGCGTTACCCGTCCACGCAACGTACAAAGCAGTGGAGAATTACCGTGTGTGTGGCAAGCACTTTCTGCCGTCCGATTACGAAAGGGATTTGTACGCTGAACTGATGAAGGTCCCTGCGAAACAACGTCTGAAGAAGGATGCCATTCCGTCTGTGTTGATTCCCGGCAGTGCCCCGTCGCCACCCCCGAGAAGTGCGTTTTTGAAGCGAGAAGCCTCGCGAGCTGTGGCCAGTACAGTGACTGGAGCCAGTGGAGGCACTTCATCTACTGTCACCCGTGCCTCCGAACGTACCCCAGAGCGTGCAATTCCTGGAACCAGTAGTGATTCGCCCTGTGCTGTTTTCTCCAGCCCAGAGCCTCTAAGCAGCCCTGCAGCGATATTGAGTAGTGGGAGTGATTACAGGCTCAGTTCGACACCCAGTGAAGAGGACAGTTCGTCGTCCAGTGAACAGATCGGTGAGCCAAACTTTGATAAGTTTATTGTGGACTTGTCTAAAGTGTTGGAGCTATTTAGAAGGTGCCAGGTGTGTGGCGAGGGAGTCACACGACACGATGTAAGCAGTTTGGGTGCTCAGGTCACCATCCAGTGGGAGTGTGTCGCGGGACACTCTGGCAAGTGGGACAGTTGTTCCTCTGCCCGTGGTATGCCGGAGGTCCACTTAACCGTGTCCAGTAGTGGCTTGACCTCGTCGAACTCTGAACAGCACAAGCATTCCATTGAGGTAGGCATAACAACGCACACAGAGCATTTGCACCAAGATGTGTCACCACGTCTGTCCTCAGTAGCCGCCTCGTTTCTCTCAACAGCTGCCTGTGCCTGTGCGTACTCTGCCTCGTTATACTCGGGCTCAAACATGTACCCACCCACTGAATGTCCGTGAAAAAATTCCTCGTCACCACTGCTGTGAACAAGGTCTCCGTCACTCACACTACTGTCACTGTGATACGGGTCACCGACTCCAGCCATTTTCAGCTTACAACACACTAAACAATCCCTAAATCCAACGTAGTTGAGTTCTCTACTAACCTATCTTGCCGAAGAATACTCGCCGATGGAAAATGGTGGCAACAATTGTTGAAAAACAGCACAAAATAAAAGTAGAATAGAACAGATTCGCACGGCAAAGTCAACGCAAAACCAAGTGTCGGGAAACGCTTGCCTCCTAAAACGTCACTTCCGGAGTAGCGGACGAGTAATTTATACAATTACGAAAAGCTGTAATGAAGTGGAAAATATGTCTACGATAACCAACCAACCTTATTTTAACTCACAGTGACATGGAAAAAGGTTGCCTTCGCCTTTAATAATCACTGAAAAATGTCACAGTAAACCTGAGTCACTCGTATTCACTATATTGGCATGATGAAAGAGCACGGTCTAAACAAATTGCTCAAACCTACTTGTCGTAGCACTCGATCTTGGCTGGGGTCGAGGTCCTGGATTTACACACCCTAGAATGGAAACAGTCGTCTGCTAGTTAGTGATAAAATTTGCAAATACACTTACAAGGTGGCAAATCCTTCATCGCAACATCGTTTTGTGTTTGGTCGAAATTCCGTGAAAGGGGCCGAACAAAGTGTGGTTTCGGACTTACATGTTCCGCACTAAAATTCCGGCGCACAAACCGATGCCCTTCCACGTGTTCAGGAAATTTGAGCACAGAGACGTTCTCAGTCAAGTTGCTGTTACTACAGCCTCCACAAGCGTACCTTTTCATGTCTGAAAAAGGCGGCTCTCTTTCTGGCTTGTTTCTTAGCAACAGGTACACTGAAGGCTATTAAATTTCTTAAGACGTTTTGATAAAATTCTTTTTGACACAGAGGGTCATGGTGGGAACTCTTTGAAACGTTGTGTGGTTGCTGAGTACGAAATGTGTATGAACGAATATATTAAATTCTTACTAGGGGAACAAAATAATCTTAGGCTACTAGGGTAGAGTTCACATGTTACTTCATTAATTGAGGGAGGAAGGGGTTTCAAAAAGATGACGCTATATGGTAGAGGGAGGGGATGACCTCATCGTGACGTGATCATCTGCTTCATTAAAGGAGCATGCCACCCAAAAAAACAACCTAATTGGTATCAATTTAGATCGAGTAGTTCTACTCCATAACGACACGTACGGTTGCGATACCTGACACCTGACGGCAGACGGAGGTGTTGAAATTATCCAATGACGTCACCGGTTTCACACGCAGTTTGTTCAGCAGTTCACAACACGGGTTATTGGTGTCAGCTTATCGCTCGAAGTCATCGTTTAACACCAATAAATCATCAAACTTCGATGTAAAACTCTAAAAATACACCGAGTTCTTATAAAAACGTGTTGTTCTATTTCGCTCTTACACCGGGATTTATTGGTATTTGGACACACCGTAGCCTACAAAGTTCGGCAGGCCAATAAGGTCGTATAGCAAGAGTTTGGGGTCTGTTCGGAGATAATTTCGAAGTATTTTCCGTGAGATACAGACAAGAGAACCTATATCTGTGTTGTTTAGACTTGTGATTTTTTGAGTTCTAAACACAAAACGCTTGTTATCCAGGCCAGTGGCTCGGAGCCTAATCAGGCCCGTCTCGGCCGGCCGGATTGACTTGTTATTCCGGCCAGTGGCTTGGAAACTGATCAGACATCACGAACATAAACCAGCCAAAGTTCAGTGGTAACTAAACTTCCAGTCAAGAAAATACCATACTAGTGAGCCAAAGTATTGTACGCGTGATTATGTTGGTGAATTAGCAACGAAACTACAAATCTACTTACTCGTCGGGGTGCCGCGAAATCAGGTTCCGCTTTGGCCCGAGCACCGCCAGGGCAGAAGTTGTACATTGACAATCATTATTTCAGTAATGTGAATGTAAACAAAGATTCCCCTAACACCTGGCCGTGGGATGGAAATCGAGTTGTTTCACAACAGTTTCTGCCAGCAAACGAACACTAGATTAGTATGAGCTCACACGGCCTCCGTCAATTAGTTTTATTGCACCTAAAGCCGGTCACGCAGTGATTTATTCATTGCTGGCTTCTCAAATCATTTGCACTCACGAACACTCCAAAGGCATTACAAATTGCATCTAATGAGACAGACTTTGTTTCAGGTTTATATAAATATTGGTTAGGGCGAGAATAATTCATTTTGAAACAGAACGCCCACTAATAAACGCCAACATGGCAACTCTGCAATCCCGACTAAGGACGAGCTAGAGCTCATCAGTCCCGACTTCGCAGATGGATCGTTAAGTTTTAAAGCCTATCAATTCGAACAGGACTACTGTGATGAAGAAATACTAGAGAGGCGCCGTGAACAAGCTCAGACAACAGAACGTATGGAGTTATTTGGTAAACCGGCTTTCGTCAGTCATTGTCGACGTCTGCAGGCCACAGACAGGGAGATGCTTCACGGCCTCATACTTGCTATTTACAGCGTGCTTTTCATTCTTCACTACCATGAGCCACTTCCTAAGCATTTCGGACTCTCGAGGAAGTAAAAAACGATATACTCGCTTTCCTCGCAGCTGTTTAGTTCGGACAAGCGGGAACGATGCACCGCACCATAGCGGCATTCACTCTGCATATGAACCACTGACGTCGCTAGCGTCGTTTCTCACGTTCCTCACAGGTTAATGCGACACCTCTTGGCAAGCTAAGGTCGACCGTATGCCAGGCGATGTGGATATAGACCGATTAAGACGGCAAAAAAGATTAATTAAATCGGGAGGCACTCTCTTTTAAGACGTCTCCATTACAGTGTATATCGTTGGGAAACTGGTTCATATTCTAGGGAGAATTTACTACTTTCAAAAGCGGGATCCACCGTTTCACGTTTCCAAAATTTGATAATATTTGGCCGCGCTTACATGTTAACCATTTACACAGACAAAGGACAGCTCCACTCCAAGGGGTTATTTGTACTGTGCCTTTAAAGTGGACCACAGTGCACCAGCTTGTCCCACTTAATGTGCTGGCTACGCCCGTGTCCTTGTCTATGCCTTAGAGATCTACTTGCCTTGAATTAAATGTTTTTTGTGGCAGTTAAGTTAATTACGCACTGCAAATTCAAATGACATTGCTCGTACTTGTTGAAATAGTGAACGTGGCTAAGGGGTGTATATGTTATATTGATCAAAAACAAGTCTTCACCGAATAATTATCCGAAGTCTTTGAGATTTTCACGTCACGCCACATAATCGGCCTTTTCACGGATTCGGTAAATCGATTTAATTTAAAACTAGGAACACGAGTTCTTGAAAACGGCTTGGTGCATTTCGCTGAAACTTTCCAAATTTAATATTTATTCATCAATCTCAAAAAGCTGTTAAGACTTTTGATATAAAGACTTAGTTAATTCTAATTTTTACAAAAATATCTTACGTTTTGCGAGTTGATTTGTCATCGAAATCAAACGAAAAGATTATCAAAAATTCCAAAGTGGGGTTTTTAGGTAACTGCGAGGTTTTCATTTAAAAATATTTCATTAAAATCGACCGAGGGGTCATTTTGCTATGACTGTGCCTTTCTAAATCATGGAATTTGACGTGTGGTAACGAAATAATAATAATGATGATGATGATGATGACGATGACGACGATGACGACGACGACGCCGACGACGATGATGATGATGATGATGATGATAACGATAATAATAACAATGAATATAAAACATATTTTTATTTTCCCTTGTCTTTTTTCTTTTAGAAAATCTATACCTTTACTAGTTGGCAAAGCCTAGTCTTTTGATATCCGAGTTAGAGTGGAGGCTACTAAATAAGGTTGGAGATAACTTAAAGCTAGGTAGTTTTTGTGTTCAACTATCTATCTGTTTCATGTTGTTTTTACAGATTTTTGAACTTCCAAAAGCAAAAAAATAACAATCTTAAGTCTGGATGGTCAAGGGTGATCACAATGGGCTAACAGAGCCTAATTGCAAATCACACCATTGGCGTAAAAAGTCGCGTTACAGGAACATTTGGCGCTTCAAAGGCGCCAGCGTTGCTCGCCTAAACAACACAAAAATATGCCGTTTTTCTACAGTAATTGAAAGATTTGTTGTTGAAGAAGCCATTCCTTGCATGTTGACGAACTATACTGCACTTAAAAAAACGGATTGCTGTGATTTTGTTGAAATGGTCGATTAATACTTGCTAACCGGTAGACGGAGGACAATCGTCAAGACTTGTTATGACATTTATGAAACGGCTTCCATTTATGCCCTGAGATCGTAAGCATCCCGAATCAGCATAATATCCCGGCCACAGATTTCAAAATATGCGAAACTCATTAAGAAGAAAATGATGCACGCTCTCTCGCGGCAGCGAAACAGGAACAGGGTCACATTTGGGCAGTGGCATGGTTTATCCCACAGGCGGTGTTAGGCCTTACACATTGAAAACTACGAATTTCAAAATACAAAGAATAACATCGAATGAAGCATGCATTCACAATTATTTATAATTAACACATACCGTTATTCTGAAGACAATTTAGTAAATATAACCCGACTCGGAACATATCCATGAAATTCGGTTGAATTTCCCTGGCGCTTCCCTCGCTCGGCTGCCAAAGTGAGGTAATTTTCCTGCACCTAAGTGGTGTGACGTCACCAGATCATATCAGCATGCGTGGTAAAAAAGTGGACTATCGCCGATTAAAATACGTGCTGCTACAATACGTTAATCGTATCCAAATACAAAAAGAAATCTGATTAAACATTTAGCGGAAATTAACGGAATAACTTCTATTAAATTTTACATGGAAATGACAATAATGCAAAATAAATTCTAGCGAAATTTTGCTTGGAAGTACACGACGTTTATTTTCATCAATTTTCACCTGGGAAAAGCGCTTGTGAAAACACGCCATGAAAAGATCACACTACTACATGTATGATGTAGAAAAGTGAATAGAAAACAGAATGTGTTTAGGTTATTGTCCTATGAATATTATCAAATGATTTGGAAATTGGTGAACAACGTCAAGAGTAGCGAAGCAAAATATGGAATGTAGGCAAGTACGTGACGAGTGATTAACTAACTTGAAAGAACAATAGATTCTTCAACTTGCGATTTCGCGCCTTAGTTTTGCAGCGAGTTGGACACGGCGGGCAATGCACACGGACCGTCTTGCAAGTTCGTCTTCAAATTCCAATTTTTACTTTCATTTTTATTTGACTTTATATTTGTTTCAAGTGGTGGTCTTTTTGCAACTTCTCTTTCCTAAAGGATTAGCGTGGTTCGGGACATGGCGCAATCCTGTCAATCATAGGTTAGCAGTTAGTGGTTAACAAAGAGAGTACAGAGTGCCCTGGGGCACTAAAAGAACAACACTTTATGAAAAATAAAAGAAATCTATTGTTTAATCAGCTTTTTTATCAAGGATATATAAGATTTACACTTAAAAAAAACTACCGGATCCTTAGACCCTAAGCTTGTTTACCGGTAAAGTAATTGGACTTTACATTAGTGAATATGCGGCGAACAACGTTGAGTACTGACGAATTTTAATAACATGACTGTGCTTTTTACTATGAAATGAATATGTTATCAAGTGAAATTATCAAGTGATCCTGCAGAAGTGGAATCTCGCCATGAACAAAATAGATTCATCGTATTTTTTTAAACATTTTTATTTTGCTCTAGCATAATGATTACATATCACATAAAACAATACAGTATACATCGTTTACAAAGAATAACATTAAATCATTAGTCAACAAGTACCGTATTTCTTTCAGGATGTAATTTAATAAAGTTAATGAACAATTGGAAATTAATTTTTTTTAACAAGCTTTTGGCTAAATATTTAATTTTTGCTAACATGATCAACAGAATAATATTACAATTTTCCGACTGAATGTTCCCCAAAAAGCCAAAAAAACACTGCTATCTTGTCCACATGAAAATTTACATGATGTGTTTGTTTTAACCACTCAGCAAACAGGAGCCAGAAACCGGAGACAAGAAGACATTCCTAAAAGAGATGGAGAAAAGTTTCAGTGTGTTCACCACCGTAACTGCATAGATCACTTGTTTTTACTTTAATTTCATGTAAATAATTATTAGTTGAATTAAGCGGTACTGAAACCAACGCAATTTTGTATCTTTTGTACAATTATAGGGGACTTTATTTATTTTTCAACACCATGTATCAGAGTCACTAAAATTTACAACCATTATGAAAAAATAGATTCATCGTTAAGCTATAGCTCACCCGAACACGGGTCATCGTGTTAACTACAACAACGGGCGAGCCAAAACGTAGTAATCACAGGAAATATGTAAATAGAGGCCGATCCAAGGGTGATATCAGGTCACATGGTTTTCAGGAAAACAACGCTCTCTGTGCTTACGGACAGATATAAAGTACAGAGTGATAGTGAACAACAGTTGCACGTGAAAGAAGACAAAAAATACACCAATAATCGCAAAGGTAAATGTATTAGGAGCTTTGATAGTGATTGAAAATTGATGGAGATTTGGATGAAAACTCGCTAGAAATGAGCGGGAAAAGTTTTTTTTAAATGACTTCAGTTACCTTGAGTGAAACATTTGTTGTTATTGTGAACACCTTTAATGCGCGAACACGCAAAATAGATATTATAATTCCAAACATAAGAAATAAACTGTAATTCGGTAAATGCGAGTCTTAAAATAATCGTTGTTCATGTGCGACTAATTTAGAGTGAGTTTAAATCGGCTTGCAGACCACGAATCGTGAAAAACAATAACCTACTTATTCATCACGCCTTTGGTATAGCATGCGCGGCGCATATAGTTACCCAACGACTATCAATTTGATAAGTTTATTTTACTACTTAGTTGAGATTGTCTGACGTAAAGAGGAAATACATCTTTTGAAACGAAAGTTTTCTTGGTAGCATCCGTTACGCAAAATCTTCAAGATAGCGCCGGCGAAGAGTGCACGTTACTAGGCCTACACTGTAGTCACGGTTTGACGTTTTGTGTTGTGGGGTAATGAGCTGTTGGTTTTTGCTGCCTTGCGTAGTTCTATATATCCCTTGAACATATCGACCAGTATGGCTAACGGCAGGATCCAAAACAGTATCTCATTAACAATTCCCACAAGTTTGTGACTAATTTGAAGTTGCGGAGCCATAAGCAAACCGTTTGCGCAAGTTGCTACAAAAGATATGGCGAATATTGGAAACATTCGTTTGAAGATGACAAGATTCTTGGCTCGAATACGTTCCCCTACGCCCATGTCAAATGGCCGAACTGATGTTTTTCTTTTATAAATCTTCAACGTGCAAATTATACATGCCAGCAAAGGCGGCACTACTGCTGCAAGTATAGACATAACGCGAACTGGAGTAAAATGACTGGTGCAGGCGATGGCGTCATCGTAGAAATGCAAACGGATAGATCCGCGGCTCATTATCACGTGGAGAAGTCGTCGAAAACCAACAACGAGAAGTCCGTAAATAGTTGGACAAATGAGCCACTTAATGATGTATCGGAGTCGATTTCGATTTTCCTTAAAGACAAACGGGCGGTCCACGGCTAAGAAGAACTGATAGCACAATACAGCAAATGAAGACAAGGTGATGATATTTGAACAAAACTTTAAGTCGCATCCCACATGCAGGGTCACGCTTTCCGTTACGTTAACTGTTGTGCTGTTCTCTGAATCGAACTGGATGAGTGTCCTGTTGGTGACTACAGCGTAGCGCATGAACGTGGAAAATATCCATTCAAGTAGGAGTGCTTGAACGACCTGTAGCTTTTTCTTAAGGTCCTTTACTATCAAACAGAATAGAGAAATTTGCAAAAACACGCCAATGGTCAGAAAAGCAATCTTCGTCGCTGTGAGATGTAGAGCGGTTACAGTATCCATGACATTATATTAAAGCGGTATTCAACACTTAAGTCGCAAATCTTTGATTCATCTTGGCTTTATACTGTTCAGTTGCGTAACAGTAGATCGTCTTCTAAGGTTTCAACAAGCCATCGTATCTAACGTGGAAGTCATGACAAACTGACAAACTGAATCCTTTCGCTAATTATTTTTTCTTGAAGACCGCGTCTTCATTTATGTCTTTCGTTGGACAGGCGCGTCATTAGTGCGAGTCATGTGTAACATGAGACGAAAATATGCAATTGTTGCTCATCAGAGGCCAACAACGTGTATAATTTAGATAGCATATTTCAATTATATTGCGAGTAATATTGGATGGCTTCGGCTATACGGACGCTAACAACAAAATGGCCGACTTCCATATGGATCAGTGGATTTGGCGCTCTTATAAGATGACTGCGACTAACTGGACTTGCTCATGTTGGATGTAGACGATAAACCACGTACGAACAACATTCCACCAAAACGTTCGAGAAGATTTGAATTCGAAGTCTATAACAGACGAACAATCAAGGTTATTTCGATAAGCTATTCTATGTGTTTTATCACGTACAATTACATCCACTGTATGGTTATCACAGAAAAGCAATACATATATGTTGCTTTATAATTTCAAGATAATCAAATTTTAAAGTAACATTCTAGATTCTGAATTGTTGATTAGTTGAGCAACTTTACCCAATAACCCTTATAGTAGCCAATGGGACACAATAGTACATACCTAGATATCAACAGCGTTTGAACCCCACTTTCATTCCCGTGGATCCAGCGTGTTTTTGTTTTTTTTTCTTCCACAGTCCAAACGCTCGTGAAGGCAATTGACGCTGTTTTCCATGAAATAAATAATGACAAAGGGAGGCGACTTTCAAACTTTGAAGTTAAACAACTGCCAACAGTTGTGGTGTTCGATAGGCGTCGCACATGAACGCTGAATGATTTGATTTTCGTCAGTTTAAAGTCATCTCACAGGAAATTCAAAATGCAAGCCAAACACGCGCTACCCTCTCAAGCAGCTTGTACGTGTAACCCGTCAGTCGTGAACTAAACGCGGTTAACGAGAAAAAATAAGGTCGTTGGAACTAAATTACGGTTAATGAGAAAAGAAATGCAGGTAGTAAGGATTGATCTGTGTTAATGAGAAAAGAACGCTGATAATAAGAATGCCCGTGCATGCCGTGAAAAAGACTGACTGGGCTGTAATTGCTACACACACGACAAACGTAAGGCTCTCAACAGACTGTATGGTATTGAACAGGTTAGTCCAAGTAAAACAGCAGGGTTGATTCTGGTCTATGTTTTTGGAAAATCGAGTCGGCGTTCCGGTATCTTTTAGTTGCTCACTTTTTCAAAAATGCAATCCACCTGAGACTAGTTTTAACTAGTCATCATTTTAAAAAATGATGCGGGATATTTTACTCATGACAAAATATGGCATGTCAAGCCTTGTTTTTTCTTGCTTACGTGCCTTTGGGCACCTAGTATTCAAATATCCACCTGATCTAGGGTGTAACATGCAAGCGGTGTGCTCCGTAAATTGCCATTTCAGACTATTCGCTCATCTTTTCTTTTCAATACTAGATAGCATGTGAAATCTAAAGCGAATTTAGCATTGTATATGAAAAATCAGTTTTATACATTCTTAGATACAATGTTCATCATCTTCAAAAAATCATTACGACCGACAAATCTAAATATTGTACAACGTAGAGCAAGAAAATCCTAATCTCAGATGAAAACATCTTAAACATGCACAGAAATCAAATGTAGTTAACTCCAGGCTGTTAGTTAGCAAAAGTTGTATCACCACACCTTCAATTATAGTTCAGTATGTTCTTCAGTGAAAGTATGAAGTCCCAAATGCCCTGTAACATGCGCTGCTTGGGTGGGAGTCAGCGCAGACCCTGAAGGTATATTTGTGTCTGCACTGCCGTGTAGTGTCCCACAAATGGGACGCTGGGCATAAATGGGTTAAGGTATAGCAGTGTCTGGTAAGTGGATGTGGTATGGTGTCAGTAGAGGGGCCTGTCGTTTACAGTGGCAGCGGTACTGCTCATCGTAATATATCCAACCTGTCCTGGTGTGCTGTGCTTGTACTCCGTAGGGGGGGTTAGCTTCAATGAATGTGGGGGCAGATCCGAGAAAGGCATCGTTCCATTTCTCAGTGGTTGCAACTACCTTTTTCCCACATCCCCTGCCACTCCTATTCGCCTCTTGTCTACCAGGGTCACGTCCCCCCCCCCCNCGACGCAGGATGTGGCGGTGGACAGGATTGTTCTTCCATGAACAACCCTGCCCATGTGACACATACTGAGCCACAACACCACGTTCCTTACAATACCTCTTTTTATCACTCCGTCTGGTCTGCTCACTTAGCTTGTCCGGAACCTGCTTTGCAGGTTGTTATAGCCCAGTTGGCTGTTTGGTGTACTCACTTGGTACTTTATATGGCAGTTTGTACCCATTTCGTACTTGTTATTGAATTTGCCGTTTTGCTCGACCCACTTGGTAGGCAATCGGCCAGTACACATTTGGTATTATGTACCCACTTGGTTCTAAGCTAACCTGTGCCTTTTAGTATCCGACTACTCAATTACTCATTGGGTATAGGAAATGTGTGTGTTATTTCTTGTGATTAAGTTACCCGCCGTCTGGCTCCTTCTGTTTAATATTTATTTGTAGAGCTGTGACCCTGAAATCCCCAATGCAACTTAAAATATATATTATTCTTGTTGTTATATTTGTCCCCAATAATGAGATTTATGGCACTCTAACACAAATCCTATTATTTGGGCAAATAACATTCTACAGCCCTTCAAGCTTCATATCCAACTCCTAGTTAATTCCTACCAAGTCCGATGGTAGCGCTGTTTGTTCATTCTCTCCAGCTTCCTGATGGCCCAGCCTCACGCAACAGTACTATCACTCTTAATTTTTCCCAATTAGACAATTTCATACCTACCCCACCCTCCCTACCCTGGGTTCAACAAAATCTCAGTTAAACTGATTTATACTTTCCCACCCTACATACCTTGTGTTGAACAAAATCTGATGCTGGTTATTGCTTTTATTACAGCCATTGCTTGCACCTCCTTCAAGCCCGGAGCGTGTTACCGTCAAGAAAGAAAAGATGCCATTGGCTAGAGACCAGACCTGCACTCGGGCGTCCATCACTGCAGCAAAGATTTTATAGTATCTTTGACTGCAGCTTGCCTCTCTCCAGCCCGGTCACAGCTCTCAGCACATACTGAGCCACAACACCACGTTCATTATAACATCTCTGTTTATCATTCCGGCTGGTCTGCTCACTCAGCTTGTCTGGGACCTGCTTTGCAGGTTGTGATAGCCCAGTTGGATGTTTGGTGCACCCACTTGGCACTTTACATGATATTTGCCCATTTGGCAGTTTGTACCCATTTGGTACTTGTTATTGAATTTGCCGTTTTGCTCAACCCACCTGGTAGGCAATCGGCCAATACCTATTTGGCATTATGTACCCATTTGCTAACCTGTTTCACTCAGTACCCGATACTCAATTACACATTGTGTATCGTAAATGTGTGTATGTGTGTGTTATCTCGTGTAATTAAAGAGCCCAGCTGGTTCCTTCTGTGAAATATCTATTTGTAGAGAAGTGACCCAGAAATTCCCAATACAACTTAAAATATACATTATTCTTGTTGTTATATTTGTCCCCAATAAATCCAGTAATGAGACCGCCGGGCCGTACTCACTGAGGTCTCAAAATGAAACATTAAGTTCCATAAATGTCAAGATCCAGCAACTACGTCAAATGTGTTACTAACTGTAGTTGCGTCTCTTTCGAGGCGAAAGGGACTTGATTTTACTGGATATACATGTTGTTTGCTAATGATCCTAAAATCTGCCTTTTACCCTAAGCAAAATCGTGTTCAGACGAGTTTCCCGATGAAATTTTAGATTTTTTGACATAGGCCAACACGGCAAAAGTTCAGGTGTACACAAGGTTCTGATGTGGGTGGATTTAGGACAGGAGGAAGGGAAACCACCACGTTCGACACAGGTCACACCTTATGGGTGTAACCAACAAAAAAGCATTGGCGACATCTTTTGGAACCCTTCATAATATCCTTGATCAGCCAATGCATTACACGTTAAATACGCAACACTAACAGCCTCGCAACGACTTCAAAACAGAATTTAACTTGCATTTAGTACAAATTGGTTGTTCGGTTCAATTAGAGGTCTGTGATGGCCTTAAATCACCACACTCATATTTTAATAATGGTTTCTTGGTGCTCACAGCATCAGGTATTCCAATATGACCTGGCATGAGGGAAGTACCGTGTTTATTGTGAATAATAAATACTGCACAACGTCTTACTTACTTTTGTGAACTCAGAGGTAGAGAGCAATGATTTTAGGTAAAATGCCTTCAAGTTGATTCTTGTACTATCGACAATTTCTACTTATCAATAGCTACCTCGATTCTTTTCGGAAACCACATTTTTGTCGAGTCTATCCTAGTTTTCACTTATGACAGCTTTGTAAGTGAGATATTTAGCAAAATAAACACCGCCCTTCTTGTTGTGATAGCGAGCTAGTAAATTAGATGATTGATTTATTTCGAAATATTGACACAGTTTTCATCATAGCAACGTATAGTAATTTCAGTTTCATAGTTGAAATAATCATGTCACCTCCAGCATACATTTGCAACTGTCTAGATACTTGTAATGAGTTCCACTGAAGGTGTGCTTTACGCTGGAACCAAATTCTACTTGAACAGTTTCTTACACTGGTAAACTGCCGCAACAAGATGAGCATTTTACCATTGTTACTTCCACGCCAGTACAGACTAATGAGACTTTCTTGTGGAAAAGACCGTGCATGGACGTCGCACCTGTGCCGCGTGGTAGTCGAATGTGGAATCTCGTTTAGAAAAAAGTCCGAATTGTACTATCCAACACTATGCTATGTAAACAGAGCTGAAGTTCCACTGCAGAGCTTTTCACTACTTGGTGAAAAAGATATAAACCAAAAGAATGGGAAGAAAATTCTTGCTCAGTGTGTTAGTACTAACAAAATCAAATTACTTTGACAGGAGATGCTGCGTTTGGGATTAAAATCAATTCACAGTGATTTTTTTAAGTGAATGCGCGTGTGATACGTATGAAAATGAATCTGCAATTTCGACATGCAGACTTCCAACTATTTTTCGGATTTGTTACGTAATTTGGCGTGGCAAAATGTGTCAGCTCCGCGGATTTCTGTTTATGCTGCATTTGCTCATTTTTGCTCATAATGTACGCCGCACAATTCATAATATCATTGGCTGCAGTCGCACGCATTGACACCTAAATTGTTACTCACTCTGCACACCTCCATCGAGCCAGGACATCAGCATGGAAACCATGGCGGGAAGTCCGCAACCTTCACGTGTACGCCTTGACTTATTCACCTTTGTTTCATGTTTGATTCACGACAAATAATGCGAGCCAAATTTTTGAAACTTCTCATTTTTTCTCTTTGACACGCATTCCTGTAAAGTTCACGACCATTTTACTCTCCTTCGTTTAGAGTTTGATCATTGGCACGATAATTTACGTGCCAATGCGCGAGGTGGCGTACTAATCAGGGCTGTGACAGTTGCCTAAAAGTTAATTCGATGGATAGCAATGGCGACGTAGTATTTTCCCACTTCGCGTTATTACCATTGAACAATCTACTTGACGTCATGCAAAATCAAATTTTTTCAGCGGATATGTTTTGAAATTTTGATTAACCTAATCCCGCAGTTGGCGTTGCTGGTTGCCGTGGAACGAACTATCTTCACAATTGTGCTTCCTTGTAATATATTTTAAGCGTAAGCTTGATTTTTTCTGAAAAGATTGCATAGTTTCCAATCTTGGACTAATAAAATACCCGCACTGAGGGTCCAAAAGTTCGAATAATTTCTACCCCTCGGCAGGATCTGCTTTGAAAGGCAGATAATGTAATAATTATAACAGCTGACCAGCGTGATTTTGGTCGGGGGTAACCGTTAAGGAAGTATCGCGATGTTCAACATCATGTCTGAATTATCCTGGGCAAAGTAAACTTGAGAGAAAGATGGTGCTCGCGAACGTCACGTGGTTCAACAGTTGGGGGAAGTCGACCGTGTCACATCGCAGATTTTGGAAAAAGAATAAGAAATCTCCTTTTTGTAATAGTTCCAAACAACTGCTCAATGTTTCCAGAGATGAATGCGCGTAATTCTGTTCAACTTTGCGCCGTTTCAGTCAGAGCATGCCCGCTAGTGTTGGCTCACGTACTAGATACCCTGTGACCGTATATCTAGGCTTCGATTCACAGTGCAATGGAAAGTTAAACGCTCAAATGTGTGAATTTTTTATTGTGACAAGAGGTCATGATGACAATTAATCAATTAATCAATACGAAAATCCTCCCACATTGATAGGAGCACCTTTATGACGTTTAGCATTATAAGATTGATTAGACTTGTTTGATGGAAAGCTCGCAATTTCCTGTCATGTTATCCGGGTTCGTTGAGTTGTTATCTCTGCTTAGTAAAAACACGAATCAATCTTACCTCGTGGAAATAAATCGCTGTACTCTACGCAGAGGTGAGTGGCTTGAACAGTTGCGCTAAAAAAATGACCATGTTAGGCAGTCGAGTGTTTGTCCTCACCAACAATGTAACCTTTGTGCAAATCTTTATAAAATACAGCTTTTAGACAGATGTGGGCAAAAAACCCCAGTGGCCATTTAAAATCTTTCGCAAAATTAATGTTATTAAAAATTTTTTCTTGAGTAATTTTATTACCGATTTAAACAAGTTACCCTTCTACTGTTATTCTGCTGCTAAATTTGTGGAGCGATCTTTGTACATCGGCTTTCAGCGCCCTGCAACAGAGCGTCACCTATTGGCCAAAATTGATTTTTCCGTCCGATTCTCCTATCAGCTGTTTTTTTTACAGGGTTGTTCACATGTCATAGAAAATTGTCGGAATATTTTTCACTTTGTTATAAGCTAGTTTTTTTGTTTTTTTTTTGAACAACTTATACTTCGAAGAAGTTGTCGCCATCTCTCGATGCTGAAGGAATTAGCAAAGCGGTACTTTTTCAAACGGCGCAATGAAATGACGTTGGTTGTAGTGTTATTCACTTAAACGGTTGTAATGAGCAAGGTGAGTGTCGAAACTAGCCAATAGGTGACACTTTATCTCATGTCGGCAAAAGCCTACTCATCAGATCGCTCAGCAGAAGCGGTAGAACGTCAATATGTCAACATCGGCGCGTAACTTAGTTTATTCAAAGAAGAGTGTGGTTTTTAATGACTTTAATTTTGTGTCTGGTTTTATTTTGCAATTTGATTAACACATCTGTGCAAAGCTTTGCACCAAATGAAGGCGGTGTGAAACATAGAGGTCCATTTGAGGTTAAAGAAGCATAGTCTCATAAAATTGTGATGAGGTACTAATTTACAAACATCCCCGGCTCCATCAATGTGCCGAGAAACAGTTACTATAACAATCTCGTTAAAGTCTCATTTTCTAGACTATTTTTAAGTAAAATTAATGAGTATGGTAATTTTTCATCGTTACCTAATAAAAGTCACAGTTCTTAATATTTGCCTATTACACTATCAAATAAAACTTACGTAATGTTTGTAATTCCTATGTTTTTTGTATGTTCTCACTTGCTTTTAAGTTATGTTTACAAATTGTTTCTTTTCCTGATTACAGTTGTACACACAGTTCTCCAGGAAGCCACTAGGTGGTGCTTACTATAAATATAAATATTCAAGGTCTTAAAGGAGAATGCCGCCTGATTTGATTAGTCTTTTTACCGTCTTAATCGGTCTATCTCCACATCGCTTCGCATGTCGAAAGGTGTCGCGTTAACGTGTGAGGAATGTGAGAAACGATGCAGCGACGTCAGTGGTTCATTTGCAGAGTGAATGCCGCTGTCTTGCAGTGCATCCGTTGCCGCTTGTCCGAACTATGCAGCTGCGAGGAAAGCGGACATATCGTTTTTCGACTTCCTCGAGAGTCCGAAATGCTTAGAAAGTGGCTTGCGGTAGTGAAAAAATGATAAGTACGCTGTTAATAGCAAGTATGAGACCGTGAAACATCTCCGTGTCTGTGGCCGGCAGTCGTCGATACTGAGTCCGTCGAATGGCGACTTACCAAAGAACTATCCATACGTTCCGTTGCCTGTGCATGTTCACGGCGCCTCTCTAGTATTTCTTGACTGGCGCGGACCCTGACAAGTAAGTAGATTTGCAGTTTCGTGGCTAATTCACCAAAATACGAATTACGTGCACATTATTTCTTTGGTTCACTATTATAGTCTTTCGTGACTGGAGGCTTAGTTTCCAACTTAAGCTGGTTTTTGTTCTTGATGTCCAGTCTCGGCGGCCACGACGGGCCTGATCGGGTTCCGAGGCAATGGCTGGGATAACAAAGGTTTTGTGTGAATAGAACTGAAAAAAATCGCAAGTCTAAAAGTTCAACACCTAGCTATCTTTCATGTTTGTATTTCACGAAAGAATAATTCGAATTGATCACCAAACAGACCCAAACTGCCTCCCGATCGACCATGATAAATTGGCCTACCGAACCTAGGAGATTTCACTCTTCGACCGAACTCTGTAGGCTACCGTACGTTCAAATACCTATAAATCCGTAACAGTGAAATAAAACACTGAACATGTTTGTTCAAGAACTCGATGTATTTGTAAGGGTTTTACATAGAAATTTGGTGATTTATTGGTGTAAAATGATGCATTCAAGCGATAAGTTGACACCAGTAAGCGTGTTGTGAACGGCTGAACAGACTGCGTTCGAACCGATTACGTCGTTGGTTAATTTCAACACCTCCGTCAGCCGTCAGGTGTCAGGTAAAACAACTGAACTTGCTGTTATCGAATGGAACTACTCAATCTAAATTGATACAAAATAGGTTGAGAGGTGGCATCTTTAACACACAGCGTTATTTTGATGTTAATGTCTATGCAAATTGTTGACTGGTTAGTCCTTATTGTAGCTAGCCAGCTAGCTGTGAAAACACCCAGATCGTAAAATTGCCGTGAGGACTTGACAGGGACCTCAGGGGTCTCACACTACACTGATTTATCCACATTATTTTGAAAACGCTTTGCCGAGTCACACATTGTGTGTCATAAAAGAGATAAGCAGCTGACGCAGCAAGCAGAACTACTCTCGTTTATCACATTGGTGTAGACCCACAGTTGAACTGTGGTTTTCTGTAGACCCCAGACCGTCCCGAGTTGCACCATACATGTGCATGTATACCAACTCCAGACGGTCTCTCACGACGATTAAGCGTTATGAAAGTCAAACCACTATGGTTAATAAGTTTATTTATTAAAGTGACAAGTACAATTATCGATTACAACAATACACTCCAGTTGATATGGATGTACCATTTGCGTTTATTTGTCACCTTCAATACCGCATAATATATTTAAGTAGTAGGGTATAACGCCTCATTTCTTCTGATATATGCTTCTTTTACAAACTTTGTCGTTTGGCAAGAAAAGCCATGAAACATGAACTGTTTTTTTTCAATGTTACGCAAATAATTAAACTCTAAGTTGCCAAAAGCAATTTTGGAGAAGAGATTAGTAAACAGTCTTGCACCAAGGATAGGTCAGCTTAGGGCAGTTATGAATGCAGACGTGAAATTTCATCCAACGCGGTTCTGTAGTATTTCAAATGCATTGCGGGGCGGTATCCTCTGTTTTAACTCCACTAACGTGCGATAAAATCCATATCATAAAATTTTTAACAAAATGAAGCGAAAAAGTATCTTTAAATGAAATTGATTATAATAACTATTTACAGTCCAAAAGTAAAAGAAGGCAACGTGGACGCAGGTTCTGTAACACACCCTGGATCCAACTACTTTCCGCGCACTATCTTTAACGGTAATTTCTGAATATAGGCCACCCCAAAGTACGCCCATGGGCATATTTTCGGAACCAATCACAAATCACGCCAATGGGCGTATTTTCTTTTTGCATATTTTGAAAATTTAAATCCGGTTAGATAAAAGTTATAAACCGCATAGCAAAAGTGGCATAACTACTATGCGTCATGTTGGAACTATTGAATAATATTCTTGAAGTCACACAACAATCAAAGTAATCCAACGGATACGTTTAATGCAACCCAGTCATTATGGATGGTTTTAAAGTACGTATGTCTTATGTTTTGAAGTATAATTTAGTTTAATTTGAGAATACATTATATATTGACTCAAATGACGAATCATTTGACTAGGCAATGAGTGATTTTGTTGATAACTACATTGTAACCTTATAAGTACACCTCGAAGTACCTTTCTAATCCGTTGTATGGTTGCTGAGTGTGAAATGTGTATGAACGAATGAAATTCTCACTAGAGGGGCGATAAAAATATTTCTAGGGGACAGTTCACATATTACGTCATCAGTCGAGGAGGAAGAGGTTTTGAAAAGATGACTGTCAGAATAAATATTGATTAAGTAATTAGTAAGAATAGATCCATTTTAAGTAGACAAAATTTGTGCATATTTACTTTTAAATCATGATGTCAAACTTGTTGACATGTACTTTAACGTCAAAAACTATTTTCAAATGGTGTTTACAACTTTGGGTTTTGTGGTCAAAGTACTATAGAGATTTTAGAAAATTCTGAGAACAAACTGTAACAGCCAATGATCTGATTGGGTATGATCATGTGGTTTCTATCAACCAATCACTAAACAAGAGAATATTATAGTATGGGCTTAAGTAAAAAAATGAGATGCGCTATAGTAGTTGAAGCATAAAGACTTGTTATAGTGTGCAGAGCCATCTCGTGGAAGATTCTAGAAAGGATCTTGGTAAGGGCAAGGGTTAACGAACAGGAAGTTAACTAAGAGCTTGTCACTTGCATCGTGGGTAGTAATATACTACTTGAAGTGTTGCGTCACCAGCCAGAGACTGTGACCAGCAAGAAGAATCGCGGGTAGAAGAAATTTTCTGCAAGTGTTGCATCACCAGAGACGGTGACCAGCAAGTACACTGTCGCAATACAGTGTGTGTCGTTCGAAGATTCACCAACAGGACAGTCATCCAACAAGTGGAGAGTCCTAGCTTGGATAGCAGATACTCTTCTTTGTAGTTGATTGATTAATTTACAACAGGTTTCACTTGTTTAATTAGGGGTTATCATATAATAAATTAATTACTGGATTTGATTATTCACTTTCCATCTACGCACAATCTCAAAGCATAGCTACCTTTTAAACAAACCCAAAGTCAATCGTCTGGCAATGAGGGAATTGGCCTCATAGTGACGTAATCATGTGCTTCATAAAAGTGTCTCCATCACGGTGTATATCGTTGGGAAAATAATTCACATTCTAGGGAGAATTGACTACTTTCGAAACAAGGATCCACCGCTTCACGTTTCCAAGATTTGATAACATTTGACCACGCTTACGTTTTAAGCATGTACGCAGACAAACGACAAATCCACTCCGACTGCCTAAACAGGGTGAGGAGGGTTTGGCTGTATAGTTGTAATTACAGGCTGGCATTTTATGTGATGATGACAGGTGATGAAAGAGGGGGGAGGTAAAAAGTGGCAAATGTTAGATGGCGTAATATGTGACGACTTCTTCGTGAAATACAACTATATTCATTAAAAAAACGTGTTTATTTCAAAAACCTCAACAAGTTTTAGATTGTTTATTTTAAAAATGCACAACCCACGTTTACAGAAGGGGTGTATCACTATTAATTTAAAACATTTTTGAGGGACTAATTGCGATTATTTGCTTTACAACTGCATCATGAAATGTTCGCCTCAGTTTCAGAAAATATACCAGACTTTTATGTGACATTTTTTTAACGTAGTTTTCAGAGTATCCGCCCGTATGCCTATTTTCAAAAATTCCCGGTATGACTATCTAACGGTTGATATCCAGAATAAATATCAGGTTGGGTGTATTAGTAAGGTTACATTTCGCCCTGTTTATCTGGCTAATAGTAACAAAAATCGAAGTAGACGTTTTCCTCTCATGAAATCAGTCTCAGTTACCTTGATGGGATTTTAATTCCGTTATCAGCAAATTCATTAAAAACATCAGCGACTCAACAAAATGTTTTAAAGCTTGGGAAAAATCCTAACATTGAGTTGCCTGTGATTTGAGTTGGTGACGGAAATGAAACCCTATCACCAACCTGGCCAACCCGCGAACAAGAACGCCCGAAAGAACGTAATGCTAAAAATCGACTTGTTCACTTTACTTAGTTCTCTACCACGCTAGTGCGCGTGCGCTACGCATGCCCAACTCGAAACCGTGGACTTGATTTGTCGTGATATTTTGTCTCGGGGGTACTCGACTGTATAAACAATGTCCCGATAGTATGCCCGAGGCATAGATTAAAACTCATAATCAGCTTAATGCCTTTTTATTTTGCAAAACAATTAAAATGACTCTCATTCAATGGTATTTTAATCAGAGACTGCCTAGGATCTTATAAGCAGCACTGTAAACGGGGTTAACGAAAGGCTAGGATTATCTCCCATGACACATACAGTGTATACTCGTATTGTATTTTTAACCAGTAACGAATGTTGGTAATACTGGACGTCTTCATGGTCGTGGCCAATCTTATTTTTTGACCGAATCGCAAATGTTACCGAAAATCCGAAACTTGATACCGCAATCCACAAGCCTTATGTATCTATCGGTGTTAAAAATGTCGTGACCATGTATTCGCTCATGTCGTAATGGAGAAATTGACATCGAAATAAACATCACATACAGTTCCAAGTTTCAATAATACACCAAAATCACCAGAAGCTTGCCTTTTCCTCTTCGCTTTTCAATTCTTTATTTACAGTACAGAGTAGACCATAGACAACAGATTCGCAACTCCGATATTTTCTTGTGAAATTTCAAACTCTAACGACTCAAGCCATAGCTAGCAGACGAACGTACTGAACGTAAAATGGGTTGACTTGGCAGGCGCCGCTAGTGCATAAGGT
Organism: Phoronis australis; assembly: GCA_002633005.1. NCBI lineage: Eukaryota > Metazoa > Phoronida > Phoronidae > Phoronis > Phoronis australis. The sequence goes on from NMRA01000010.1 coordinate 1,687,169, forward strand.
CGTTATGCGCAAGATCAAAGATATCATGCATTGAGAAAATACAAAGCTGTTGGCGATCCATGTGCTATACTCTTTGTTTACTTTAATTTACGTTAAAGTATGCCGAGTAAATTTGACGATTGAACAAATATATATTCATTTTCATGATCCATCATGTCACCTTTAAATAAAAGTAAGCAACCTAACCGAACGAATGTTAACGCATAGACGTCAAACAGGATTTATCCTAAGAATTTCAGTCTTTTCTCCGACGCTATGGCACCTTTCAGTAAATTTCTCTTCAAGAACTTCAGCCGTTTATCGGGTAGCTCGTCTGAGTCATTCTTCTTAAGGAATTTCAGTCGCTTGTCGGATTCGATAATATCGTCGTCGTTAAATCTTTTCAAGAACTTAAGTCTCTTCTGCGACTCAATGTCGGTGTCGTCGGATTGACGCTTCAGAAATTTGAGACGTTTTTCCGCTTCAGCTCCAGTAAATGCTAAATCAGGAACTGTCATTGGGTATTCATCTTTACGCTTTCCCAGGAACTTCAACCTCTTTCGATCGTTAGGATGGTCATCGTTAACATAATTTCGTTTTAGAAATTTCAAGCGTTTGTCCGGCGTTTCCATATTTTTGAAATGCCTATGCCGTTTACCAGGCGACGGATCGTTGATTTTATTTTCAGACATTACTGCTGCATTTATACGGCGATCTCTGTTGCTGTCTTGGAGTTGCTGCTGAGTGGAGGCATGGCGAACAGCGCGTGAGGGCTTGTCGTCATCTTTGTCATTTTTAATCAACGCGTCCGCCTCGTTCTTCGAGATGTCTAACACATCTCTTCGACGTCTGCTCAGTAGCGTCGCATCGTCATTCCAGTCATTTCCGACATCATTGTTGAAGTCATTAGCGCTCCTGTATCGAGCGCCAGCGTTTAGCCACCGCCTACCGACATCGCGATTTTCATCTGGCACTGGAATTCTCGCTCCCGGATTAAGCCATCGCCGATACGGTTTGTCGTCTAATTCGCGATACTTAGCCCCAGTGTTAAGCCATCTACGTTCATCCCATCCCGCGACAGGAACATTTCGTCCAAATTTGGCTCCAGGATTAATCCACCTGCGAAGTTCTGATTCGTTGTCCTGCAAACTACCCGCAGCTTGATTGAAAGCAGACTCACTCGGCCATTCATACGCTTCCTGAGATCTATAACGTGTGTGTTCTTTGGCGTCTTCAGTGTCGTCATTTCCAAACCTTGAGTCGTACCGGTACAATGCGTCTCCGGGAGTAGCGTCCCGTTTTCCAGGTGGGTATCCAGTCATTCCCAGGAATTTCACTCTCTTTGGATGGCTTTGTAGCATAAGCACACCCTGCAAAGACACACAAACCGTTTGGTGTTTCCAATGATAAATATACTGCCCTACACTCTGAGAACTCGGCACTGCACATCCGCCGTGTGACAAACTAAGGGGACGGATGCTGTCGATAATGTTATTAATCGTACATGAATGACGATGCCGCCTTGCAAAAATGTCCTGTCCAACGGCGAAATACGGAAGAAAGCATCTGAAACAATTGCGGTTATTCCCCATTAAACTTAGGACAGTACTGTGAATTACGACAGTTGTTTCACTACGGCCAAAAGTAAGATATTTACAGTGTACAGACGTAGCACAATCAACACAGGAGTTAGTTGTGTCACGAAATGAATTATTGAATAATTGTCAGTAGCATGCAGTGTTTGCTGATGTCCGTGGCGAATTTGTTTTGGATGACCCTCTCTCTACTCATGTGCAAGGACCTTAGTACTAAAAAAAGTAGAAAAGATGAAACTTAAAATAGAAACTTTATTCAATTTAGCAACAAATCAGTGACTGGAGGCCTGCAGCCGTCGTCTTGTCGCTTCCACCTCTCCGTCTGCATGTCACTACAGTAATTGTAACTGCTATTAAATTGCATTAATAGCCATATTTTACACCAATAATTGCAAAGGAATTTTGCTTTACTATTAATTGAAAATTGATAAAATTAGAATTAAACTCGTTAAAATACGTGAAATTGTTGTTTTTCAAATGACTATGCGACATCGATTTGCCGACAAGTGACTCGTTGTTATTGGTAAACAATATTCTTCCAACAAGCAGCACATTCGGTAAATACGTAATATCTTAAGAAAGCATATGCGTGATCAATATGCTTTGCCCTCGTTTTGTATAGATTATTACATGGCGAAGTCGTTATCCCCCGTTATCTAGAGCCCGAGTGGAATTTGGAGAATTATCACTCTCGGGCGATAATTCTCCAAAATCCACTCGGGCTCTAAATAACGGGGGATAACGACTTCGCCATGTAATAATCTATATTTACTCGTGATCTTGAATGAAAACCACGAGCTTTGGCGGTGTCCCGCGAAGACTCTCGGATTCTTCTTCGCAGTAGAAAATGCATAGAAAATGATGTTCTTGACCATCCACTGATATTTCAAAAGGTCTGCCTTTTTCCGTAAGACATTAGTGCATCCCATCGCACAGCAGTGGAAATTTGCCGGCATTATGATAGCAACAAAGGTGTTAAAACGCGTTAATACCAGTTGATTGAAACAACTCGTCCGTAGGTGGCGTTGAACGCCTATTCATCAAAGACCTGACCGCCATCTGGCGGGATAGTGAATTTCAATAAAGCGGCCATTTCGAAACTCAGCTTTTAAGAGACCGTGATAAGAGAAATTATCTAATAAATAACATACAAATAAATTATTTCATATTGATTGAGCTGTTTTGTAACGCCATGCACTCTGAAAATTAACTAGATCTGTAGCTCTCTTTTACTCATGATGAAGTCAGTTTATTGTGCGTTACTCTAGCGGACATGTGGGACGAATGAGACAGTGCGAGCGAAAACCTTTTCGAAGAATATTGCGACACTGATATGATGACAGAACCGATCTAAGGGGTTCGGTTGATCCACTGCCAAAGAACACAGTGCTGAGGCCAAACCCCTCCTGACGAGCTCAGACATTGTTGGCTTCGTGTGACGTAGTATTAGATCACTTGGTGAATTCAGTTCCAGCGTGTTTTGCAAATTTGACCATTATATTTTAATCACTGTTGGGGATTTTGATTTATGTTCCTTTTGTAATAAAGCTCCAGAGACGCTGTCACACCTTTTTTGGGAATGTAGCTTTGTTCAAGATTTCTGGAATGAATTCGGAAAGCTACTTCAACAGTGTTGCATTCAGCTTCCCAACTGTCTGTCTTACGATAGTGTTACTCTTGGACTTTACAAGACGCATGATTTTCTTTTTAACATTTTGCTTCTACTAGCTAAACAGTACATTTACAAGGAGAGATGTCACAAAAATAACCTCTAATTTTCACAAATTCGTTACATATACTTATGAGTACTATAGTGCTGAAAAATTAATTGCATATAAAAGCTTTGTATATGACAGCTTCTCTGCGAAATGGGAAAATTTTATTGTTCAAGTTAACTACATGTAGAAGATATTTTCTTTAAATGAGATGCGAGAATGGTCTTCCTGAGGTGTGCATGTGTGAATGAATGGTGTACTTGTTTGTTTGTTTGTTTGTTTGTTGTAATTGTTTGTAAATGATAATAAATACCTAAAAATTATGTTTTAATGACTGTTACATAAAAATCACAATGCAATCCAAAATTTGTTGAATAGTAAACTATTGTCAACGTCAAAATCACATCGACAAACGTGTAGTTTAATAGTGCCAGTTAGCGCTCCCAATTACAGGTGATAAAATAGTAGACTGTCCAGAGATCGTTTTAGCGTAAATATTCACCACCGCTAACTTGATTAACTCCTGTTTGAAAATTAGTAAGTTTTCAGCTGATCTAATGAGCACTGTGTTGTACTTTTAATTTAGGTCGTTAGTTCTACTGTAGCACAACGACGTTACACTTAAGATTGATGAGTTTGGTCGCCTGACAACAGAAGATTAAGATGAACGTCTGTTTTTGAGGTAATCAGATCAAGAGACATGTCATGGCCATTGATTGTTAACACGACGTTGATTCCAACGTCCATGTTTCAGCTGTCATCATTCACCAAACGATAATGGTGTAAAACTGATCTAACGTCATACAGTAGATACCTCCAACTTACAAAGACTTCTGCATGCAACATAAGCAGGACGCATAAAACCAACTGCACGGGTATAATCCGAGACATCGCGAGTACCCTGAAACGAAATGAAATACATTACTATTGTTGAACATCGTTTTCAGAATGATTTTCTTCATACTTCAAAGAGAACAACTTGGCTCACTAGTATGATGCGCAATGATGAACCGATTCAATGAAGATCTTGAACAATATTGGTTCACAGAAAATGACAAAGGAGATATGGAGATTAATAATGAACAATATGCAAAAATGTTTCAGAGTAGTTCAAATCGGCTTTACAATCGATATGTCTGATACAAAAATATACCTGGTCTCATAATTGCTAGTCTTGCAAATTTCAATGAAAATTATTGGCCCACAGAAAATTTGGAAGTAGGGAAAATCATGGAAATGAATACAACTAGTTTTAAACTGGGAATTCATTCATTTCGGCAATACAATAAGTCTCCTAATAAAGATAACTTGGGTTTTTTACGCTCAAAGTTTTAAATATGCTTGATTTGCTAGGGCTTTGTCTGAGCTCATTATGCATGGCCATCAACATTTACGTAACTAGGCTATTAGAGTTGTAATTTGTACCATTCAATTTCTCATTTTGGTCAATTGCAAATGTTCATGTGTTTCAATGTTAAACAAAGCTATAATGAAACAACATTTGTTGTCCGTAGTGTTTTTGGAGTATTGGCGTCTTGCATTTATTCATTTAAGTAGCGTTGCTCATGACTGTGCTTTTTTGTGATATTTGTCTTAAAAAACAATTGTAGGCCGTTTGGTACACGTTGTACCAGGGGAGTGCAGACTGCTGAGGTGAGCCCATTGCAACGATCACTTGGATTCATTTTTATGCTTTTATTAAAACCGGCTTGAGGAGCTAGAGACTTGTCTCAAAGATTTAGCAATGTGCCCCGGTGGAATTCGAACCCACGACATTGAGTAAAGGAAGCGAACGGGCTCTAGCCCTCATTGCCTTCTCTCAAAAAGTTGTCTTGGTAACGAACTTTGATTTTACATTACGTGTCTGCCGGAGTAAAACGTAAACCAACAGGTTAGTTAAACTTGAAGGCTGACGTAGTTTCATTATATACGGTTTGCCACACCTATAGTACTATCAGTAGAAGTAGCATTTAGCAAGCATAATTCACTAAGTTGAGCACATGCTGGTACAATTTTCCACTTATGTATATTGAAATGATTGGAATTGTTGCGGGATGTGGCGCTAGACCACCTCCTAGCTGTGTTCGTTCACCAAGTACTTTGTGCCATTCTGCTTTTAATCTCTTAAGAACATTTAAGAATGTTGTTTTATTAACTCGGACGAAAAACTAGGCAAGTGTGGTAACACTGCGGCCCGCAGACTAGTTGAAGGCACTCTGATATTTCGACTTCATTTTGTTAGTATAAAATGAATTTTAACGGAAATCAGCTACACTGAAACTTAAGCTCGAACGATATCCTTTCAGCATAAAATAATTTCTTCAAAATAGACACGTCGTAAAATACGTATTTTCGTAACCGTAGTCTACTGCTGACTGATTAAACATCCAGTAACTTGATTATTTTTCTAGGCTGCTGGAAACACGTTACGAAATGCTCTGACGCATTTCAATAACTTGAGATAAATTTTTTCAATGTTACTTTTGCCTATCGGCCAAGGATTTTTGTTCTGGTACCCGTGGTAGATGCAGGTTGTGATTGGTTAGTGCTGTTGTTTACAGCTCTCTCTAGTGTTCAATGTATATTTTTTGCACAAAATGTGGAAGATAAAGCAAGGGAACTTTTTTACGTGATAAATTGGAAATACATCAACTCTTGTAAGAAAAACGTAAATGTGTCTAAGGTCAAAGTACTCACAAAATGTTCTTTTACTCAGAGATCACAAACAATTCGTGTTGCATATAAGCCATGCCATACTGTGTGATAAAATATCCTAAAAATGTTCCACCCCTTTCAAAATCTGGCTTTTATCGACAAAGTATACTCTCGGTTCTGTTATATAAAAGATCGACCGAATTTTCGCTGCATTCTTGTAGGGCTACACCTGTCTCGCGTGATCAATTAGATTTCATGAGCGCAGCTGTGAATAACCAGAGTTTCTGGGAGAGTGTTATGAATTACGGGTTAGCAAACATCGTACTGTTTTATTTTTTGATCTGATTTTTATTATCTAACTTGTTGAGTGAAGCAGTCACCAGAACCTTTATTATGACTTCTACCACAAGCTAAGCAAGTCACAACTTGTACTTCCTAGTGATAAGGTAAGCATTGTGCATATATGTATCCCATTCGTAAACGAACATTCGGCCACAGGCAACATTGCACTTAATCGGACCATATGCATGAAGATATTGCCCACGGGATCGGTACATATGTGTATACATGAACAATACATGTACCTAGGAATCCATGCGCGCGCCCATCCTAAAATATAGGGGGACTTGGGGTTTTGACAATGAAGACCTTTTACTAACATAAACGGAGGATTAAAAAACTGCGTACCACGTTCAGAGCTATGAAATTGTGCATTCGCGCCTTTTTAATGGATTTTGTCTCGTTTTCTCGTACTTTTTGTTTCTCTGAGGTGGACCTTTTTGCCCACTTTCCCAAATGGAGGCTGGCTCCTTCCTAATGTTTTGTTTAACTCTGCGCGAAAGACCTTCACAGCTCGAATGTGTTTTCAAGCTACTTATACTTTTATAATTTTGACTTAGAAGTGGACATCAAACTAATTACTGGCACATGCAGCAGGCAAGTTTACTCGGAAATTCAATGTAATTGACCTGCTGCAGGATATTGCTACACTGAATTGATATATTTGAAAAAATTTGGTATTATATCATGACATAAAGGTTCTATAAATTCGTCCGTTTTGTCTATTAGCTGCAATTTTTATTGATTTATCTATTTTCTTATCTAAGCACTGTTTTGAAACTAATGTATTACTAAAATCTTGACCACATTTTGCAGCCGACACAAGTGAGCAAAAGGATTATTTTTTCGCGCAATAATTAAAATCATTTGATAAGAAGGAAATTTGACGTGTGCGACATTTTAACATTGCCATGACTACCAAGATGATTAGTGTAACGGCAATCATACTCGTATGCGACAATAAAAACACGAAAACATCTATTCATTGCCCGATAGGTTAATTTTCGTGTAAACTATAGTGGCACGGTTCAATATTTTCCATTGACGTTTTGATTACCAGGCGAGGACAAATAACATGCCGTACTACTTCTATATAGTCTTTAAGTAATGTCTTTATGTTCGACGTTTGTCCCTACGACGTATTTAGAAAGCAACTGCAGTCGATGTATCATCACTCTTGATTTGCATTCTACAGGTCATTTGATTTTAGATTTTGAAGATTTCGCTAAAACTGGAGCACGTCAATGCATATAGTCTTACTGCAAAATAACCCTGGGAAAGTATAAACAAAGGTTATGGAGCGGCATGATAATTAAGGTTTAGTGTACTGTGGCGTGTGGCCATATTTTGAATGCATGGTATTTTTGTTATCAATTTACGACTGTTCAGTGAACACGCGAATTACCATCGTCGTCAACGTCATCATTACCATTGTTTTCAAGTAATATCGTAATGCTTTGTAAGGATTACGTAGTGTTGGACGTGACATTCACATGTAGTTGGCGAGCTGTACTTCGTTTCAAGACAAAGCAATCAGTCAGTGAGTTGCACCTGATGTACATTACTTCAAGAGAATGCGCTGATGGCTTGTCCTAATTATGTGCTTTGCAAACTGGAGTTTGGAGTAGAATACATGTATCTATCACTCTCACACAAATGTAAAGTGACACTCTTTCTGTAATGGACTCGAATGCTTCTCGTGATTTCGAGGCAAACAAATATTTTTAAGAGCCATAACTCCAAAATGACTACTGGCAATGCAGTCGGAGCGTGGCACGTGATCGTTCAATTTCGAATTCAGTCTTGAAGAGAGTTAGGTGATGATAGGCCCAAGTAGTAGAACAAGCATTTTCAGTCTCCATCTATCATATCATGAAAGTGTACCCCCTCCCCTAGGCAAAATATACTGCCACTACACACAACTGGCGCACAAGTATTCGATAAAATAACCTTATTATCCGCCAGAAGCCATTAATAAATCTGACCTTTTTCTACATACCATCAGTATCGGAAATTACAAGAACATTTGAGACCACTGCGACAAATAATTGTTTAAAGTGACACAAAACGTAAAAAGCAGACTAATTTGCATTGTAACTCAAAGTGGTTCTCTGCCGCTGAAACAGAAGCCAGTCTGCTCACCTGGTAATTCTACGGTTTATCAGTAAAGATTTTGAATTTCTGTTGATGTCAAAGCATTTTTCCTTTTCGATTTTTCTGAAAAACGACAAAGCACGTCTCCTTATTTGGTTTGTCAAGACATAAACATCACACATTTCCATTATATGGACCTTTGACATTTGACGTCAAAAAAACAAATGGCAATTTCAAGCAGCAACAAGTCCAACGTATTTGAGTGCAGGTGTGCAGATATATTCTTAGGGACGGAGAGTTTGAAAACTGCATTGGGATGAAAGAGTTCACATTTCGTCTGTGTTTCAAAGATAGTGAATATGACGATTTCTTCTGAAAATACTTGCAATATTGAAAGCGAATAACTCTCAAGACAGAATAACCAAGAAGTAGATTCGCCACAATCTGTTTAATAGGTATTTTACGAGTTTTTGGCGATCCATGCCTGATTTTAACCTGGACATTGAAGCTCAACTTCTGCACTCTGGAAAACACTGCATTTGTTTTACACATGGATCTTTTGTTTCCCTGGTGACACATGATGTGCATTCGTGACTAGTTCAATAAGTGAAAATTCACAGGATACAATGCAAATCAAGCAGTGCAATGTAATTGAAAATTTGTAATTAGATATGCCTTATATTACTATAACATGGACAGATTAGTTTTGAACTCACCAGTGGTCAATATAATGTTCGTGTTGACAGCTGCGGTGCTATCACTGTTTTAATCCTTTTGAAACTTTTTGGGAAATATTGGAAATCCTATCGCGATTTCATCCTATATTTTTGTCCGCAAAGCAACGACAATAACAGTATGCTTCGCGCACGTAACCGTACCGTGTTTTAAAGGGATATTTTAGACGAGAAAAGTATTTTATGTACTTCTCACTGCGTTTTGCCTTAATGTGCATTGGTCGAAAACTCTATGAACAAAATGAAAAGCCACTCAAATGTACTACACATGACGTCAGGAGCTTTTACCTGTCGCATATTCTTGGCCCTTTCACTCCCTCCGAAAATGAAGCCAGTTTCAGAAAAAAAACTGTCAAAAGGGCAAAATTTGCACATTTAAGCCCAAAACCGCCGCTTTCCTGTCAATGCACGACACGAGCAAACAATCAGAAAGCCAATTAGCCACAAATTTCACAAATGAGGGCTAAGGTGCTAACCAAATTACGTGTATCGCTTTTTTACATACATGTATATATGGACGCTGTATGGCAACAAAACATGATGATTTATCCCACGCGCGTTGAATCTGTCGAGGGAAATACGGCCATGTAATAAAGTTTTCCGTATTCACCTCCCGCACTACTTCAACAGCGACCTCTGACATGGAAAATTCAAAATGTAGGTCAATGTCGACTCGACGTCTTCAGCCGGTTCGATCATCAAACTTTACAAATATAGTTTAAAATAATACAGTTGCAACAGTGTAACTAACACTCGACATGCAACCAGGCCCTAAACGTAAAATCTGGAGCAAAACTGTTCATTATAAGACACTTTCTCTTAGTTTTCAATTGCTGAATACTATATCGTTTGCAACTCAGGCGCCGATTCCTAGGAAATTAAAATATCAAAAATTGTTGCTTTTTAACTATTTCCAGGAGATTTTACAAGTTCACTGCACAGTTGCTGTTGTTTTGATCTTTGCTACCTCTTTTCAAGAAGTAAATTAAGTTACTTTTAAAACTGTTTCTTTTTCAAGAGAAAACTTGCAACCTAACGCGCAAGTACATACATTTAGGATGTGATCCGCCATGTGAACAGTCTGGGTGAAGTATTTAAAAAATCTGCCGAAAATGTAAGAAACTTAGGAATTCGAAGCGCATGGGATAAATACTTCGGTCTCGGTCGATACGCGGAACAATGTCTCGTGGGACATTACTTCATGTACGCCACTCTCGGTACGTTTTGTGTATATATTTCCAAATATTAATCGATTTTGCCTGTTTCCATTCGGAGCCTGGTAACTTCATTATCCGTCCAAGAAATCAGCTCTTGATTTAGATCACGTGCCGCTATGAAATGGATCTCATCTAGTTCCTTACTAAAATGAGAAGAGATTTCTGGGCTTGAAAAGAGCTGACAATTCGTTATTCGTTGATATCATCTATCATATTCCAAATCAGATTCGTCCCAGCTGAAGCACCACTTACGTCGTTTGGCAGTATTAGCCTCCGGTTAGTGTAGGTCTAAGGCCAGGTTTCTGACGTGTGTCAGGTTTCAGGATAATTTTGTAGAGTAAATGTTCAGTGATTGCTAGAAACGGTATACAAAAGTTCCTTGGAGTAAGGTTTATTAACGTTAATTTGGCCTCTGTTCTTATCCTCTCGGATATGGAATTCCCGGAATTTTCAAACCCCACCCTTCTTCAGTGGGGAATTTTTGGCACGAATTCAGGTACTCGCTAAACAAGTGGAAATTGTCAAAAATCTGGTTCATATTTTAACCTAAATTTCTGGAATCTAGAGTGCTGTACTACTTGTATTCTCGTCTTCTCTCTTGCACCGAATACGGCAGAAAGCCAAAATCACATTCAAGGTCATTTTGGCATCTCAAATTTTCCGATGGACAAAGCAAGGCAACAGGAGGAGGCTTTGTTTATTTTTATTCATCTTTAAGAAACCCCATCGAGTAAGCTTTATGTAAGTTATGCCTTTTTCAGGTGTCTTGAGACAGGGCTTTTATTGGCCCAGATCCGTAAGTAACGTCAAAATCAGCCACTCGAACCGTGGTACCGTATTCGGACGGTACATGTAAATTCTGTTACCTGCTTTGCTGCATGAATGACAAAATTTCGGCTTTGAAACGAATTTCGACGTATTCTTGGTTTCATGAGTATTTTCGGAAATAGTTCAGATGGTGCTATGGGTACTTTCAAAAAACAACTAATGCGCCACATCAAGGAATTTGGCAGTGCGCTTATCCCAGTGCCATCCAGTGTTCCCTTTTACATGGGTGCTTAATAAAATAAATCTGGCGCTGAGAAAATATGAACGACATCTGTACCATGTCAAAATCAAAGTTCACAGACCTTGCGAAATAGTTTGGGGAAAATGCGTGAAGGTCCCCTCATGTAATGAATATCACATAAATTATCATAATTATCATTTTCCATTAATTACACAGCCGTCACTCTTCTACTACTTCATGAACAAAATAATTCAAGTATTTAAATTGCCGCATAGTAAAGCAACACACACATTATCTCTTGCTAAGTTGTTCTTTACTTTACATTCGTCTTAATTATGCGAGCAAGACCAATCATGCTTACCGCGACAGCGGGAGAATATCATGTAACTAGTCGGAACATGAGAATGATACATTTCTTGTGTAAAAACACATTAATCGTGAGTGAACTGTCCATGTTTAAAGACGGATTGTAACTGAATGCAGATCACGTGGGTGGTTATGCTGCATTTTACATCGCTCAGCCAGAGGTCCAACCTAGTGGTTATTTGGACAGCTGATCTGACGAGAGTATCTCACCATTTGAATCGCAAAAGGGACGCACTGACATCATGGATGTAGTGCTAAATTTAGAGGCAACTACACGCCCGAAGGCAAACGTATCAGCACAAAATCTTCAATACACCTTAGGTTCAGCGCAGACTTAGAGTTATGAACTCAACTGACTGTCTCAAGTGAACATTAGCTGACCACATAGCTAACATGAAGGAGTAAAAATGCCACAACAACTGAGTCACTCGTGTTTCTTCGTGCTGCTAGTTCGTTCAACCTTTCGCCTTAATGTGAACTATCATCTCACCTATCGTTCACTTGAGGCAGACATCTCAGCTCATAGGTCTCCGTTTGCGGTGGCCTTTAGCGATACAGCAAGGGACCCTCACTTATACAACCTGGCATGTTGTATTTCTTTCGAAGAACAGAGATACGCGACACACTTAGTTCGGCGCACAGATGTTTCCCTACTTGTTATAATTTTTGTTTCAATCCATTTTGTCAATGCAGATGTATGTTTTTATTCAAGTAGAGGATGCAGTAATTCTGTCACTGAGTACAAAGGTACAGTGATTAAAAAACTTTCGTAATCATGGTTTGTTACGCCTTCACAAGTTGTGCGACGACAGGTGCCACTGCATTATGTATTCTAACTCATCTATACCCTAAACCACGGTGAATAAACGCTAGGTGAAATGGAAAGGGGTGTACTAGTCTACGTGCGTCTGCTACCCACCACATCACTGCTATACAGATAGGAAATTTATTGTATTTCGGCTTATACGTGGCTGAATGCCCGCTGCTGGCCGAAACGAGGCTACGCAACCTCCGGAATACTTCGGATGTTTTCGTAGCGTCAAAGTATCCCTCAGGCGAACTTCAATCGTGTAACTCTCATGTTGGGTCGAAGGGATATCCCTGTGATAGTAGGATCACAAGAGGGTAGAGTTCAGTAGCTGTTTCCTACCAAAAAATCTAGCCAATATCACGTGATCCAATTTAAAATACATGGCAATATCTCGCGTAATCTCGCGAAGTCTTGTTTTTCTAGTGAGGTTCTGGCGTCACTGAATATTATACCCAGGAGGCTGACTAAGAATTGAACATGACGCTCAGGCTCCACATTTGAAAACTAGTGCAAGACTGAAGTCACGATTTCAACCGTCCTGACTTGATCGGATCCCTTGCTATTGTTATCGTGAAGTTTGCTCGTGCACAGACATAATTTGAGGCTACGGTGTTCCGGGTGGAGCCACTAGTGAATAAAGACGCGGCTTGTACGCAAGCTCACAGATCTCGGGCATTGACAATGCACACAGTTGGCGGTAATCTAAGATAAGACCACGCTCGTTGCATGACACGCCGTGACAACCCAAGCTGTAAATCCTGATCTCAATTAATAACGGGCCGTCGTTTCTTTCGGAGACCTGGAATCAGGAATTTGAGACCACTTTCACAACAGTAAGTGGTCAAAACCAAAAGTTTTCTGATAGAAAGGCCAGTTTATATCCTCCTTCAAGGGTCTGGCGTACTTTTAGCTGATGTAATGATGTAATGAAACAGCTATTGATTTTCACTCTCGTTCATTACTTTGTGTTAATTTTCAGACCCAACCATTTGATAATGACTGAGGCGGACACTACGCGGAGGTCCGAGTCGATAAAGTCAGTTACGGTTATTATTATTATTTCTGTTAGGCCTACTATTACTTTCACTATTGCTAGTACTGTTGTTGATGTTGTCCTTGTTGTTATTGTTGCTGTTGTTGTTGCTGTTGTTGCTTTGCTGTTGTTCTTATAACAGTAATGTCGCTTTGCGACGTTTTCAAAATCATCGCATTTGCGTTAACTCATTTAACAAACAAGAAAATAATACCGAACACCCTCGTTAACTTCGAGGTCATCCTCAAGCTAATAAAGTAAAGACCACAACTGTTTTAGATTCAACGTCAACTTGTTTTTGATGCAGAACTCCATTGACCGACATCTTGACGCGATCATTTAAGCGGATTTCACAGTCTTACGTTATCTGAGTAGAAATCCTTCCGCCGGCGTTGGTTGGGCTGGAGCGGCAGGCCCGCATGACCTTTTAGCGGATAACAAAAACCTCTTAGACCATAGATAGATCTTTTGCAAGGTGAGTTTTTCATCCACTCCCTTGGCATCATGGTGCTAACAAGTTTCATAAAATGTGACTTAAGACTTGTAAGGGCTTAACCACTGTATAAGTTTGATTGATGCATGAGGCCAAATGCAGCCTTCGACAATGCCAACGAGACGCGTGATGATGCTACGTAATTGTTGATATCGATGGAAAGTAATAGTCAGGAGTTTTACCTTATGCTCCACAAAACTATTTCTGAAAAAATATCACTTGAGTGAAAATGCAACGTCCCTGAGAACATATACATAACTGCTAGATAATCAGATGATTCATATTAATTATTTATAAACTGTGATGCGTTTATAATTACATGACTAGAGCAGTTGCAGCAACTGTGAAATGTTATCAAACAGTAACAATCAAATATCAGTCAAACGTCTTAGTCAGTTTTCATGATCGCCGTGCCCGGTTGCATGAAAGAATGCCAACGAGGGACTCGGCTAAGTTCTCAAAATCTTTTGCATATTTGTGTCGTTCTTTACACACAGGGGTAGTCTAAAGTGTATCATTTTATCTTTATTATGAGCTCTTGTCTGACAACTGGTGACATTTTCTGATAATGTAACTAAATTTTAGACATTGGTGAACGTATTATTAATTCAGGGGCGTTGTATGCCAAGATCCCTGCTTATTTTCAATAATCGCACAAACGCCACCTGCTGGTCACATTACTTAACTAATGAACGTAAGTCCGAAAAGATTTCTGTACCGACCGAGATTAGAACCCAGGTCCTTCTGTTCACCGTGCAGACACATTAATCCAACGTTTGTGATCTATATTCCCACGCCTGTTCAAGACTTACTTATTCATATATTTTCAATAATATTGAGATTTTAACGTAAGGTTCGCCAAAATGAACTGTTCAACAAAACTAGAAGAGCATGAGGAGAGTCAGCCAGCGTTTACACAAGTCCACAACTCCATAGTGGACTTAAGGAATTTAGTCGAGTCCACATCTACATGTAGGACTGCTTCATGCAACCGGGCACTGGTGTTCGTTTCATGAAAGACTAAGTTAGAAATTTGGTCTTAGGCCCCCAATTCACAATTATTCGAAAAAGGTTTAGTAATTATTGACACGGTATCTAACAATTATGTGTATACTCTCAAACATTTTTCACTTTTGCTCAAGTGGGAATTAGTTTTCACTTTTTCTCTTTCAAAGCGTAACACATATTCATGTTGTAATATATATATATATATATATATATATATATGTGTGTGTGTGTTTATATATATATATATATATACACAAGTGTATAGGTATTACTCTTGTATACCTGGTGTATATATATGTGTGTGTGTGTGTGTGTGTGTTTATATATATATATACACAAGTGTATAGGTATTACTCTTGTATACCTGGTGTATATATATATATATGTGTGTGTGTGTGCGTGTGTGTGTGTTTATATATACATATAAACATGCATATCTAAAAACACCGGGTATACAAGTGTGATATCTATACACTTGTATACCTGGTGTGTATATATATATATATATATATATGTTTATATGTATACACACACACACACACACACATACATATATATATATATATATATACACCAGGTGTACAAGTGTGATAAGTATAGACAAGAATAGGCAACAACACTAACATCATCATCAACAACAACATCATCATCATCAACAACAATGTTAATTATGTAAAAGAGACACAAAATCTCCCCACCATTGCAAGTATCTGTCCATTGACATATTTTGTAAGGTTTAATAATAGAATTCCGTAATTGGTCAAAGTGTGGAATATTGCCTTTAAGATTTGTTTAAGAAAATTCTAGTCAAGCAAAAATTATACTGTACTTTAATAATATATTAGAAGAGTCAGAAAAAACAAACAAAGCGACTTTCACTAATACTGAGATATTATCATTAAAAACATAATTTAACCATTAACATAATCTAAGCCATTATTCAGGCGTATATTGTTAATTACATCAGTTTTTGGCCATAGTAGGATCAAAAAACGGACAATCGCCGCACAAATAAAAAAGTCTATATTGATTACGAAACGTCAAATCAATATGAACTTTTTTATTTGTGTGGCGATTGTCCGTTTTTGATAATCTAAGCCGCGATGAGTTTTTCACCGTGCAGCCCCAAAGTGATGTATGCCAGCTTCAGGTTCTTGAGTGCAGAAAACACAAAGAACTACGCCATTTTTTTCAAAAAACAGCTAGTTAGAATGACCTTGTGAATCAGTCTCAATTGAAAACATGTCATTTGAGTATCAGGAAAATCTCTAATGCAATCGTGAACGTTTTTTTCCACTCCAAATTATCATCAGTCACGTTTAAGCACGGATTCCACTTAGTTTCTGAAGGAGGTCTAGTCTATGCATTATCGAGAAATATTTTATAAAAATCATTAACCCCTTTCTGTGACATAGTGATGATTTGATAAGTACACTATGACATTGGCAGTCCAAACACAATTTGTTGATAATCAAACCTGTCTTTTATTTTGTTAATAACTGCATGGACACCTAGATATTCAGTAAAATGTGGGCGATAACCCCCACGAATACAAAATTTATAACAGTTGAAAAGTTGTCCTGAAGATGATTTAAATCGGCTACAATATTGAGACTTTGTACCATCCACATTTTGTAAAATGCAGGCTTGTTATTATTACAAATAGAATCATTCTAAGTCAGTCACGCTATTGACTATGTACACGTATGCATGAAAAGACTTCATGAAAAGTCCTTCCAAAAATGGTGGCTAATTTGATGAGATATATACTCACCCGGCATAAAAATTGGAATTTTTGAGAACTTGGACCCTTTACTAGGATTTACGGGGTACGTTCAGAGCTATGAAATTGCGCATTCGCTGAATTTTGGTAGTTCCTGGCTTTTTAGTTGGCTTTTGTCTCGTTTTCTACTTCTTTCAGAGATTTTGTTTCTCTGAGGCAGACCTTTTTGCCCACTTCGCTAAATGGGGGGTTCGTTCGAGCTCCCCGCGCATATTTATGACAGTAAAGCCCATTCCACCCATTTCATTGTCTTGAATGATAACTTAACGGCTGACGCTATCAATTTTGTGGGTCCAAACAAAATTGAAAAACATTTTTCAACTGTTTTTAAAAATAATTGCGTGGAGCGTAAGTGTGTGCCATAAGTCTCGTGTCACTTTTTACGAAACACCCCTGGTGCCCATTTCATGAAACTTTTTCTGTCTAAACTTAGACCAAAATTGGGCTAACTTTAGACCAAAATTGTTTTTGTTTTTTCATTATTTTTTGAAACATTTATTAATTCAACCAACCAGTAAGTAGTTGTGCAGCAATATGAAATCTAGTTAAGTGTACATCAGACAAATTATGAACATTATCGGACCCTATAAAAGCTAGTTAGGCAAAAAAGAAGACCACCTTTCCTGGAATCTCTCAAGATCCAATTTATCATTGTAAATAATTTTTTCCAGGTTGTAGTAATCACATACCTCACGTAAAAATGACTGAAAATTGGGCTTAGCCTTTTGTAGTCTTTGCCTATATAAATGAAATTTCGATAAGCAAATAATTAAATTTACAATTTCTAATCTACAGGCTGGGTCTCCAAACAAGGCGGAAGACATATTAACTGCAGAGGGATATTGCACTGATTAATCATCCATGTTTTTAAACATCCCCAAAACTGTGAACATTCCCAATACAAATGTAAAATTGTTTCTTCATGTTGCTCACAGAAAGAACATAAAGACAATTCACTAACACCTATTTTCTTTAAATAAGAGTTTGTACCAATAAGTCTGTGGTTGATACGGAAATGAAACCATCTGAGTCTGACATCGGAAGTACAATGATAAACTACAGAATGAAATTTTTCCAAGATTGAGTATCATCGCATAAGTTAATTTCTCTCTCCCACCTCAATTCCGCGACAGGTTTTACATACAATTTAGATATGAATAGTTCATAGATTTCCCCGTCCTTTCATTTTCCGAGGAGATTCGAAAAATATGTTCTGGAAAAAGTGGAGTGACTATAGTACTCTTGTCTCTTAGATGATTCCAAGAACGAAATATTGAACTTCGAATTCCATAAAAATAAGTAATACAAGGACAAAATTGAAAACGTGCACAAAAGGTATGATAATCATAAAAATATCCTTTATCACAGTAAATTAAATCGTATACGTATCGTATACCCTTTTGAAACCACTCGTTCCAAAAAATGGACTACTGTCTCTACAAATTTAGGGGTTATACCACAAAGGTTGGTACAAAGGGTCATCTATCTCAAACAGATTGATGAATTCGTATAAGATATAAAAAATATCCTTCCAAAAATATTCTTAGATACTTCAAGGAAAAAGCAAGAACCTAACTGAAAAGAGTCATTTTTATATTAGGAATAATTTCACATAAAAATTTAGCCAAGGAGAAGTATTGTTATAATAATTTTTCAAGAATCTTCAAATCCAAGTCAGTTTAATAGCTTTGACAAATGGCGCAATATGGACCGTATTCCCACCTCCATCTTCAGATTTCTGTACCATGGTAGACCAAAATTGTTACTCTCATACTGGAAAACTGAAGATTTCCCCGAGTTTAAGTTTTATTTTTCACCATTGATTATGTGATATGGTCTTGTATACTTTCTCAAATTCTAAGTTTTCGATTGGTTAACGAAGCAGTATACAGCGCCACCTCTTGTTAAATGGTGTTATATCAGGACAGCATAAAATCTGCTTTTTGCAAGCAGATGCAACTGGTCATGAGGGAACTTTCGAAAATAAAATGCTTGAAGATATATCTACCCACACAGAAAAAATGAAGTTGTCTCTTTGACACGGTTTCGGGCCCATAGGCTACTTGTTTTCCCAGTCCAGTTGGATAAGAGTTATTGCACGGTCGTGTCATCACCTATCTATGATAATACACGTCATTCGGACCCCTCATGCGATTTAGAAGTATTTAATATCCTCCAAATCCCTCTCGGGTCGAAGCGAAAACTAACATTCTCGCCATTTAGAGTTGTGTTGAATGAGCACTATGTGGGCTTAGGTTTGGTCATAAATTAAGGGCTTTGACATGGGTGAGCGTACAAACTACGCTTTCGCCACCTGTGCCAATTCACAAAACTAAGGGAGTCGGTGTCTAGAATACCGTTTCAAGAATAATTTAGAAACTACATGGGAATATTTGGATCCATTTGGGATCTCCTTTACTAGAAGACTCTTGTATGGCCGGAAAATATCAACCTAATTTATCGTCCACCTCGCTAAAACAAAGGAATTCTCTGCCTTCAAAAAAGTTTGGAGTGTTTTCAAAACTCCTTACAACGTCTGCTATACGGGCAAACGTGACTCGCGCTTTAGGCGAGTTATACGACAGCTGTAGGGAAAGACCACCCACCAAGAACCCTCATAACATCCATTCTAAGCCAGAGCAGATTATGTATTTTTAGCTGAATCCAGGCGTGCTTTCAGTAGACGCTAGAACCTACGCTAGGACCTAGCTAAAACCTAGTCGAAGTCACGTGTTCTAATTAAAATGCACGGCAATATCTCACGTAATCTCGCGAAGTCTTGCTTTTTAGCGAGGTCCTAGCGTTACTGAACGGGAGGCTGCTTTTATCACTCAAGTAAGACGCCAATTGTGCATTAAAACAGGACAATAACTGTTATAGGTTGAAATAAAAAATAGAGTTTATATCGTTTTGAGCGGGTAGGAATTGGGTCGAGCGGAAGTCGCTTTAGTGCTGACTGTGGAATGTTACTTATTGATGTGAGCTAACTAGATCAAGCAAAACTCGACGGTCTCCCACGCAGATTCTTTGTGTTACTTGCATCTTTTCATCCTCCTGTTATCGTCTTTTCCCTGCTCGACAGGTGTCGAAGACGTTGGACAAGTGGACAGTTGCAAGAAGCAGCAACTATTTACTATCTCGTAGAGTCTAAATATTTGCCGGTCATAAACGTTATCTGTCAAAGTAATCAAGAGAGAATATCATAGGCATTCACGGTGAAAATAAACGATCACTGGCTACAAAGACAAGCGCTTATGAAAAATGAGAGACTAATTATCCGCTCACACCAGTAAATTAGTTACTTTTCCTTTGAATGTGCTTTTAAAAACCTATAAGGTAATAGAAAATTTCCCCCGGTCGTTGTGAAAATAGACATTTTACTTTAGATCAAAGACGTGATGCACTTTTTCGTCATTTGATTCAGAAATGGAAATCTGCGATGTATTCAGGATAAATTGCTCACTATTTAAGCTTGCTTCTAACGTGCAACTAAGCACGTTTAGTCTTACGCAATTAATCTGAATAATTGTAAAATGGCCGTATGAAAAGTAACTTCAAAGGCACAAAGGTGGCATTCCACTCAGTGTATAGAATGATAGTAGTTACATGTAATCAGATCAATCAGATCTAATCGATTACAACTTCTAGAACTATGAAAAACTCATGCATGTGTTAATCAAATTCCCTGGCGTTGTTTTTTTAAGGCTCGCTGTCAGATTAGTCCTTTTACGGTCTGATCTATTTCACCATTGGTTAGATGTTAACAAGAAAGTCGCTGATTCAGTCAGTACAGACGTTTATGCACTGGCCCATGTGGTAAGAAACTAAACACTCTTTTGAGGAGTCCAACAAACGTATTTCTGACACCTGGTAATTGTACAATTAGTCCGTTACTTCCCTGGCATTGAACCAATGGTCATGAATGCCCTCCAAAATCACGTCGCGAATTTGGCGAGATCACACAAGATCGCGCTACTGTAAAGCAACATCCCCGCTATAGTATCTCAAGTACGTTCTGTGCTGCGGCAGTTTCATGAAATGCATGTAGTAAGTGTCTTGCGAGAGAAGCGAAATCACGAAAGTTTTCGCACGATATCGTCAATTGCTTTATCTCGCTGGTTCCCTGTGTGCCGTTTGGTAGGGCGGAGCCGTGCCAGCACGCAGGTATCATTTAATTTTCCTCGGATTTTTTTTTTACACCGGCGCAAACAAACTGGCATGACTGATGGACTGAAGTGTAAATGTGGTCTCTCGTAAAGACATATCGGTGCTTAAAATTTATGTTCAGGAAATGTGAAGCTTAGAAATTGTGATTGCGCCTTTTCGGAATGCATCTTTCTACTATCGATGACTTTTGTTCACAATAGTGTCCTGTATTCATACAGTATGAATAACACACCGGTTAAATCGGCCAGATATGTGTTTATTGTATATGTATGTGCTTCAAGCACGCGACTATTAAACATCACTGCAGAAACCAAATAGTTGCTGCGACGCCACTTGCATGACAAAGCTAAAAGTCGTTCACAGTCCACCATTTTTTCACGGTGTTGTAAAGCTAACCAATGACTGTCGAGGTTACATCGACCATTGCTAAAGCGCGTGCCACTGCGTGATACCTGTGTGCTGGCTGGGCTATAAGCACGCAGGGAACCAGCGAGTTGCTTTACAAGCGTAGCACGTGATCACATGGCCTGATTTCATTGGCGAGTGTCTCGACGTGAGTAAGGAGCCTTTAACACTACTAAAATGGCCGTCACTTGCAGTGATTACGACAAAAGGTTAAAATAAGGGAGAAAACTGCTCACAAATTCACTATTTCTATTGCACAAGCAAAGGTTAAAGTTAGACGGGCTGCGTCCTGTAGATGTGAGAATCGTGCGAGTAAAGATGGAGTGGACATGGGCTTCGCTTGCAATGCATGATATTTTAGCCAAGTGTTTGTGTCAACGGAACGCAAGTCAAGGATATGCTGCTTTAGGGACTTTTGTATACTGGTCAAAGATTTATAACATCAACCAGAATCAGTTTGAGTTAACTACATCCGCCTCAGTAGCCAAACTCGGACTGGGACTCAGCACATTTTAATGTCATTAAATAAAAAATGATCACGTTTTCTCAATTAACATAACGGTGCGAACGATCTGGAAGCAAAATAGCAAATCTCAATCACCATGTCGTGCACACGTTTAATATTTTTTGATAAAAATGTGCTTCCCAATTATACTTATGAAAGAATTTTGAACGTCTCCTCAATCTACGATGAAAGATTTGAAAGCAATCTGAGGTGCTGTTTTGAAAATGCGTGCATTACACTTGTTCATACTGAAATAAATACGTGACTACCTTGCAACCGTCACTGCAACAAAGCAAGCGTGAATCCGGAAGTCCTTCTTACTTCAAATGTTTATACTCTAGAAATTGCCGTGAATTGAAATCTGGATTCTATTCATCGTTTGGTGTTGTTTTACAAGAACCTGAACTCTGTTAGGGACTTCCAGATTCAAGAGAGCGTTACACAGCGACGTTTGAAGAGCACTCGTATGAACGTACTTGATGCCCCTTGTTTGTCGTAACTAAACTCAAAATCAACAAATGCATATAGGGCTGTAGCGGAAAAAGTGAAATCTCGAGCGCGTGTACACATGTAAGAGCTATGCCGTGAAGCTAATCCACGCAGTTGATTATTTTCAGTGATAATCACGTAGCCGCTTTGATGTGTCAAAATATCGCGAGACCTCCCGGCAAAACATGACATCGCGTGCGCAAACTTAACGATGAGGTTACGATAAAAGGTCTACATTTCGGCGTTAACATATCTATATGTGAATCCGTTGCCCCAAAAGCAATTAGTCACTTCACAGGCACATAAGGGATTGACAAAAATGTTTCGGAGTGATTTGAAATTATTTCAATTAAATCTGAAATCCAATTTGGCACAGGATCCGATATTCATCATAGACAGATAAACATGTGTGTATCATACCACCTTCATTTTAAGTTGGGAAGTAACCGTTCTGTCGCAAAAATGTCGTTAAACACACGATTTGACGATTTGAACCATTGGTTGTTAAAATTAAAATTCAGAAAGAAATTAGAGGTAGAACAGACGAAACGACGATTTCCCCGAAACCAGCAAACAATGCGCTTGCCTTGTAATTTAATACAATGACGGGTAGCTTGTCTCACTGAAAACAGCCTATCTATGAAGAGGATAGAATTATTCAGTGTCATCTGAATTAGTCAAAATAACTAGCATGAAATTTTATTGTGACCTTAAATACCTCAGTCTGTGCTGTAATGTTCAATAAATGGTCTAGTTAACTTTTGAACGACATTCCATATCGTTAAAACAGCTACAGATAGATAATTTTGTTTACGCCTAAGCAACAATTCTCAAGCCCCACCTATTTAAGCGTGTTCGGAATGAAACGCGTGAAATGTGTTCGAGATTTCACCTGTATTCTGAGGTAAACAACAAGTGTACGTGATTATTCCTTCGAACAATGTTAATTAAAAATCGCATGGCTATACATGTACCTTTGCAAAACGGAAACGTTCGTCGAGGGCGACACTGACAGAGGCACGCCACGACACAAACAGATTAAAGTTAACCAATTATTGTGTTGAACGATTTTGCCTAGCTTTGCTAAAAAAGAATTGTATTGCTACATCACACTGTTTTCGCTACTGCAGAATCGAAGTGGTCGCCGTTACGTGATCTTGTTGAGCCAGTGTCGTAGTCGTGTATTTGATTGGACACCGGCTGAGTCTTCTAGAACAAAAGGGACNTCAATCATCATGTCGTGCACACGTTTGATATCTTTTGATAAAAATGTGCTTCCCAATTATACCTATGAAAGATTTTTAAACGTCTCCTCAGTCTGCAATGAAAGATTTGAAAGCAACCTGAGGTGCTCTTTTGAAAACGCGTGCATTATGCTTGTTCACACTGAAATAAATACGTGACTACCTTGCAACCGTCACTACAACAAAGCAAGCGTGAATCCGGAAGTCCTTCTTACTTAAAATGTTTATACTCTAGAAATTGCCGTGAATTGAAATCTGGATTCTGTTTATAGTTTGCTGTTGTTTTACAAGAACCTGACCTCTGTTAGGGACTTCCAGATTCAAGAGAGCGTTACACAGCGACGTTTGAAGAGCACTCGTATGAACGTACTTGATGCCCCTTGTTTGTCGTAACTAAATTCAAAATCAACAAATGCATATAGGGCTGTAGCGGAAAAAGTGAAATCTCGAGCGCGTGTACACATGTAAGAGCTGTGCCGTGAAACTAATCCACGCAGTTGATTATTTTCAGTGATAACCACGTAGCCACTTTGATGTGTCAAAATATCGCGAGACCTCCCGACAAAACATGGCATCGCGTGCGCAAACTTAACGATGAGGTTACGATAAAAGGTTTACATTTCGGCGTTAACACGTTTATATGTGAATCCGTTGCCCCATAAGCAATTAGTCACTTCACAGGCATGTAAGGGATTGACAAAAATGATTTGGAGTGAATTGAAAATATTTCAATTAAATCTGAAATCCAACTTGGCACAGGATCCGATATTCATCATAGACAGATAAACATGTGTGTAAAATACCACCTTCATTTTAAGTTGGGAAGTAACCGTTGTGTCGTAAAAATGTCGTTAAACACACGATTTGACGATATGAACCATTGGTTGTTAAAATTAAGATTCAGAAAGAAATTAGAGGTAGAACAGACGAAACGACGATTTCCCCGAAACCAGCAAACAATGCGCTTGCCTTTTAATTTAATACAATGACGGGTAGCTTATCTCTCTGAAAACAGCCTATCTATGAAGAGGATAGAATTTTCAGTGTCATCTGAATTAGTCAAAATAACTAGCATGAAATTTTATTGTGACCTTAAATACCTCAGTCTGTGCTGTAATGTTCAATAAATGGTCTAGTTAATTTTTGAACGACATTCCATATCGTTAAAACAGCTACAGATAGATAATTTTGTTTACGCCTAAGCAACAATTCTCAAGCCCCACCTATTTAAGCGTGTTCGGAATGAAACGCGTGAAATGTGTTCGAGATTTCACCTGTATTCTGAGGTAAACAAGAAGTGTACGTGATTATTCCTTCGAACAATGTTAATTAAAAATCGCATGGCTATACATGTACCTTTGCAAAACGGAAACGTTCGTCGAGGGCGACACTGACAGAGGCACGCCACGACACAAACAGATTAAAGTTAACCAATTATTGTGTTGAACGATTTTGCCTAGCTTTGCTAAAAAATAATTGTATTGCTACATCACACTGTTTTCGCTACTGCAGAATCGAAGTGGTCGCCGTTACGTGATCTTGTTGAGCCAATGTCGTAGTCGTGTATTTGATTGGACACCGGCTGAGTCTTCTAGAACAAAAGGGACGAATGAAACAGCCGGCTGCAGTCGACTAGTAAGCCGTGCGAGTACAAAGGGCTTTTCCACCACTAGCAGTTTGGTGTCATAGTAGTGAATGACGGACAGAAGTTGTTTAAGAACTGAAGACCGCCGAATAAGCCAGTCTACACAAACCAATTTTACGGTACTTTTTTGATTTTATTGTTCTTCAGTAAGATTGTGCCATGCCTGGTGTTAGTATAAGCATACATCGGCGAGTTTCCTGCTACTTGATATGTTATGTAAGTAACGATATACAATATCTGATTCGTTTATCATTTGCTGAAATTATTTACATTTTCAGTAGCTGTAAGAAATTTGATTGGTCTTTCTGACAGGTTGATTTTGTGTTCGTCTATGGGTAGATTGTTCGAATGTTAATGGCGGCTTTTATTTCGATCACTGACATGAACATTTATCGTTTTTCAATAAGGCACAATGATGAAACTATTTTACAACCATGACAGCCACTTAAATCAGTAGCATTCGACTTCAAATAAGACGAAAAAAATTAACATTTATTCTAACGGAACATGATTGTGTGGACCGCCACAATGGGGTTGAACTTGAAATCGAAAAGAACCGGTTAGTTATAAAAACTAAGGTATGAAATCCCGTTTGCACGGATATGTGGCAGATGGCATAAGTATATTAGTCAGTCAAGTGATACGTATTAGACATTAGTTTTTAAATGATATCGGTCCGAGTTTCATTTAAACGTGAAGCATAATGTTTTATCACGTCACCCATGGCTATAAGGTCGCTCAAATAGCATTTAGTCGATCACAATCACGTCGCGAAAGCAATTAAAGTTGTGGAACGCATGAGAACTGTTGAGCGCGAAAAACGGGAGAATTGTGGTCAAACCTGATTGTTTGTGTAAAGTTTCAATTACGGTTCTGCGTCGTACGCTAATATTTCATGAGACTGCCATGTTAACACAGATTCTGGACAGAGAAATGGTTCTTGTCTTGATAAAGGTCAGGGTTGGACTAATTAAGTCGCGTTTTCAGAGCTGTGACTTCAGTCTCCATATTGTCGAGACCTCTAAAAGCTGCAAGCGTGTGCCTTCCAAGCAATCAAAATGGCGGCAGTACCTAGTCAGACTCAAATGCGTTCCAGAAATGATGTAACCGTCAATTTTCCTACCTGTTGGCAATACCCGGGGGTTACTAACATAGGTGTCAGATACGGGATATATCGTTCAAATATATGACATTTTCATGGTAAGATTGCCAACAAAAATGTGTGTGTGTCTTTTCCGATTAAATGTGCCCCATAGGAGAATGCTCATTCCTTGGGCGAGATCTCTTCTTAAGGACCAGTCGCGTAACAGAACTCAACACAAGGGGTTCATACTGAGGTTTGCTGTCTTGCAAATGATATCACACAAAGACTGTTTATTTAAGATCAATTCAATACAAAAGCAGTGTGAAGGGTTAAAACCCCTAGAAACGAAAAGGATCCTTTGACGAGAAAATGTAAAAAAGGGTAACCATTTGAACGG
The DNA here is from genome assembly GCA_002633005.1 of Phoronis australis. Lineage (NCBI taxonomy): Eukaryota > Metazoa > Phoronida > Phoronidae > Phoronis > Phoronis australis. The sequence continues at coordinate 1,713,936 of NMRA01000010.1, forward strand.
AAGCTCCTGCCAAATAGGTTCATTTTAACCGTACTCACTCACTGAAGGGGTGAAGTTTCGTCTTGACGACTGTCTAAAAGATTGGGTTCCAAATTTCTCATTGGCACACTCCGTCAACATTTTAGGCCCCTTGAACAATACCCGGCGAGTTTACGACTAGACTTAGAGATTGGGTCGCTACAGTAGGGATCTGTTGTCATAAAAAGTCAGAAATTTGGTGTTACGCTCCACGTATCTCACAAAGAGTTTGTTTGGGAATCTAGCCATAAGTGCTGCTTACTGAGACAATTTGAATGAAATTTTGTTTTTTGCAGTGAGGATATGCTTAATAGGGGTTTGGTGATACAAACTGCAGTCTGAGCGGAGCGTCGATGTAAACTACAAAGTTGACTGAACCGTTCTTACCGGCTTCGATAGTTAACGGAAGGTGACACTGTTGTCATCGAACTAATCGCAAAGTAGCGCTGATGCATCGCGTGCACGCTAAGATTTTTTAATGTGAGAGTGGGATCATTAACATGTGCTAATTGACATAAAACTTGTTTCTAATTCGATTGATGATTATTCGAACAAAATATAAGCATCTATTAGCGTCGATAGTGCCTTTTAATTGTTGACGTTAATAGTGGCGCTTAGCGAAAACTTCGATGGGGCCTAACTTGACCGTTCATACTGCATCGCAGCGTCGATGCTCCAGTGTTAAATCCACCTGTTTACTGCGAAGTTAACTGGTGCTGTTAACTTCGAAACAGGACCGAACTAGACGTTCACACCGACCGCAATTCCTTTAAAACATCGACGCGGGACCTTCCCCGGGCTTCAGATATGTCCCGCATGATTCAGCAAATTGGAGGAAAATAACTAAATAGAGCTTAAGGGAAAATTACACATGTTACTTAGTAACAGCACCAGCATCAAATACGAAAATTCAAGAAAATTTACATTTAATTGATTTTTCCATGCGATGCTACCCAAAATACCCTGGTATCGTGTGTTCGCGTGTGATTTAAAAACCAACTGTTTACGTGGTCCGCAATCTTAATATTGCCATATAAGGTTGAAGTCTTGGTTCGATTCCTGCAGATAGCAAACTAGAAGTGCTATGGCGCTTTGAATACAACACGTTTTATCCTAAAGAGGCTCATCCTCTTAGGCAAATCAGTGAACGTAAACTTTTGTGACTTTGACCTCCTAAATTAAAATTCTCTCATTGGTCATTTTTATCACTCCCTTATCGACTACGTTGCGCAATTGGCAGAAATGTGGCGCTTTGCAAACAAGGAGCATCTTATGAATAGGTTTCAGGCATAACACAGATATCGTAGCCGTAACCTATAACATTATCTTTGGTAAAAACAACCGAGTGCTTACAGTGCAGAAGTTTCTGGTAACATGTGCGAATGACACCATAATTGATTGCAGCGCCACCTATACGTCAACGGTATCCCGGACACGCCTTACGTGTGTAGTTAAGTTCCGATGACGTACTTTGACGTCATTATTATAATGAAATAATTACCCTGTTATTGTAAATCATAAAACAGGGAAATTGGCCACGTCCTGTGAACGCAAGTATCTCACGAAAACGAGAGACACCGTAATTTTTCCCTTGCCCGTTTTTAAGTACTCATCTACGAGAGATTATTGAATAGCACTGAGACAAACGTACTTATCAATTCCTTGTTGTGGTGTACTGGTTGAAAAGTGTTGAATGAAATTCTCTTCTTGAAAGAAATTTCAGATTTGTTTAATGTTGTGAGTAAATGCATTTTTTCTCGTCAATACAAAACAAGAATGTCTCACATTCTGTAGTGTTTTTGAGGACAGTTTTTGCGATAACAATATTTTAATGTGTTTTGCACTTAGAAGGTAATGACACTCAGTTTTGGAAAAAGTCGTGATAAAATGCATTTTCATTATATTTCATTCTCCAATTTTGGCTCTTATGAATGCAATATACTATTTGTTTGTTGCGTTAAAATGATAAATGACATTTATATTTACTATTTCTAAAAAGTGGTCACATTTATTGGAATCAAGAGAATCATAAGATGACTCATTACAATCACCAATTGCTCTGTGGTGTTAGACAGCTGATTTTCAAACGTTATCTACACCAATGAACTCAACTTGTCTTGAGCAAACAAAATAAAAAGTGTCTACTCGGTGGTCCTCAACTAGCTCATTACTAGGATGAGAAGTGGTGTTTGCTCTTTCAAAGATCAGACAGTTGAAAGACTATGCTCAGCAAAAAAAGTAAAACCACGTCACAAGCCAACTAGAAGAGACTGGGTAGAGTTTAGTAACGCTAGGACTTCGCTGAAATCTAGCCAAAATCAAGTGCTTTCATTTAAAAATACACGGCAATATCTCACGTAATCTCGCGAGGTCCTAGCGTTACTAAACTCTACCCTGGTCTTAGTGTTTAAGTTCTTTCCAAACCCTGGAATCACTCCTATTTTGACCAAGCAACAAATTGAGACCAAGTTCATAAGGGTGAGTGGTCTAAATCAAGAATTGTTTTTGTGACGTAATGTAGATACGTAACAAATCAAAAAAGAAACCGGCGTTGGGGGCAGAAATCTTTTCGGACTTATGTTCATTACGTTCCGTGATGTAGCCAACAGGTGGCGTCCACACCAGACTTAAAAAAGTATTTGTGTTCATTGAAATAAGGGCTCAGTATTCGGATTTCTTAATAGAATATGAACCAAGTGAAAGAAGAGCTGACAACGAAGAAGAAGTGCTAGAAAACGTGAAATTCGCAGAACAATACAAGAAAGGGCAATCGAAGTTTTCACAAGTTTAAAAATACGCAGTAGATTTTGGGAACTTGGTTGAGTCCTTTTTTGGGACTGTTTCGTGCAACCAAGCACAGATGTACAAAGCTCCTTCCATTACACTTTTAAATGGGCCATTGTTCACATGTTTTTCTTAATTTCCTTAGACACGTTCATAAAACAACTAATGCGCCATTACCCACCCATTTTTCAATTTCGTTTAGACACGTTCACAAAACGACTAAAGTAATAAAATTCTCATTAGCCAACGTTGATCACCTTTTAGAATTTCTTGTTTGAACAACAGCGACAATTGATATCACGAATTAATTAAAGCGCATTCATTTCAGTAAACCATCATAGTCCTGTTGTGAACCGTCTAATGAAGCGTCTAGAAGTCTGTCATGTTTTTTGTTTTGTTTTTCACTTCCAGTGGACAGGAAGGTGTGTACGTCACGCAAGTTTCACTAATGAACGACCTCAGTAAAATGATAATGTGATGTGCACGTGGAAATGTATAGTAGTAAACACGCTTTTTTCTCTAACAGCCCGATGAAAAACGTACGTAGTGGACATTTGGAGTACCTTTGGAATATCAAACTTTCGAAGTTGTGACTTGTAACCGCGAAATCAAACCAACTACCTCTGCTACAGCAGCCGAACGCTCTGCTGATAAACCAAAGCCAATGTCTTTAACTCCCGCATTTTAAGCGTATTTATATTATAAAGACCCCGACATTGATTTCTGCGTTTTGAATTGGCGACTTTTAATAAAAATCGCCAAAACACAAGAATTTTACTGTTTATAGCTCTGGCGAAAAGGTAATCACATCAAGACATCTATTACATTCAACAACATCGAAAATGCGTTTTTGCCGCTAAAACAATAACGTCTGTTTAATCTAAGAATACATGAGTCCAATGAAAACTATTTCGCCGTTTTAAAATCAAAATCAACATGTGTTTTAAAACCGCCGATATTGAATACGTTGATAAGGAAGCAATCCCCTCTAGAAGGTAAACGAAATTGTGACATTGTATAGAGGCAACGATTACAGGTGCTACAAACCATGTGTTGGTGCGAAAAACACGAATTTTCTTTACGGTGCTATCGCATTCTTATCCTTTCTTTGCATTGAACTTGATTACAATAAAACGACTGCAATTCTCTTGAAAGCCTTGCCACATTGACAAGTGAACTTCACTTTCATTTTCAACGTGTTATAGAAGGCAAGTGGCACAAAATCGTTAAACAGGTTGGATGCAGCTCAACGGCAGTACGTCGACTCTTGTTATTTATATTGAGTAAGCGTGTGTTACTTGAACATTCGTTTACATGTTCGTCAGTAAAGTCATTTGGAAAGACCTAACCATTAAGCGATTCTTGTTCTTTCGTCATTGAGAGGTGTCGTGCAAATATCAAAGCAATCTCTGGTTTAGGTAGCGATTATTTTTTCTTATGTTAAAGACACTTTGTCGTTTTTAAAGGTCACCGAATTTCCTCAATCGAAAACTAATAGCATACAAACAATTTGTAAATTGCAGCCCAGGAAGTACGGTGTGTTTTGTGGTTTTTATCACATTTTCGAAGTTAACGGTGTTACCGATAGAGAGTTTTAGGACATGCACCCTTAATATAGTTGCATATTTTTAAAGATTTATAGTAAATTCTGTTCTAAAAGAGCTTAAAACCCAACGTTTTTGAAAAGCTTTCAGTTGCTTTGGATGTCATCATGACTCGATTTGTCAATCTTGTAACAAAAACTAAGTGGAAAAGACATCTTTAAGAAGCATTCATTCGTCAGAAATTATCGACAAGACATGAAGGAAGCACGGTAAACGCAAGACGCTTGCGAGACACCTGCGGCAGGAAAATCTCATGTATGAAACAGAAACAAAAACTTATATCCCTCAATTCACGATAGCAGCCTCGCAGACCAATCACTTCCGTGGTTGACATTTTTAGAGTGCACGCAAGTAGGATAAAGAATATATACGCGAAACACCCGCATTTCATTTGCAAGAATTTGCATGATCATGTGTGTTCTTGCTTTTTCACGAGTTTCTTGCGTTTATGTAACGCATACTGGGACTGCCGAACACTGCAAAACCGCAAGATGGCACAAGTCTTTGCCTCGCTGGTTCCTCGGGTGGCGCTAGGTGGGGCAGTAGCCGCGCCAGCACGCAGCTATCCTAGTTCCGCCACTGAAATCGGTGCTTAAAATTTGTGTTCAGGAAATTTGAAGCCTAGAAATTTTTTGCGCCTTTTCGAAATGCATATCTCTACTGTCAATGGCTTTTGTTTACGATAGTGTCCTGTATTCATACAGTATGAATAACACACCGGTTAAATAGTACATGTAAATGTAAGTGCTTCAACTACGCGGCTATTAAACATCACTGCAGAAACGAAATAGTTGCTGCGACGCCACTTGCATGACAAGGCTAAAAATCGTTCACAGTCCGCCATTTTTTCACGGTGTAATAAGGCTAACCAATGACTGCCGACGTTACATCAACCAATGCTAAATTGCGTGCCACTGCGTGATACCTGCTTGCTGACTGGGCTAAGCACGCAGGGAACCAGCGAAAAGTCTTTGCGAGATACCGCCTTGCTTCATAGGACAAGCACCTGATCTCACCAGTTTTACTCTCGAGTGGGCTGCATCGTTTATGCGCAGTTTTTGAACAGAAGCGAACGTAGACGGCTACAAAACATGGACAATGAGGTTCAGCGAACTCGGTTAATACACTGCCTGAGGTGCACACCGTGAGGGTGGTGCAAATAACCTTCGCTTGTTTCCTGTCTCCTGTATATTATTCTTCTCAGCACTGACAGCAAGTT
>NMRA01000010.1:1720012-1803231 GCA_002633005.1 Phoronis australis
TTTTTTTTTTCAAAGAAAATTGTTTACTCGAGTGTCGTGCATATAAGCGTAAGTTCTTACATGACAGGGCGCGTTGTTTTAGTTGTGACCGATTTAACCCGTGGGAAACGTACTGAGAATCTCTTCGCTTTTCGCACGCGCCAACCAGTCCGAAAAACAACCCGACTCTTCACGTAGGTCTACGTCGTTCAGTCCTACATGTAGTGCTTTGTGGATCCGAGACTGCACTAGGCCTTGAACTGTCAGTTAGAGGTAAAAAAATCAATAGCTGGTCGTGACAACATCTACCCAATCAGCAGATAATCTACGTGGAGCACGGAATTTTCTTTTACAGTCATCTCCGTCCGATAAGGTTTGTTTGATGTCAAAAGCAGTGGCGGATTTAGAGGTGGGCCAAGGGGGCCATGCCCCTTCCCCTAAAATTCTCCCGGATTCCATTTGGCTGTTCGGGGGTGCTAATGTCTGACGGGCAAAATCCTGGCTGATACTATCCCCTGCCCCCCCAACTAAAAATCCTGGATCCTTCCATGATAAGCTTCAAAAACTCGTGTACTTTTGCGCTATTAGGATCTGGGTAGCCTTCCGAAGACCAAGTTTCTCGCAAAATCACGAAAGCGAAAGGCGATTGTTTTTTGAAATTTTGCTACGTAGCAAAGTGGCGACACTGGGCAGTGGTCCGTGAGGTTCAATTGTTAAATTTTGGATAAAATTCATAAACTATGGGGACGAATTTACTGTTTCCGTTCCATAAGCGAGGATTTTTCGTGGCACGTGCAAGCTAATGTCTAGGATCTACGAAACGCAACCATGTTTTTAGGCCCAGTATTGCATTAGACCACCTAGCGACAGAAAGCAAGCACGTGACATCAACTGCGCAAAGTTGTTGAGCTCATATGCGAGAGCATTGAGGGTGGGCTTATATCCAAATAGGTGGACTTACACGAGGAAACCAAAAACTGGAGGTTAAGCTTTTATCCGGCGGTGAACTTGTACCCAAGTGGGAGTGTGGCAGTTTCAAATCTTCGCAATTTTATTGCTCCTGAGTATGACAACGACTTGCCTTAAGTGTTTAATACAGTTGTCACTGTTGTTGGGAGCGGAGAACCCGGCAAATTCTTTAATTATTTTCTCATCTTGCGCGTCCAATTGGCTCACAAATCTTTATTCAAGCCCTCTTAATCAATACATTTATTAGTTGTTTGTAACTTCTCTGTTCAGCTTGTAGTGTTCATCAGTCAGCGTGTTATCTCTACAATTATGACGTCTTTTAAGATAGGAGGCGACGTGACAACTTAACTAAGATCCACAGCCATGTTTTGCGAAGTAAAAAATTGCGAATAATGCACTGGTCACGCATATCGAAAAATATTAAATTAGCCTGATTATTACAGTACCAACAGAAGTGGTTTTTCTAAAGCACACGCCTACATTCCAACACGTAGCGTGTACGTTTACTGCGATAAGTTGTTGTTGATTAATTCGGACACGAAGCTCTCAAGAGAAAATAGGTCGTACACTTGGGTACGAACTATTAGAGAAAACACCGTATTCATTTTACTTTTACGTTCGCTGATGCAACCAGGGCCTAAGGTTTGTGGCCGGCGTCTAATCTTTATGCTCGAACTTGAAATAGTAATTATTTAGCCATATGAGTCTTGGTTAGGGGAATTACCTGCGGCGCAATGATTGGCTGCTGCATTGACGTCATTAAAAAGGCAGATTTTAATTATGTTCACAGGCGTTGTTGGTGTCATTTATGAAGCAGAAGGAATTATTTTGGTTATTGTTTGAAATAAAGATTGTTCGCGTGCGTATTTTCAGTTCCATTTTATGAATAGTATCATGGTGCTAAAACTCATAACAAGAAAATCAACCTCATTTAATAGTGAGCACTTTACATATACTAATTCTCTACTTCCGGTTTCTTTGACGTAGAGAATTTGGGGTCTGCAAGGTGCTAACAAAAAAGTAAAGCTCATTGTCTAGTTAGCACTTTGCAGATACCAAATTCGTTACTTCCGGTTTCTTTGACGTAAGGTATCCGCAAAGCTCTAACAAGTAAAGCTCATTGTCTAGTTAGCACTTTGCAGATACCAAATTCTTTACTTCTGGTTTCTTTGACGTAAGGTATCCGCAAAGCTCTAACAAGAAATTAAAGCTCATTGACTAGTTGCTAGTAGCACCTTACAGATTCCAAATTCGCTACGTTAAAGAAACCATGGACACAAGCTTTATTTAACAGGAACAAAATGTCGTAGTTATTATTAACACAGAACATTTGATAATTGCCGACTACTCTGCATTCTCAAGATCTAGTGATTTATTGTCAATAACTAAGTCACGTGTGTAGGTGTGACTTCTTTTGAATTTATTTTTCACCTGCTTAGGTGAAAGCAAATCACCTTTTACATGAGTATACCTCGAACATTCTTGCTGTCGTCAAATGTGATCGATTATTCCAAAGCAAACTATGATGATCACCGTGCGCGTGTTGTCTCATGTCAAAATAATGACATGTCCGTTTCGTGAAAAGAGACTTTTAAAAGACGGCTTAAGACCAGCAGCTTATCTATGACCAAAACTGGGGCTAGGTGAAGACCGAAAACGAACATTCGGAAAAGATCGATTCACGAATACAAATTCGGTCGTCGGTCTTAAAGAGGGTGGAACAAAAAAGCTCGTCAAAAATATCTTTTAAGTACCATCTCGCAACGCTTAGTCATGGGCGGTGCAGCACTGACTAAAGTGGGGGCTAAGGCCCCTCAGTCCCTCTGTGGTGCACCGCCTATAGGCCATGTGGGGCGTAGCACTGAAAAAGTGGGGGCTAAAGCCCCCTATAGTGCGCCGCCCATGCTAGTACAAAATAATTCACTTTCTTCGCTTTCCCTCTGAGGAAATTTCCAGAAAAAATATCAATTTTCTCGGTTTTTGAAACACGCACGAATGAAAAACTCCGAGGTTACCATAGTTTCCAATGCCCTCCCACTTACGATAAATGCACTCTGTCAGTTGCTTGAAGTTGCTTGAAGTCAAAGGTCACATTTGCCATACCAAATAAAAAGACGAAGTGGCGAGCAGTTGACAGATCGTTTTTTTTTTGATATTTGAAACTAAAAGAAAATGTTTTGATATTACTATTAATCAGAGATCTTTACGAAAAAACCCTGAAAATACATGGTGAGTTGGTTGAATTTTGTTTCAGTGGCAGAGAAAAACTTGCAATTTAGTCTGTTTATAGCGTTCCAGGCCTCTCTAACTTAAGCCGAAATAAGTCGGTTTTCGCAACATGTGAGCATTCTAAATACATGTACTTTTTCGCCTACCAAGCTAGGCCATGTGCGAAAATACGGTTTCACGAATACTGGTGGTATTGAACTCTATATAGGGATTTAGTTACGAGATTTTGGAGCGATAAGTACACTCGTTTACTAGCAAAAATCCTGGTATGATTGGAAAATATCAATTAAGGTGTGCGAGCAAGTCGCCGCACTAAATTGTCACCGTTTTCTCCGGAAACAGATCAGAATCGAAAGAAGGACATCTTCTGTTTGGCATTGTTTGAGAGCCATAAGATTGTAAAACCGTTTAAAAATTATCAACGAAACTTATTCCTGAATAGTTTACAGTGGTGCCAGTCATTTTGTGTTGTTTGTACCGATTTCGGTCCAAGATAAAATTTCATGACCACTGCCCCCTGGTGTCATCTGTCGTCGCTTAAACTTTCCCCAATATGCTCCGTTGTTAGATTTACAGGAAAACTTCATTAGAGCGGAGTCCAGTGATCCCTCTACACCAGTAAATGATTCAGTCCACAGCCCGCTATCTGGTGATTGGTTCTGTGCCATGTGGTCAAGTATTTGATGTTTGGGATCGCCTTCGGGTGATTGAAAGTTTCACCAAGCGATACTGTATTAAGAACGTAAAGGGTGCCCACTTCAATTTTGGCAAACGCCTACATTAATCCACAACACATCGGCGTAAGAGCATGTGAATTGCTCTTGAGTTGTATATTGTAGAGCGTGTTCTTTAGACCCTACTTGGCGCATAAAATGGCCTGATGTGACAAGCCAACTTGTTGCCTTGTTGTTTGTTCTCAAGCAACAAAAGAACAAACTTCCGGTTCTCTCCAAGCACAGGAACCTACTCTAATTCGAGAAAATACGAGACAGACCAGTTTGATAGCGATTATTGGTCCAAAAATATTGCAGGTGAATGGTTATTGGTCTAACTCAATATAGTGTTTACGGAAGGCCATCTGTGCCTTTTTAAATATTTTCAATTAAATTCCCTGTCTCCTCAGTCCATTTCGTTTCCGAATGTTTTGTAAGTTTCACGCATTTCCGACATTCATTGCCTTTTCCTATCAACCTGTATTTATTGTCTTGAAAGTGCAAAGAATTTTAATCATTTTGAGCTTATAAGTTGCTACAAATGTCAGTAAGAGTGGGCGTAGTCTTAACTGGACCGCCAGACTCGACACACGAACTAATCAATCAGAATGCGCGAAATTTTAAAGATATTTCCTTAGTTATGACAAGTCTAAAGAATAAAATAAGTTTCACTAATCCAAAGTCATATCTCAGATAAAAGCATTTCGAAAGTCTCCGTCTTGTCTGTATTTTATTGCCAACTAGCCGGTACCCATGCAAACTTGAGCATGGGACCGACGTCAGAGCCAGTAGTTGGGCTCACAACGCCGGAGTAACAAAGTTTAACTATTTGAACGATTAAATGAAGGCGATTTCCAGATAAACTCGTCGCAAATAGCAAACAAAATAATATCACTGATCGAAACAAATGCTTTTTGTAAACTTCTGTATTGTTCGTAAATACCTGATTGTCAATGATTATTTTTTTAAAAGTTTATGAAAATAAGGTTCTGTGTTATTCAATATAGGCGACTCTGTTGTGGGTACACATCCAGAAAATTTCGTGTCATGAAGTTTTTAACTAAAATGAAAGGGTAATACACACTTAGAAGCTTTTGTAAATCAAGCATACCCACTGGTTAATTTTAGAGTCCAGTCTCGAGTAAGGCTTAGAAGTCTCGGACCCAGGTATTTTCATAAGAGCAAACGTTACGCGGGTAAACGACTCTACTTTTTTGCTTGCAGGAGTCACGAGCGAAGTATCCTATAGGACCACAACAAACAACGCTATGTATTCTGTTATCGACAATACTACGCAGCTGCCCCAGCAGAAGACTACCGTTTATTACAATGAGACCTTGCAACGGATGTTTTTCGAATTTGAAATGTCACTGTGCGCGTGGAGCAACCCTGTATACGGCGCCATCAGTGTTCCCAGCATCTTACTCAATGGACTCGCGTTATTTTTACTGTTCAGTATCAAACAGAAGAGACCAATTGTCTACTTTTTAATGAGCCTTTCGTTGGCCGATCTGATTTCGCCCGTGATAAACGTGTTCGACATTATACGCGATCCCACGTGTTACAATCGTTACTACCATCGATATTATGGGGAAGCGAGAGTACCAGCTGAAAAGCTTGTCACCAGTCAATTACAAGCAGTCGGTTGCTACGCCGTGCTTGGGACAATGATTACGATGACGTCAGACCGTATCGTAGCGGTCCTCCATCCCTTACGTCATGTTCAGTTGGTGACGACATGTCGTGCGAGGACGTCCATTGTCATCATATGGGCTCTGTCACTGTTACTAAGCTCGCTACCGTTTTTTGTTGCGTTAGCACCGACTCAAAATGTGAATGCCTCTTATGTTTATTTGAGAAATGTGGAAACATCGATCTACGCTATCTCTTTACCAATGCTCTTTTCTGTAGCTTGTGTAACTTTGGGCTTTTTGGTGATTGTATACGGTCTGATCTTTTATCAGATTAAACAAACACTGAATTCAGTGTCGAAGAGTCAAAAAGGAAGCATCAAAAAAAGTTGCGTGACCATTGCATTAATTGTGGGAACGTTTGCATTTTCTTGGTTGCCTTACGGAATTTCGTATTACTGGTTCCGACAAAATCCCTGCCCTTTTCCCAGCCCGAATTATGTCGATTGTTACCGAACGATGCGATATTGTACGGAAATCACAATGGCGCTGGTGTTCTTGAACGCCTTTTTCGACCCGTTAATTTATATAGTGCGAGACAACTACGTCAATGCCGCGTGGAAAAAACTGCTAAAGAAATGGGGCGTACGTATGGGTTTCACCAAAAGGTGGAGTACCAAACCCTCAGAACACGACACCACTGAAATGATGTCATTGCGCACCAACAGCTCAATATGTCACAAGGTATGCCAGAAGTTGTGACTGTGTAACAATAACTTTTTAATTTCTGTTACTTTTCCATCGTGGTTTATGTTCTGACGAATTCAACCATATGGACAAGAATGTCACATTGACGTGAGAAAGAAAACGTACAAAACACTTGTGTATCTTTGAAAGATTTGTTTTGAAGTCACTTCGTTATGAAGTCGATCTTGCGTATTTTTGTATTCATGCGAACCTTGGCATTAAAGTGATAGACCTAGACTTTGTAACACAGATTGGAAACTTTCAGGAATTTTGAGAAGTCATTTCCAGGCTTAATGCTAAGTGGCCTTTTTACGACTCTCCAAAAAGTCAGACAGTACGTCTTCAGTAATTCAATGTTGCCTGTCACAGCGACACCTACAGAAGAGATGGGCACCGTGGTAACATGATGGTTGACACGCAACACTAAGTGGTCATCAGTGCGACAACAACATGTAGGTTGAGTAAATGGCAAAATCAGTGCTTGCAAATAAATTTACGATATCAGTACCCATAAGCGTATTTGCACTTCTCGGATTCAGAGAGATATGTAATATATAGCTTTGTTCAATCTTAGACGTAGGAAAATTTGACCCTGCGGTCGCCTCAAACTCTACACCCACTCCGTGGTCGCCCCCCATTTCACCGCCGTTCCACCCATTCTTGTGTGTCCTTATGTCTTACCCGTATTTTTCTATTGCATGCTGCGCTGTCCGAATTTTTGTTTTTTCCTAATCTTCCTTACTTTTTGTCCTCGAGAGCAACTATCCTCCTCCTAATACGTCCATGCTCCTATGTCAATACCTGGAACTTTAAAATTCTAATAACTCAGTGGTGTGTCTTTTCTTTGTACAGAGGACTAGCTAACAGTTCAAACACTGACCCTGACCTTCGTGAAGAATCAGTGACTGGCCTTCCAAAATAATGGATTCTCAATAACATTATTGGGATTTTTCGAAGCGCTCTAAACTTATATATAATGGGAACGGCACGGTTGCAGCTTGTGGCCATGTGTTGCACGTTTTTCTAAAAAATACAGGTGTTAATATGTCTTACACTCTCGTCCATCTACATGAGAAACCCAGGTGAAATGATTTACATTCACGCTTGTAAATTAAGTGCGTATGTTAATACTTGTTAACGGCGCAAATTAATTCTTTGCCTCGTAAATTAAAGATCATAATTTATGTGCGTACTTTACGCCTGAAAATTAACTATGATTTACGCCTCAAATTTTAATTCACGGTCTCAAATAATTGGTTTACAAAAATGCTTTATTCCGTTAATTATTAATTTGCGCCGCAAATAATTTGATTAATGATGTGCAGTACTAATTTACGGCGTAAATCAATTATTTGCGGTATGAAGAATTATTTTACGCCGTTAACAAGAATTAATTGACGCACGTAATTCACGTGCATAACGTTCGCCCATTTGGCCAACGATAGTCGCGATTTGGTACCTAGTTTTTGCTCGAATGCCATTCAGAAACAAGGGCAAATTTCGTGGTCTTTTTCTAGCGAAAGTGAAAACAGTGGAGGGAGTCGTCTCTTGCAACTGTCTTTTTAATGGTAAAGTACTTTAATTTGAGATTAAGAATTCTTGCGAAGAAAATGTGAACAGAACAGAGGATAAATATTTTATAACTCAGTATGTTTTGAAACAACTGTTACATTACAAATGTCTCTGAAAACCACCAATCTCAAAAAGAGCAAGATGAGCCAACAAGTGTGAGTTTTACTGGTTTCTGACTGACTAAAGATAACGAGTTCACTCCTGTGCGAGTCGGAAAAGTATGGGGGAAAGATTCGTTGTTTCGTTTAGCGCCTTATTATCTTGAAAGTGTCACACAACACGAGGTTAGTGATTTAATAAATGGTCAGGTTGTTACACTAGACGTAAACCACTAAAGCATTTGTCAATAGGTGGAGCTGTGTACTGTCGTATCTAATCAACAGTCGTAAGGTATGGATCAGACGATATACACACCAACACGCCCAACATTCCCTAGGGAAAGGCCAACCCTCTTTCCCTGTAAAAAACATTATGCCTTCATGCGCGCACCCAGAGGCAGGCTCGGGGGGCTCGAACGAGCCTCACATTTGGCGAAGTGGGCAAAAAGGTCCGCCTCAGAGAAACAAAAACTCCCAACGAAAAAAGTAAAACAACGAGACAAAAGTCCACTAAAAATGTAACAACTATCAAAATTCGGCGAATGCAGAATTCATAGCTCTGAACGCACCCGATGAATATTAGTAAAAGGTACACATTCTCAAAAATTCGAGCCCCCCATTTTTCAGGCTGGGTGCGCGCATGTCCTTGACGACAAGTCACCTACGAGAAAGCTCGGGTATTAAACCTGGGCAATCTGGGTTCGTCAGCCGTGGGAGTCAACCAGTCTAGTAGGACTCTCCGAAATAAAATCAAGAGCTGAAACGAAGACGGACCATGATGACATAGGACAGCGCGCAAATCTTCTGTACCTGTATCACCCATCCTGAAGAAGAGAATCAGACATGCACGCATTCTACCCATCACAGGAACTCCGAAGAAGAAGGGGAAGCAATGCGAACTCAAGTTGGATTATGCACTCATTCACCCAATGAACTCGATACAAGCACGTCACACCAGATTGGAACAGAAATCTCGAAGTTAAGATGGAGTTGAGGAGGCAGTGTGGCCTAGTGCGATAGGTGCCCGCCTTCTTTACTCGAGCTCGTGGATTCGAGTCCCACTGGGCCACACTGCTAGACCCTTGAGTCAGGTTTGTAGCTCCTCAGCTCGGTTTTAACTATATATTAACAAAGCATAAAAATGGTTCCAGGTGATCAGTGAAATAGGCCCACATGCGCGGCCTGCGCACGTCAGGTACAACGTGTACCAGACTGCCTGCAGTTATTATTGTTTTTATTTAATAAGATGGAGCTCGCGTTCAGCATTTGGACCCTGAGATAAGCAGTGTAAAAATAAATAGATTCCGTGCGATGTCTGTAGTTCCCGGTTCCAGCACACGTTCTGAATGTCATGACGAATACTATTTGCCTTTTCATGGATAGATTGGATTAACATTCTCTTGGCCATCCGTGGATGGAAATGTTGATGTGTGCTCTATGGTTTCAGTGATTGTTCATTTTGCTGGAAACCAATGTTCCAAAATCTATTCCAGATATCCCACGAATCTTTAACCGTAAATAGTCCACCAAACCGAGAATAATTTGCAGTACACTGGCGAAAAACGTTCAATTGTTTGTCGCCTGTTCACGGAATTATAGCGTATCGGAAATATTTGATGTGGTTTATCTACGAGACGACTCGGAAATTGATTTTACGGTTATATTATATGGAATATCATTTCAGCAATAGCTGTTCACTAGAGACACCATTTGGCCACCAAGCAAAGTGTGCAATTAGTGCTATGAAATGATGCAACAGTAAAGTGGTATTTGCTCCCTTGAGAGAGACTTATTGAATTAACAATGAATACGTTGAGGATCATGAGAGATACCGTTAGGCATGTGCACGTGCATGTATAATGAATGGGGTTGTTTCAGAAAACGTATGATATTGTTTCTGCTCAGTGCAAGAAAAGTAAATAGTAATAAAGTTGATCTTTATACAGGACCTTGTTCCGTAGACACAAAGATTTTTAAACGGAAGGTAGTGTGATCACGGGATTCACTTTTATCGCATGTCTTGCGTGATCTTGCGTTTTCGCGAGGTTCTTGCGCAGCTCAACTGTCCATGGCCTGTGACGCAGAGCGTATCGACAATGACTTGCATTTCGATGTAAATGGAAACAATGATTTTTATCTGTTGGTGTCCCTTAAAAATGTCCAAAAAATGGCTGATAGAATTCCCAAGAAACTTTTAGACACTATGCTATATAAAATGTTCTCCAACAGCCTGCGAGGAATGTTTGTAAAATATTCCGCTAACGTTACTGAATTCTACCCCGACCTCCGCATTTAGCTTGCCCTCAAGCGACTATTCCAAATATCAACGAGTACGCGGGTATTTAGACCCTTTCACCTATAGGCGAAGCTGTGCCTGTATCCGGAAGTAAGCTGATTCGTCTGTTTGCGAAACACAAGAGTAAAGTCAATGTTTTGCACCCAACTTTGATGTGCACAGACGTTTTCAATGAGGTTGTTCACGTAAAACGCTAAGGACCCAGCATCAAAATTATCTCTCTGTATTATATTGCTTTGGCCTTACAAAACTTTATCGACCTTGGGACATTTTGATACATTGTTCAAGCTACCCCTGGAGCTCGTGTTTGAGTAAATCTGAACGATGAATATTTTTGAAAATATATCCCAAAAATGCACAAAAAGTGAATTAGTGAAATATGCTGTTTTTACGATACATTTGAAAAAGGAAGCCACTCACTCACTGTTTGTTATCATATTGTGAATACCAACACATCCGGGTGTTCGTTTGACGTTCGCAAGCAGACGAACGCTGGAAACTTCAACGCCAGATGTCGCGGGACCGCGCAGAAGAGGAAATAAGATCGTTCACGACTTTAGGGCACTCACGACTTTAGGATCTCTGACGGTATTATTACAGGAAAAGAATTTGAAAATTGGTTTGAGATGAAAGATTTCAGATTTCGTCTGTGTTTCAAAAATAGTGAATATGACAATTTTTTCTAGAAATTCTTTTTTCATTAAAATTGAATGTCTCACGTCGACATTCTCAATAAGTACATTCTGTTTAAAAGGTATTTTACGAGTTCCAGGACTCTTTAAGCATACAGCCCATAGGCTATACCAAAAATCTGGTCAACAAAACAAAATTAACAATATATATGATGCTGCATGAGGACATTTTGTCATTTTGGATGAACGGAAATGAAACTATTGTGTTATAACAATAACGGGACAACGACATGGGCCCCATGGGAAGCAGTGTGAACTGATAGGGCTACCCTCATTGTAAATATTACCTTAATAAATGAATAAATAAATTTTATTCTTAAGGATGGCTCAGTTAGCCTGTACATGTATAAGTCGAATGAGAGCGAACAGTGACAAATTTATCGATTTTAGTGGCTCATGTGAGGAACTAGAAGCAATACTTTTATTTTGTTGGCTTTCCCATAAAAAGACAGCATTTGTTGTTAAAGACACCCTGTTCTTTATTTTTACGATTTTAGACCACGGAGAGTCACATCAGTTGAAAGGTAACATAAAAGTAGGTCCTGGATGCTTATTTGCCATTTTTGCTGACAGTCAACCAACAGCGAGGTTCAACCGTGGCAGGTATTCTGTTGGTGCACCTCCAGAAATGTAACAAGTATTTTAAATTTCCGTAATTAATTATATTCAATTTGAAAGCATTTTATTACATGTCGAAAGAGCTTCATGTTGGAAAAGGCTTAACTAGAGCGGATGGTGGTCAAATTCTTTTTACCATGTTTTAACATAAATTCAGTGGAAAAAGTATCTTTAAACAAACCAATTTTTGGCTCAGGTTGAACACGTTTGGTGTCTTTGTCATCTTCCTTGCCTCAATACTACACTGTGGGGAAATTAAATATTTAACTGATTCGGGATTCTCATTAGATTTATAGCCACGAACATATTTGATTGTGGGAAGCGAGTAACCGCGGCTAATTCAAAATCTATACTCATACAGCAATTGGGTGACTATTATGTGTTCGAAAGGCGTAAATCCCGAGAGCAATTCGTTTTATCAGCATCACTAAGCACCAACGGGAGCCAAATGCTGTCATGCAATTTCATGGAAGCGCACTCAGCTTTGTCGGTGTTTCGGTGATGTTCGGTGCACTAAGTGACACCTGCTCGATAAGCCGTTAACTCGTTTGTCTTGCACTTTACCGTGACAGAGAGATCATTTATGTTCACCATATGTCCTGCGTACCCGAAGTTCAGCTTCTAGAGATGAAAAGTAAGCAGGGTTTGTGAAAGTGTAAAATAGCTGTAAGATCTAAAAATTCGTTGGGCCAATTCCGTCTTAATGCAATTCCTCTGGAAGTTTAACCGAATTGAGTGAACTAATAAACGCTTCCATATTTGAATAATTACTGCGAAAAGTTAACTCAACGTTTCGTCTTATTCAACAAGACATCATCAGGATATGTACAGTAGGACAACAAGTGTCGATATTCTTTCAAGTCACATCCATGTGGGGAAATGAGAGTGTGAGAGATACAGGGAAAGTAAGCGGGTCATTACCATAGTTGCAGGGTCACTGAGCTCTGCATGTTATTGAGAGAATCAGTAGAATGCTGGTTCTGATTGGCCAATGACTCCTTGATATACAGTAATTCCTTAGCATGTTCTTTTCAAATAATACTGACTCGATTGGCTTGATGGTTGTTGATAATACAATGCTAATACAATGCTAGTACAATGCCTATAAATGTTACTTTTGTCGGATGTGTTGTGTTCTTTCAGCCTGTCACAGAGGCGTCTCTGGGTGAGTCCAATATAGAATTCCTTACAGTTGTCACGAAACGTTGAGTTAACATGAACTTCTTTATTTGTGCGGCAATTGACCCTTTTCTTACCTAAATTTTACGGATAGCGGAAAACATCGTATACACAAGGATTGTGGGATAGCAGTCGTCCAGCACCGCTCATAAGCGTTGATATACGATCTGTTAAAAACACTTTTTAGTAGCAGTTCAACTAAACAAGTTGTATCTATGTAATGTCAATTGTCAGCTTACCGAGCAGCTGGTGATCGTCTTCGCGACAATTTTTCCTTTAAGTTTTATAACACTTCATCGACTAGTTTGAGTGTTTCTTCAAATATCTAACACAACTATAGATTTTGGGCGACACGAATCCTAGTAGGCGCACGCAACGGTTTATGGTATCCGTGAAAAGGTCATTTGTTACGTTATCAGTAATGCCTTCACGGGTTCAGCCTGAGGTACTATTGGTACACGAGTCCACGGTTTCGTCGACCATATTGAATATGTTATTAGGTGAAGTAAAACGAATTCTTATATAAGTGGACGGTTGAGTAAGAGGAGTTTTCGAAACATATGGACTAGATTATAAAAACGTCATAATGTTACTTTTTCTCCCTGATTAGAACCACCTGTCCTCGAATTTGTATCGCACTAAAAAAATGCCTATGATTTTAATATTAATCATGTAATTTGCAAGATAGCCACGTTTTCGTGAAGTCGACCTCACGGTCAGTATTCAGTTAGCCTCTAATACCGTTAGCAAACAAGACCATCGAAACCATAGGCAAAATGCTTCGTACTTCATTGGGTTTGAACAAGTCTAAAATTGAGATTTCGAAAATGGCGCATATGCGCATCACCTTTGACTTGAGATAGAAATGAACGCCATAAGCCAGCCGCTATTGTGGAACTATTGACCTTTGAACTATGCACGTTGCGGACTAGTGGGTAGTGTAATCACAAGATGGCGGCCTCCGGGTAGCGCAAGTAAACTGAACAATAATTACTAGAATTGTGTCCCAAACTAATTAACAAACCTTAGTTAAATATGCAACGATGGTTTTAATATAACAATAATAATAATTTATGTTTCAACTGTTTATGAAAATATTGTAAATTGCTTTACTATATGTAGGTGTATGATTTGATTCTTTATTCGTTCGCACTTCATCGACCGTCAGACGGCGTTCACGTGCTTACTCCAGTATCAACAGTACGCATGTCTGTTTTCCAATTCCGGTTGATTACAGTTAACTCTGATTCTCGAAATGAAAACGACCGTAGTTAGAAGTCTATATGCGAGTGAAATCGTAATCGAAAAGATTTTCGAGACTTCGTCAATGTAGTGATGGTTTTGAACGAACCTTGACCTTGCTGTTGTAAGATTTGCCACAAAGTCTATTCTTTTCCTGTAAAATCTCAGGAAGTAATGCTGCCGTGCTCAAGTAGAGTCACGCATTTGTGATCCGCTGGCAAAAGGGAGTTCAGTGTTACAAACATGTACATCCTCTTGACAAATAGTCGAAAACTGTACAGTGATCGATATTTCAACTTGGCTTTGGAATGTTCCAGACACCGTTTCAAAGCAAAGGTTGTTAAATAATCATCAAACGGGAACTCGACAGATCAATGGATCGCACAGAAGTGCAAATATCGGTATTAATGAACGAATGGAGACAATTTTGAAATTTTTGAGCCGACTAATCGAATTTAATCAAATTACAGAGTATCGCTTCACCTCATGAAGCACCTTTCTAGTAACCTTTTGCCACTTCATTCATTTAAGTATATATGTGCATTCGGAGGTGATATGGAAACGGCAGATTGAAAAGTCAATCTCGTACTGAGTAGTGTTATTTTTGACACAAAGTTTTTATCGCCATGGAAGTTTTGAAAAACGATTTCTTCCAATGCCTTCCAAGATTATCTCACATTTTAAACACTTGGTGAATCATTCATTACAGAGAGGAACTGCAAAGTATTATTTATTAAGGCGAGCAACGGAGTCATGCATTCTCTCAAAAAGAGCAACTTTTGATTTAGGCCTTTACAAAATCAGCCATCATGTTTCTATACAGCGCTCACGTGCCGCATGATCAGATGGCAAATCGGATGTCTGTTACACCTTCTGAAAGCTTTGCACACGAGTCGCTGATCAGACATCTGATCTCTCTCGTTATCGTCCTGAACCTGAGAAAAAATTACATTCTTACAGTGACGTAATTTGTGGTTAGAATTTGACAGCCCATCCTGATCTNGGTGGAGCGTGAGACCTCTGAGGTCCCAATCGAGTCCTCACGACAACTTCGCGTTATGGTTATTTTTGACACAAAGTTTTTATCGCCATGGAAGTTTTGAAAAACGATTTCTTCCAATGCCTTCCAAGATTATCTCACATTTTAAACACTTGGTGAATCATTCATTACAGAGAGGATCTGCAAAGTATTATTTATTAAGGCGAGCAACGGAGTCATGCATTCTCTCAAAAAGAGCAACTTTTGATTTAGGCCTTTACAAAATCAGCCATCATGTTTCTATACAGCGCTCACGTGCCGCATGATCAGATGGCAAATCGGATGTCTGTTACACCTTCTGAAAGCTTTGCACACGAGTCGCTGATCAGACATCTGATCTCTCTCGTTATCGTCCTGAACCTGAGAAAAAATTACATTCTTACAGTGACGTAATTTGTGGTTAGAATTTGACAGCCCATCCTGATCTTACGAGACTGCCCAGAATAATAGAATTTGCACATTAAACTTATGTTAATTACTTGTAATATAGTAGATTGGAAGACTCTGTGAGTGCTTGTTTTAAGCGGTCGGTGTGCAATCTGGTCAGACGTCCTGTCTGCTTTTTCATACAGATTCCACAGCTGTCACCTCGTTATTATGTGAGACCACACTTATGTAGCATTCAGATGGGGCATTTTTACACGAAGACATCGTACACGACAGACGAAAAATGCGGCGCACCGAGTCAAAAATATGGTCAAGTACCCCCAGGGTTAAGTTTCATGAAAATGACGTAATACTCAAAACAAAAATTTGGTCTTACACTTCCAATTCACAATTGTCGCATAAATAATAATAATAAAGAATAATTATGAGCTCTTCGCTATAGGAATAATTTATTAAATCTTGTTAAAGGCATTTATCGTCATCATTTTGACATTTGTCCCTTTATTTTGATATGAACCCTTAGGGTTTATTTTTCATTGCTCATCTCTATTTATAGCCTCAAGGGTCTACTTTTGTATTCATACATTTCTTTACGCGACACCTGATTGGTCGCCCATGTTTCCTTTGTTCGGTTCAACGTGCTCTAGCTCGTTCAGCCACCTACCTCGTCGTCTACAACACCTACGTTCGTTCTCTTCATTTTTGCAACGTACCTCGTAGCGTACCCCGGGCAAAATAGATTACGATAAATATAAATTATCTGAGTAACTATCAGTTATTTGTATATTCTCAAATACTTTGCCTTACTTCTTAAATGAGATTTATTTAGTTACTTTTCAGAAATAGTTGTATGGAGCGCGAAATCAAGTTTCTGTCTTAAGTCATAAGTTGCTATTCATGAAGCAGATACCAGGATTGAGAACCCATCTTTTGTGATGTAATCATTTACTTATTCGGATCAAAAGTGATCGGTGGGCTTGTGAGGAAGTGAACGCTCGTTAGTGTTTGAAACGTAGCTTGATCAGACTGACAATGTTTGCACCGGGAATATGCAAACCGAATTGCCTTGATGAAAATGTATGTGTTGCAGAAGGCGGTATTATAGCACGTAGCTTTAATAGCGTTAATGCATGAAACACTCTAATCGTAGATGTTTTGAAATAAATGAATTACATTACTCTACCATAGCATGTTCTTCAAGCCATATAATATGCACTACACCCTCGCCCCCATTTCGGTGTAAGTATTCCTGCATTTCAAGAAAAATCAAAATATGAACCACAATACAACATATACAAAAATACGCCACTTACCTTATTTAACAATTCCTCAGAGATGTTAATTGTGTTCCACTGTTGTTTATTTGTCAAATTCACGTATCTTTCTTCGCCAACAAAATGCTCTAATCGTTCTAATTATATTGTATCGTCTCCAGAGGATCGCCCTCGCCGATTAAGTGTCAATAAAACGAACTTAAAGTGTGACCGTAATAGGATATCGACGATTGAACAACTTTTTAATTCTAGCCTTAACTCAATTAAAGCAAATAGGTGGACGTTGATGGTAGCTTTGACGGGCCAATCTCTTTTTCCAACTGAAAAGAAAAAAATGTTAGAGTAAAGTAGACTGTGCAATTGTCCTTTTACCTTTATTCTGTTACCATAGGCAAGTTTTAGTCTTTGTCAAGTTTCAATACATGACTCGTCGAGCCTATTCTATTTAGGAGACAATGTGGTTCAGTGGTTTGAGCTCCGGACTCCCATTTGGGAGACACGGATTCGAATCCTGGCTTTACTGGCAGACAATTAAGCACTGCACAAACTTGTCTCTCACTCCTCTGAGCTTGGTCTTACTACTGAGTGAGTGAGTGTATGCAAGAGAATAAATGAGAACCGCTTCGGAATACTCCATCTTGAATGTGAAGTGTAATGAAAAGAAAGAACGAAAGTGTTGGCAAATTTTTACGTTATATATATATGTATGTGTGTGTGTGTGCGTGCGTGCGTGCGTGCGTGCGTGCGTGCGTGCGTGCGTGCGTGCTTGCGTGTGTGTGAGTGTGTGCGTGTGTTTGTATTTTAGATGGTATAGAGAGTGTACAAGGTGACTGTAACACTGACATGTACCAAGTTGAAAAATCCGACAACTACTGTATCAATTAAAATGGTGTCATGTGTGTTGGTGACAAGTTTCTTATAACGTATGTTGGTATCAAAGTCAAGTTTATGTAGCACCACATCGGCATGTCTCTGGATGTAGCCAAATAACTACAAATCTAAAGGAACTCGTTCTGTTTTATATGTTTTCTGAACGCAGAACGTCAACAGACTTTTATTTTTATTCTTTTACCATCATCTCTCTATTAATCAAAATTTAGCAAATGAGAAAGGTATATCAGAAGCAAAACAGCGATGTCAATCACAAAACCGAATTTCATTTGATATAAATATACTAGATGAAATCTGTTTCATAACCTCAATTTAGCAAAAGTATACATCATTTGACAGTAGAAAGCATACAGAATTTGAATTTTGACTTGTTACTAATTTGTCATTAAAAAGGGTTGCGTAACAAGTGAAATTTAGCAAAGAAGAAAGGTACATTGATACCAAAAAACAGAATCCGAAGCATGACTAACTTTCATAAGAAATAAACATTCAAGATTAAACCTCAAAAACTTTGTTTCACTTTTATAAATTATCGTGTTAATTTTCGTCAAAAGTCATAAAAGTCCTAAGTTTGATAGTCCTCTAGCTCGTGGAAAAGTGGGTTATTTTAAAAACAATTCCTGACTTGACAGTGAATAAAAATAGTACGCGAAAGTTATATATAAATCCGATAAGTCGTTCCTGAATTTTGAAGTAACTCAAACTTGAATGTTTTTCTAAGGTCATACGTGACCTTAAGACACATTTTCATAGTTTACGCAACAATAAAAAGTTCAATCGGAACGTGATTCGTAGTGGCTGTAATCAGTCATACCTTTAATGGATTTTGTCGTTCTATAGCTCTGGTCAAAGCTTTTAAATCCAAGAAGCCATCCCAAAATGCATTTTTCGGTCATAAAATCGATAATTGCCCTTTACACATACAGCTCATTTTCCTGGGAAAACCAGTTTAAGGATAAATTTTTCCTCAAAACTTCTCAGGGTTAAGCCAAAAAAACCATAGTTGATTCTGGTCTCTTCCACGAGTCATTTTGAGACCTGCGTTGACCTACTAAAAAAACCCTCGCCCACACCCATTTCAGCCAAGGTCTCGTGTTTTGGGGTTCTTTTCTTGAACAGCTGCACAAATGCATATAAGCCAAGGTAAGCAAGGTTTGAACAACCAAGCGATGATAAAGAAAAAGAAACATTTTTGCTCGTTACAGGTGGATTTTTTTGAAAAAGAGAACAAAAACAACACAGCACCATAGACTTCATTTAATGAGGCATGAAACGCAAAAAGCTTGTCAAAAATATCTTTTAAACAATACCTTTCAAAAGTACCATCTCTCAACGTCTAGTACAGAAAAAATCACAAAATTCACGATTTTTGAAATAAGCGCGAAGGAAAAACTCCGTGGTTACCACAGAGTTTCTAATCTCACTCCCGCTTCTGATCAATGCCCGCATGCGCTCAGTCAGTTGCTTGAAGTCGCTTGAGGCCAAAGGGAAATCTGCTACGTCTAGGTCTTGCCATGCCAAATAAGGAGACATGCTTTCGTTTGTAAAGAAAAATCGATGAAGTGGCAAGCAGTTGGCAGATCGCTTTTTGAAAATGCTTTGATATCAAAAGAAATTTTTAAAATCTTTACAAACAAACCATAAAAATACTTGGTGATCAGCTTGATGTCTGTTTCAGTGACTGAGAACTACTTTCAATATTGCAATTAGTCTGTTTATTGCCTTCCAGGCCTCTTTAAATTGATCAGCTAAGTCCGAAACCATTTCATTCATAATAGCATTGTTTCGATTTGATTGGTCGTAATTTCTGTCATTTGAACAGTTTCCGATACTGTGCAATTATTTCCGGAACTGGCCCTGAAATTTTTTCTGTCATTGTTTTATGAAACGTTGTCCTGTTAAACAATCCAACTATAATAAGCAAAAAATCACAGTTTGAACCATATCACTGTAGTCAATTACGTAGCAACGATTACGCATCTCCACTTAACCCCAGAATTATCCTCGTCGTATTTTTCCCGTAGCTAATGGTGCATTACACTTGCACGATTACTTACTTTTTTCTACATTCTTAACTTGCCGAAACGCCACATTTGACAGGTTTCGTTTACTCGATACTGTGTGGGCAATCCAAATGTCACCCAATATGAAAACATCTTATTAATTCATGATGCGCAAAAATTCTATAGAATACACGCCTAAGGCTAGTTGCTTTCCCAGATCCGGTGGGATAGTCAAATGGTTAAAGCAAAAACGTTGCCCTTTACATGCTTTGTAGCAGGCTCTGTTTATTTCGTGTAACGCTTCCGATCAACATAGCAAACATAGGCACATAGCATTAATACAAAAGCCATATTAGCCTATTCGAAAGAATTCAATTCGACATTAATCAAATATTTATCAACTAACTCAAGGTGTTTGAATCATGAGCCTGCAAAAAATCCTGAATACTATTTTGCCCACCTTATCAAATGCAGTTAAATGTAGCGTACGTAAATCAGAATAGATTATATTCTAGAGTAGAATGTATTTCTGGTTCCAAGATTAAGGCGAGGATAGACTACACATGTACCCTCTCTACCAAGATCACTAAACCTTCCCTGATCACTGCCAGCTTGGAGTCCGCGTAAAATAGGGGCCGATAACGTCGCCACAGGACACTTTATCGGCCTTTGTAGATGGACGGGGAAAGACCGGGCTAAAACCATGGCTAAAGCAGCAACGACTGGGGGCAAGAAAACTGGAAGGTTACCGGGGTAGGCTGAAGACTTTCAGTAGCTTGGGGATCCGAATAACCTTGATCCGTCGCTGCCATTAAGTAAAGAATACAACGAACGGTTTAATCTTGCGAGGGCATCTTTGTCCAAATTATTGTTCAAACATGTTTCAAGAACAAAATTACCTTTACCAATTGTTTCCACTGATAAATATTTATTAAAGAAAAAACAGAACATACAAGGAATATAATGACAAACCCAGAAATCGCGAAGCATTATATCCGGTTTGTAGACAGTAACTATTCAAATATTTATATATGCTATTAAGAACATATCTTTGTCCAAATTATTCTCCCAACATGTTTCAATAGCAAAATTACTTTTAACAATTGTATACTATAACTACATACTATACTATATATACTATACTGTAAATTACGTTACTTTGATAACAATTTTAAACTGGCGAAACCAGTAGAGTAACTGAGAAAACATCTCCAAAGCCATATACACAGAACCCTTTTCCGGGCCTTTAATATGGCCAGTTTGACTCCTGAGCAAATCACAATCAAGGTCCATATTCGGTGGCCACTTTCGGTGAAAAATGGAGGTTGTCGTATAACTGTAAAAGCTGTGTTATTCTAAAGTACCATCATTCCAGGTTTGTAATCTAAAATATTTTTTCACAAGAACCACCGAATAAAATTTTATGGCCTAATGCATCACATCTGTATAAAAGGGTTTGTACACTACAACTTGTGGTCACAGACCACTTCTACCATGCAAAAATTCATAAGGTAGCTGTTAATTTAATAAGTTCTTGATCAAATTGAAGAAGTATCACATACTACAGTAAGAAAAGTCATTACCGTGCTGATGAAGTTGTTCTAGATGATGATACATTGCATATCTTAATACCGTATAATGAGAACTTCTCTTGCAATATGATTCTTACAAAAGGATTATGACAAGTAACTACTTTTTTCAGAAACTTTATTAGTGCTATTTGCTTAGTTTTCAATTCATTCACCAGTTGGTCAAAATAGTTAAAGCAATGCAAGGACCAGTGTTCCACTTGTGAACAGTAAAAATGGTACTGGTTGGGGGTTACGTACACTACGCACAGTGAATCAACGTCAAATTTTAACTAAGGTACAAATGTATGGAATGGTCTCGAGTTTTGTGCTGCCTCTACTTGTTGGTTTGTTGCAAGTTGTCTTGAGAGATAGAGAACCAGCCTCTACAACATCAGTTGTCACATGACGTCTTCTAGGATGTTAAGTACAAGCCAAGTCCTGTGTGGCATTTTTTGCCCACATATTTGATAATGTCCATTGTTTTTTGTCAGACTGGATTCATTTTGGAAATATCAGTATTGTTCATGAGAACAGCAGTTCTGGCAGTATGTAAAAATACTTGTGGGCAATACTTTATAGCACACATGTTGAAGGTACGTTCACTACATTTCAATGACTACACAAATGCTAATATTTCACTCAAAACAATTTTTTGCAACAAACACCCTTTTAACCTAACATGTTTAAGGAAGGAAACTGTCTATGACCAGTGTTGCTCACTTACCAAGTGATATTTTAATTTTATAGCATTTGTAAACATGGGGGTACGTACACTACAAAAGGGGGTGCGTGCACTACATCACTGTTTCTGCATCACATGGTAACATAATGTTGTATGGCCACTTATTTTTCTTTGATGATAATAAGCATCATGTTGTTATTTAAAAGGCAATACTTTCATTTGTAATGACCATTTGTGTTACTGACTTCCACATGGGGGTACGTACATTACATTTTGCTAGCCTTTTTGGCCCATTTTCAACATATCAGAACCCAAT
Source organism: Phoronis australis (assembly GCA_002633005.1). Taxonomy (NCBI): domain Eukaryota; kingdom Metazoa; phylum Phoronida; family Phoronidae; genus Phoronis; species Phoronis australis. Next base: position 1,742,141 of record NMRA01000010.1, read on the forward strand.
CAGTATCCAAACTTTTGGTTTATTTAGATATTGAATAATTTGCTGTGCTGCTTAGGCTAACATTTTCTGCAGTTCCTTTTATTACAGAGTGTGAACTTTAGGTTTTAACCATTTTTACAGTAGGTGAGGGTCAGAAACACAGAATTTACAAATTTCGTAACGAGTGCTTGTTTTACGATGAACCCTACCATTTCTCAATGATTAAGCACAACTTCATCTAAGTTATTCTGAAAGTGACTCAAGTTATTCCCAGTAATATCTAAGCAATTGCTTACTTGATAAAATAAATTTCTTTTCTACTGTTGACAATTGAAAATTGTAATTTTTAAAATGGCCACTCGTAACGCTAAAAATGCTTGAAATTCATAGACAAAAACATGGATAAATTTCTTAGACATTGTCGGAATTTGATGATTCTTTTTTTAATTTGCACAACTAAATAACTCTTTGCATATGAGTTTCAGTTTGCATTTGGTAAGTGATCAAAATTATTTGAGACCGTAACACAGTCAATTCTCGATTATGGACCTTGATTGTGATTTAGCCGTCTTTATTTTTACTCGAATTTTAAACTATGGACCTAGGGTAGATCACTAGTTGCTTGAACGGCGTATCAATAATCAAACTAAGACACTGAAGTCAAATGTTGTTCACTAAAGTATCGCCAAATGCCCCTACAGAATTTGCACGAGAAAATATTACGGAAAATTTTGAAGATCTATTTTAATTCAATGGTTTAATGAACAAAATAGTAGTACAATCCATGAGATGGCGCGGTGTTGCCAGAATGATTATAGTGACAATGTATTCCATTCAGTTGACTGTATAACAGCAAAGCTTTAAAATTGTCTTACAGCGAACGGTTTAACGAAATTGAAGTCATAATGCTAATATATAACAACTGAATATTTATACTTTACCGACGCAGATTTCAATTCACATTGAATTATCGCATGTTACAACCATACAATGACCAATTATTCAGGCATTCCATCATGTTAGTAAGACGGTTTCGAAAACACATATGTTCCCCATTTGGCGAAGTGAGCAAAAAGGTCCACCTCAGAGAAACAAAAAGTCCGGGAAAAGGAGACAAAAGTCCACTAAAAAGGCCAAGGCGCACAGTTCACAGCTCTGAAAGTGGTACCCCGTTTTTAGTCATCCCGCTTTTTTGTTAGCAAAATGTCCACTTCGTCAGAAATTCGAGCCCCCCCCCCACATTAAAGGCTGGGTGCGCGCATGAAGTAATGTACATTTTGTTCAGGTCAAATTAAAGCTTCCAGTTGTTGAGAATGCACAGTATTTGGTTTACAAGTTTTTCTCAACACGTGTTTATAAGGTAAGAAATAAACAATTATGTCATATGTTTACATTGTTTACGCCGGCTAGTAAACAGTCACACATGTGACACCAATCTACACTTATTTGCATACCAGCACTTTATCGTATGCTATTCATCAAATTAAAAAATATGGAGACTAAACCATTTCAACACTAAAGAATCGGCAAAGGAATCAGTGACGGACCTAGGATACCATAAGGGAGGGGGGTGGGGGCCCAACGTGTTGTCTCGGGGAATCGGGCAAAGTGCAATTGCATGTGTAGCTCAGACCAAAGTTGCGGGAGCCGGGTGTGTGAACCATCTATTCGGAAAACCTACCGGTGGACTAAAAAAATAAAAAATAAAAAAACGGGAACACCGCGATCTGGGGGGGCACCCCCTTCTCCGCGTCCTAGTTGCTTACTCAATATTTCCTCGCGCTTCACGCTGTTGCTGTTCCATTTTTGCTTACGGCAGCCAAGGGGGGCTGGCCCCCTGCCCCCCCGCCTAAATCCGCCTATGGGAATGCAGACAAAAGATGATTTTGAGGTAACATTTATCACAAATTATGTCGATAAATTCCGTAACTGTGCTTTGAATAGTTTCACAAAAAGTATTTTCATCCCAGAGCACATGAACTAAAGTCAGGTCAGTAACACTAACAGGTGGCCGAAATGTGACGATGGTAGTTGGTACTATTGCGGATTTTTTCACGTCTGATTACTGGAATTAAAGTTATGAAAGTTGTCTACTACACTTGACGGGATTTACGACGTTTGGTTTTTATATTTGGAAAGAAAACGTCACTTAGTGCATAGCAAAGCATGTAAATTTGTAACCTTTGATACCCTCCGGTTTTGCAAATTTAATACATAGATCACCATCACTGTTGCATGGAGTTTTGCCACATTCATCAAACCAGAAGCTGATAAAAATTATTATAATTAGTTGAACAATCTCACCTTTTGAAAGAGTTCCAACGCTTGGATCTTCGGCCCACAATTGTCTAATCAAATAACGGTTGCAATCCTGCCTTTATAGGCGCTAGCAGACGGATCTTTGCGGTCACGTGATCACGGCTGTTCCGGCGCCGTGTCGATCACGATGATTCACCAATCGTCAGCTATATTTTTCAGACACTGTCAGGTACGCGTTTGGAGTGTGAAATGCATGGATTAAGATGTACCGTGGAGTGAACACTTCCGTGGATAGAAACCATGATAATTTAATGTTTGAACCGTTGTGTGAAGTATGCAAGTTGCTGAGACTGAAGCCACGCTGCGGCATTCGATAAGATGTTTTACCTTATTAGGCAAAATAACTCCTACGGCTTTGATGGGCTGATACACTTCCAGCGAATGGTCAGCGTATGACACACGGCAATTGCTAACGGTCAATTAGCTTAAATTATTATGAACTTCCGATAATATTAATGATAGCAAATGATATCCCTGGAGAAATGGTGCAATTTCCTAATGCTGTACATTCTAACAAGCACCGCAACATTGAACAAACAATTATTCAACTACTGAAAGTTTTGAGCCGCGAAATCCAAAACGCCCGTTACATTGCTTTCTTTTTTGGCGAGATGTTTCAGTTTACGACTGGAAAACAACGTGGTGATGGTGTCGGAGCTAATGGATGAAAACATTGTTTGCGTTAAGTGTCAAAATGAAGGCCACAAATTTAAAGCTGCCTTTCGCCTTATTTAACTGGCTAAAAAAGACAACTGAATTAGGAAATTTACTCTAAAAATCGGTTTCGTGATGACATTACATTTACGTTGCCAATAAGACCGTGGAAACTAGGGACTAAACAGAATTGTTCTCTTAAAAGAGTTTATTGGGGTTAGCCCATCCTAAAATTGCGAATTTGAAAGTGGCGCGTGTACGTACTACATGTGACTTGGGTTGCGGTCTCATTCGACAATAATTCAAGATCGGATCAAATGTGAAATCGTTTTTAAACGCAAAACGATTCGGTTAAGAAATCGGAAATTCCACCTGCGGCAACACCTAATCTCTAGCGGCGCTGATGGTCGTTTTCAAATGCATTATGGGCCTGCTGTTGGTTCGTAAACATCCAGTGACATCAAAGATTACTTGGCAACTTGTAAACATTACAGACAACAACGTTTCTAAACTGTAGCAACATGTTTCAGCGGCAAAACATGCATCAGTGTCATGCTTTGACCAGAGAATGGATGCCTGGATGGCTGCAGGTACAAAGAAAATTCCAAAACACGCAAAAATACCAGGACAGGATTGGCTAGTAACAAGCGAATCACAACTCAGTTTAACAGCGTCAACGACCCATGGGAAACCTGTGTATTGATTGAGGGCGTTTCCAAACACCGAATTTGAATGGCTTCACACAGTTTCAAGCGATAGCCATTAGTATCATTGTCAATAATCGTAAAGCTTTCTTCCCCAGCAGCCTCTCTACAAGCAGCATCTTGTTTTTCAAGTGTCTAAAGATATGTGAATTCTTATCGCTAACTAGTGTTCCTTAATCCTTGTAGTCAAGTGGCGAGTTGTGTACAATCAAATACATACACTATATGGGATTTTAGCACGAAAAGAACCTTATCTTTAACACCAAGTAAATTTGCACGACTGAAATACAAGCTGAAAAATATCGACAGAAAACAATACTTGTCACCTGAGCTCACGACAATGGAAAGCACAGGTCCATTGTTTTTAGTAAGCGTTTGACTAAACAACCATAATACAAATGTAAAAATAAACAGTGAGCCTCAAAATGTATATAATCGATACATAGATTTAAAGAGTTCCCACCACGACCATGTGTCTCAAAAAGAATTTTATTAATACATCTTAAGAGATTTAATAGCCTTAGTATACCTGTTGCTAAGAAATCAGACAAAAATTGAAAAGAAATGTATTTTTCTGTTAGCGGGCTTTTACGTAATGGAAGACCGTCTCTGCCGTTGTTTTTACCAGTGCGATACTGAGGAGTTATGGGAAAGTCCTCGGAGAGCCGCCTTTTTCAGTCATGAAAAGGTGAGTTTGTACTGAGTCTGTAGTAACAGAAGTTTGACTGAGAACGTCTCTGTGTTCAAATTTCTTAAATACGTGAAAGTTGAACCGAAATGACATCAGTTTGTGCGTCGCACGATAGGGTGGAATGTCAATGTGGAACATGCGGTTCAGTTTTAAGTCACCTTTTGTTCAGCACATTTCAAGGAATCGTGTTTTGACCAAAACATGAGCGGCGTTACGATGAAGGACTCGCCACCTTTTAAGTGTATTTGTAAATTATATAATTAATTAACAAACTTCTTCCATTCAAGAGCCAGTGATGCCAGGCCCTCGACCCTCGCACTGTGTTTAGACCCTGTTCATTCCAGCATGGCAATAGTGAATACGCGTGACTCAGGTGTACCCTGGCCCTTGTCAGTGATTATTAATTGTCTATTTTGTGAATATTGACCACCCTGGTAAAGTTGGTAGTAGCTCATGTAATAATACATTGTGTGTCTGCAACTTTTCTCATACAAGTGGGTCGAATTCATGCGGTCTCAAAGCCGATGAAAGTTTGCCAAGTGGGAAATCGAATTCATTGTCCGATTCTTCAAGTGAGTGTGATGCCCGTATCCATTCTCCTCTCTGCCTGCATAATGTTTGTCCAGTTCTCGCTCAAAATCGTCTTCGTTCCCTGATCTGCCTTGTTCCGCCATTTTCAAGTGACCAAACGTCTCAGTACCACCCATTACATCATTTGGAAATATTTTTTTCTTTAAAATTAAAACATTCGCGACTATTTGGCATAAAAATGCTTATTTAATTAGATTTTATGGTATTCATTTCATATTAGCGAACTGAAACCCCAAAAACTAAGAAAATGCATGGTGGGAACTCTTTAAACGCGCGAAAGATTCTCGAGGCATGTGCCATCCTATCACACTAAGGCAAATCTCACCACCTAAAACGCTAGGCCTGCGTTACGTATACCCAAGAAAATCGCAAAATTGCGAACGGGGTCAAATTAAGTATACTTTCTGAGTTCACCCACGTCATCGAACTTTCAGTGATGTTCACCGGATGTCACGAACCGACAAGAATGCATTTGAAAAACGACACCAGCGCGTAGGTGAAATCCCGCATTCAACATTGGCAGCTAAACTGTTGCGAAATGCCCCTAAAAGTACATCTTCCAAAATTACTTATCGTGCATATGAATAGTCGGCAAGAAAAGTAATTTTTTGAGAGCAGTCTCATCGCAGCTTAACGCTCTGTTGGGGGATTAAACCCCACTCTATGAATGGCAGTGTGTTCGATTGGCAACATCAACGTCCTAGATAATTTCAGCGAATGTCTAGCAGACAACAAATGGCGATTTGTTATAAGATCGCAAAATCGCAACGGATAGCGTGGCTTTACAGCTGCGATCAAAGCTTATGACTTAAAGAAGACCACCCCATCCACCAATAATCCCCAAATAAAATAGTATTACGTTTTTCAGCCATAAGGCTGATAAAGTCCTCTTAAAGTTGTGTTTCCGCACATGAAATTACTGACAAGTTATCTCGAAATACTAGATTTTTAAATTTATTTTCCTCAGTCTGTCCCTGACCTGTATCATTTAAATAATTGATCATGCACGAGTCGTCAATAATGCAAGAAATGAATTTAGAGAGAGTAATGGATATTAAAAGTGAACTAACTTGGCTAAAAGGTTTTGATGACATTAGACCTCACATTCACTAAAATTGCGTTTAAAAAGTCAATCGTGTGAAACTTGTGATCTTGATTGATACGAATCAATATCTAGGTGAGCATTTAAAATGTTGACACATCAATAATTAAGAAGAAAAATATATCATCACTTACAGTCACAGTGACCTCATGCCAACTTAACAAAACATAAACCACGTAGATGTAATTAGGTGACATTTCAAAGCACAATTTCAAAGTTGTATGCTTAGATAGAATTGCTTTGGTAAGCTTCAGTTTGGCCTGAGGAGGATGTTACCTTTTTGAGGGCGTTTTTGATCAATTTTGCATGTTTTAATTACTAAATTTTGAGTCATATCAAACAATTTCAGTAAAAATGATATTATTTAAAATAGCAATTGTTTAAACGGCAAGAGGCAAGGTACTGAGCATGTTGTGAAAACGTCAATTTATCCGAGTAAAGTCTGTGGTTCTTCGCTCTTGCATTCTGATTCACACGTCCCGCATCCCATTTGAAACACTATTTTATGTTTTTTTTTATAAAATTTGACTACAAAGTGAGAAGAACATGTCATATTTTCTAGAAACCCCATCCAGAAGATAGTATTATACTTTGAAGGCACCTGAGTTTTTATTTCCCTTCTGTCTATTTCAGTTTTTCTGCTTCGTTATACTCGTTCGACGGTATATTAAAATTTATAAATGTGAAGGTTTCCATTAGAACAAATTTTGGGAGCCAGGTGCGAAGAAGTGAGTTAGTTTTCGATTTATTACACCACTTTATATTCATCAATTCAGAACAAATGATCAGTTTCGTGAGTCGAAAGATATCACTTGTACATTCATATTTCGCAACTTTCGGCCCCGTTTGTCTTTGCCTTATATTACTATTTTTCGAAAAGTGGGAGAGGCTTAAGTGGAAACACCATTACATATCGAGTTCGTTCGCTACAAAGTTCGTCCATTTGCGTGTGACGTTTTCGTGTACGTGCGAGATTTTGGTTCCGTTATTTTTACTTTTTCTTATACATTTATCTTTAAAGTATAAGTATAAGTATCAAAATGTGTGTGAGATTTGACTTTACTTTACTTTTTCGGAATAAACTTGACGTTCTGAACGAAATCCATTTTATGAGGTATCAAACAAAAATGAAATGCAAAGAATATCTTTAAGACTCAAAAGACATAACACCAAAAAATTGTCTCAGTAAAGACGGAAATTTGGATTACGTTAAGACCGAAGACGAACATTCATGAAAGACCGTTTCATAAACCAAGACGGTTTTTGGTCTTTGGTCTTAGCACAAATTGAGGCTTTGCCGCAAGAGATGGTATTAAACGCGGGTTCGCCACCTGCTGGTTATTCACAAAACTAATCATGGCGATGTGTGAAATAAAGTCTGTTTCAAGAAAACTGACTCAGCTAAGACAAATCTTAAATTTCAGTCATTTTTAAGATAAAACTTAATTTCGAGAAAGTGATCTTAATTTAGAGTAAGATTTTGACTTAAGTTTTTTACTTAAGTTCAACTAACTCACCGCATGTGGAAGTTTCAAATTTTAGAAGTTGAGACAAATCTTAGACTTAAATCAAAAACGAGCTTACGTCAGTTTTTTGGAATGAAACCTTGAGCTATAAACTCTAATGGGATTCATTTATATCATCTGGAGCCGTAAGTACCACTGGAATCCTGTTTACTTGAAAAGACTCCGGTATGATGCAAAATATCACTTCAGACATGCAATATCAGAATAATTACGCAAAGTTGATGTACATTAAACATATGTATTCAGTCAAATTGGCGAAAATATTGAAAATTTGGATTTTGAAAAACTAAAACCTCTGTCTGTGTGTATCAATGCTCTGACCAAACTTCGTTTGATATAGATGTTCAAGATGGAATCTTAAAAGCGCTGTTACAGTTTTAAAAATTATCAATTCGTTATCATTTTATTCAATTTTTGAGCTCTTTTCTTCTTAAAAATCATAAAAATCCTATATTTGATAGCCCTTCGTGCATTTTATAAACAGCTTCTAACAGCGTTTCATAGATCAGAGCATAAAGCACGGTGGCTGAACTTTTCACATGTATCCAGTTAGCCATTTCTGAGATATGATGTCTTTAGAAGTTAACCAAATTCAGATGTTTTTCTAGGGTCCCAAAAAACCTTACAATTGCCTTTATGCAAATGCAATATTTGATCTGACAGCTCATTAAATGTCTCATAAAGGCTTCGGATCACGCCTCATACATGTAGTCAAATCCTTTCCAAAAATTCGGATCCATACACAGACATTGAAAACGCATTGACAAATCACGTGGTGATATTTTAAATCTCACGGTTGATCCCACTTATTATTTTAAGTTAGGAGTAGTTCAGGGTGCATGGTCTTTTTGGTACCCCTCTAAGCCCGTCTCTGTGAGATTCCCATGAAGCCCACGATATCTCGCGTGGACTTGTGCATAGGCATGATAGGTTGGTTGCGGATGGGTTACACCAGAATTAACTTTAACAGGTCTAAATGCCTAAAATTTCTTCGACGGAAGGACCCATGACCCCCAAGCGATAGTTTTAGTCCCACGCTCCTTCTTGGATGGCCACTGTCATTCAACCAGAATCGACGGGCGATCCCTTACAGATTTTAAAGAATGTCTTCCATGTCAATATGCAAAAGCACGAAATGAGTGTAGTTTTTATGCATTGGGTTGATGTGACTGAGATCAGAATGTTAACAATGACAATTGTGAGCCGAATGCAGCGCACTGAACATGAGAAGAATGAATCCTATTTTTCCGACATGTAATCGCGAGAGTGAACCTCTGATGGGGTTGGCGGCACTGGTCACGTAATGCGTTGGTTGAATACCAGCCACGTTTAAGGCGACGTTGTACTCACAGACTTCATCTGGGTTCAAGCCTGTCGAAAGGAAACTGTTTATAAGTATAAGGAAGCCTCATTTTCAAACAAATTCATCAAAATTGTCACATCTCAAACAGACTGAGGTTGTCATATTTTCTGAGCTAGACTCCTTGAACCATCTTTTAATTTTTAGCAGATCGGTTTTCATATGATTGCGATAGATGAAAGTTTGTCACAAACGAACGCAAACACAACTTGCAATTTATAGGAGCTAGGATGTTGGGTAAGACAGAACCACATATATTGTGTCTTAAATAACTTTGGAGATAAATTGAGACATTGTCTGGGGAATACGTTAAACGGGTAAACACATTATTTTCGAAATCGGAAGATGGCGTCTTTAAAATTTTTCAAGTCCGTTGTGATGTGTTGGTAATGTAATGCAATTTCTACGATAGTCTTTTATTTATCTTCGTCCTGAATGTGACTTCAATCAATGACCTGAGAGTCATCTAATCAGCGCGATTTCAGATCCTCGTACATTTCGTTTATGTAATTATTTAATGCCGTTACAACTTGCTTTGCCGAGTTCGTGCATGTGCCGTGTACCCATTTGGAACACATCCGGAATTTTGTTGGCCTAAAATGTCATCCGGAACACTTTGAGAACTTTCGTTGCCTCGCATCTCCTCTCGTCTGCGAACTTTAGTCATACAACCAATCATTCATCAGTTTGAAAGTCACATGATTTGTTATATGAGAGAAGTACGCACATGCGCAGATAACCTTTGAGGTTACGAAAATAACCAAGGTCTACTGTGCACACGCCCTCCTTGCGATCAACCACCGTAATGCTGTATTCCCAGAGGCCAAGATTTAACAATATTACGTTTCGTGTGAGTTGAATTGTGAAATGGCAAGCTGAAAACAACATTGACTGACGCATAAAGAATACCTGGTATGGTGAATTCCAACACGACTGTAGGTCATGAAATATTCACTAGGTGTGTTAAGTTTAATAGGATTTTTATTGGCTTGGAAGCCTGAAACAGTCAATGTTTTTTAAATGATTAACCTGTTTTGTCACGGTCGCACTGTACGGTTTTTCCAGGTCTATTTTGTGTGTCTTTAGTGTGATTTCCATAGGGGGTAAACGAAGCCAATACAATAGCAAACGGAAAGTGATGAATACATATATTATCATGAGAAATATCTTTGTTGCAGCGATCCGTCAAGTGGTGCATTTGAGGTGCATGTGGACGAAAAGCGTTTGTGGAGGTGCTTGAGATCTAGTTTGGTATTTCAAAAATAAACCTCATTTAAAGCTAGCTAACTGAACGAAAGGGTCCGTGCATGGTCTGATAGCAATGGCATTACGCCATCACAGGACACGATACAATCGTTGAACAATCGTAATACCAAGCTGAAGACAAGTTCCGAGAAACAGCCTAGGCCTCTGATACAATCAACCTACCCATTATTTTGAAATAATATAACCCAATGTCTTCTTGCGTCACATCTTGCAATTGCCAACGGAGATATGTGATTGGTCCATTGGTGATCGACGTAAAGAGAAGCCTGCCAACAAAAGATCCGTAGTTTTTAGAACGTGGCCTAAACAAATCGAGAGTGAGTCTCATTTTCAAATAGCCGGCTTCCGGGGCAGTGCGGTTGAGTTTGAACAAATCTACGTAATTAATAAACTCTAACCCTTGTATTCTTAGTTCAAATACTGGATCTTCTTCGATCTCAACAAAAATGTTGCGAGGAGGGTATATTTTATACGAAAACTTGTAATCCAGGAAGTTTCGAACGCTGCTAATTGCAGAACCAATCAAAATCAATTTTATCAGAGTGCAATGATGGAAGTCCATTTAAAAATATGAAATTTGCGCCTGCGTTTGCTGAATGGCAAATGTTGACTCAATGATAGTTAGATGATTGTGACGTCATATGTCAAGAAACTGCTCACATATGATGTTCTGTTGTGTAATCTTTTACTTGCTTTAGCGAATGTTCACGTAGCGATCATTTACTCCAAGTTCGCCGCCGAGCGTTAAAAAGTATTGCCAGGCACACCCCAAAAATATGAGGCATAATAAGCCAGCTGCATAAAAAAGTCACAAATAGGAACTCAAGTAGTAAGTTCCCTAAATCTTTTGCCTATTTGTGCCTTTGATTACTTACGGATGTAAACTTTTCCTATTATTTCATCTTTATTATGAGCTCCGGTTTGGCTAATGGCATTTTCTACTCATTCCTCCGTGATCCCGCCATATGGCGCGACTGTATGTTTTCACTCAGGGCCTGATGCCGTCTGGAGGAGTTATCTAAACAATGTACCTCACGGGCGGATCACGCTTTCAGGAGGGATAGAAGGCAGCAATTTATTGGTTTGAGTTTAAATGTATCTAGTGTATTCCCTTACCTAGCCAGCACGCAGATATCACGCAGTGGCACATGCTTCACCATTGGTTGATGCAACCTCAGCAGTCATTGGTTAGCTTTATAACACCGTGAAAAAATGGCAGATTGTGAACGATTTTTAGCCTTGTCATGCAAGTGGAGTCGCAGCAACTATTTCGTTTCTGCAGTGATATTTAATAGCCGCGTGCTTGAAGCACGTACAATACTGAGCACATCTAGCGGCACGCAGGGAACCAGCGAGGGGTATTCCCAGTTTTCTATCCAATAAGGATTGAGACATCAGACTCTGTATTAACTCATTGTTTGTGAACTTAATGCCTATTGGCTGTTATTTCTGGACTTCAGAACCATTTCTTCACAAGCCAATTATCAATTCAAGGAAAAAAACAGGAAGCGTGTTAACTTTGTAGAGGTTAGTAACTGTTGAAAGATAGAGATGTTCTTCCAAGAAATATTGTATGTTTGTTTCATTTGAAGACTAGATTGAAGCTAATTGCTCTGAATTGGAGCCTAATTGGTGTTACATAACACTGCTGTCACCACTTAATCATCGGCTAGGGTGCCCCTGTTCATTTTTAAACAGGAGCACGACATCGCTTAAAACTTCCTTCCAGAACAGAGTGTTGGTTCCTTCAGCTATTTTTTTAAGGAAAGCGTCTCCCATTTTAAAAAAGTTATCAACTTTACAACCCAAAACTGCCACTGCAAAGTCACGTATGGTATTTGAGGTAAATAGTTTATGAAGCCACGATATTTTCAACAGTACTTAATAAAAAACTAAAATCCATTTTTAAACCACCATGGTCCTGATTTTGTAAAATTTCATTTCGGCTAACTCTGTCATTGTTCCCAATCCAAATGAAGCCAAAAAAATCGCTCTAATTCTTGAATCATGTCAATGGAGGGGCTTTGGAGGGTTTGAAGCAAATGAACAGTCTTGGGCTATAAGAGTGTCTCAACTACAGTTATTTTACCTAAAACAGTAAGAATTCTTCTTGACCAAGACCCAACCATTTTCTTAATTTCCAAAAGCCTGCCACTATACATGTAAGTCGCCACTTCTGGTGAGCCCTAATAAGGTCACCAAAGAGGACTAAAGTTGGAAAATTGGGGGGTAGTCTGTGACGTTGACCTTAAACCTTGACCCCGCAGGAGACAGGAACCTACAAATAAGACACATTTGAAAACTTGCCCTTAACCTTGCTTTGAAAATGTCTCGGTTTGGTAGTCTTCAGGTTATTGGTCATGAACATATGACTTCGAAAAACCGTAGTTCATCTTGGCACAACTTTTCTGATATTGCGAAGGGGGTATGTGAGTTTGGTGCACTCCTGGGCCCTTACCAAGGCCAAGAAAAGTATGATACCTACATTTGTAGAGGGGCGAGACAAGGGGCTATTAGATGCACAAAGAATTTTTAAAATCGAAGACAAAAAGGTTTTCGACCAAAAAAAAAACCTAGGGGTTTTTGGGGGCCGAAAAAATTTTTGTCTCCAATTACAAAAATTCTTTCCCAGAGGGATGAGGAATGCCGAGAAACTAAGGCCTACCAAGTTTGAGTTTGATTCGATCATTAATGAGGTCACACGGCAAAATCAAAGTTGAAAGACGTCATTTTGAGACCTTTTTCCCCCCTAAATTGTTTTAACCCCGATTTCAAAACTTCTTTCATCGTTGGATAGCCTTTTACTTACTGACTCCAAAAACGTAAGTCGCCGTTTCTGGTGAGCCCTAACAAGGTCACGGCAGAGGACTAAATTTGGAAAATTGGGGGCGGGGTAGTCTGTGACGTTGACCTTAAACCTTGACCCCGCAGAAGACAGAGACCTACAAATAAGACGCATTTGAAAACTTGCCCTTAACCTTGCTTTGAAAATGTCTCGATTTGGTAGTCTTCAGGTTATTGGTCATGAACATATGACTTCGAAAAACCGTAGTTCATCTTGGCACAACTTTTCTGTTATTGCGAAGGGGGTATGTGAGTTTGAGGCAGTCCTGGGCCCTTACTAAGGCCAAGAAAAGTATGATACCTACATTTGTAGAGGGGGGAGACAAGGGGCTATTAGATGCACCAAGAATTTTTAAAATCGAAGACAAAAAGGTTTTCGAAAAAAAAAACCTAGGCCTATAGTCCAGGGGTTTTGAGGGGCAAAAAAATTTTTGTCTCCAATTACAAAAATTCCTTACCAGATGGGCGAGGAATGCCGAGAAACTAAGGCCTAGCAAGTTTGAGTTTGATTGGATCATTAATGAGGTCACACGGGAACATCAATGTTGAAAGACGTCATTTTGAGACCTTTTTCCCACCTAAAATTTTTTGACCCCGATTTCAAAACATCTTTCATCGTTGGATAGGCTTTTACTTACTGACTCCAAAAACGTAAGTCGCCACTTCTGGTGAGCCCTAATAAGGTCACGGCAGAGGTCTAATGTTGGAACATTGGGGCGGTAGTCTTTGACGTTGACCTTAAAACTTGACCCCGCAGGAGACAGGGACCTACAAATAGGACGCATTTGAAAACTTGCCCTTAACCTTGTTTTCAAAATGTCTCGGTTTGGTAGTCTTCAGGTTATTGGTCATGAACACATGACTTCGAAAAACCGTAGTTCATCTTGGCAAAACTTTTCTGATATTGCGAAGGTGGTATGTGAGTTTGGGGCACTCCTGGGCCCTTACTAAGGCCAAGAAAAGTATGATACCTACATTTGTAGAGGTGGGAGGCAAGGGGCTATTAGATGAACAAAGAATTTTTAAAATCGAAAACAAAAAGGTTTTCTACCAAAAAAACCTAGGCCTATAGTCCAGGGGTTTCAGGGGGCCGAAAAAATTTTGTTTCCAATTACAAAAATTCTTTACCAGATGGACGAGGAATGCCGAGAAACTAAGGCCTACCAAGTTTGAGTTTGATTGGATCATTAATGAGGTCACACGGGAACATCAAAGTTGAAAGACGTCATTTTGTGACCTTTTTCCCGCCTAAAAGTTTTTGACCCCAATTTCAAAACTTCTTTCATCGTCGGATAAAATTTTACTTAGTGACTCCAAAAACGTAAGTCGCCACTTTTGGTGAACCCTAATAAGGTCGCGGCAGAGGACTAAAGCTGGAAAATTGGGGGGTAGTCTGTGACGTTGACCTTAAACCTTGACCCCGCAGGAGACAGGGACCTACAGTAAGACCTATTTGATAACTTGCCCTTAACCTTGCTTTTAAAATGTCTCGGTTTGCTAATCTTCAGGTTATTGGTCATGAACATATGATTTCGAAAAACCGTAGTTCATCTTGGCACAACTTTTCTGATATTGCGAAGGGGGTATGTGAGTTTGGGGCACTCCTGGGCCATTACTAAGGCCAAGAAAAATATGATAATAACATTTGTAGAGGGGGGAGACAAGGGGCTATTAGATGCACAAAGAATTTTTAAAATCGAAGACAAAAAGATTTTCGACCAAAAAAAAAACCTAGGCCTATAGTCCAGGAGGTTTTGGGGGACGAAAAATTGTTTCTCTCCAATTACAAAAATTCTTTCACAGATGGACGAGGAATGCCGAGAAACTAAGGCCTACAAAGTTTGAGTTTGATTGGATCATTAATGAGGTCACACGGGAACATCAAAGTTGAAAGACGTCATTTTGTGACCTTTTTCCCGCCTAAAAGTTTTTGACCCCAATTTCAAAACTTCTTTCATCGTTGGATAAAATTTTACTTAGTGACTCCAAAAACGTAAGTCGCCACTTTTGGTGAACCCTAATAAGGTCGCGGCAGAGGACTAAAGCTGGAAAATTGGGGGGTAGTCTGTGACGTTGACCTTAAACCTTGACCCCGCAGGAGACAGGGACCTACAGTAAGACCTATTTGATAACTTGCCCTTAACCTTGCTTTTAAAATGTCTCGGTTTGCTAATCTTCAGGTTATTGGTCATGAACATATGATTTCGAAAAACCGTAGTTCATCTTGGCACAACTTTTCTGATATTGCGAAGGGGGTATGTGAGTTTGGGGCACTCCTGGGCCATTACTAAGGCCAAGAAAAATATGATAATAACATTTGTAGAGGGGGGAGACAAGGGGCTATTAGATGCACAAAGAATTTTTAAAATCGAAGACAAAAAGATTTTCGACCAAAAAAAAANGTCGTGCTTACTTCCTCTCATAGAAGCACCCTTTTTACGCAATCTCAGACTCAGTTGGCACGGCTGCAAGCCATTTCACCATGTATTTAAAGGGATCGCGAAATCGAGGCTGTTGATTTATCACCACTAGTACACGCACGCCCTCTAGTTATTGTAGATTTTCCGAATAGCCCCATTGCAAAAATTCTTTCCTAGATGGACGAGGAATGCCGAGAAACTAAGGCCTACCAAGTTTGAGTTTGATTGGATCATTAATGAGGTCACACGGCAAGATCAAAGTTGAAAGACGTCTTTTTGAGACCTTTTTCCCGCCTAAAACTTTTTTGACCCCGATTTCAAAACTTCTTTTATTGTTGGATAGCCTTTTACTTACTGACTCCAAAAACGTAAGTCGCCTCTTCTGGTGAGCCCTAATAAGGTCACGGCAGAGGACTAAATTTGGAAAATTGGGGGGGTAGTCTGTGACCTTGACCTTAAGCCTTGACCCTGCAGGAGACAGGGACTTACAAATAAGACGCATTTTAAAACTTGCCTTTAACCTTGCTTTGAACATGTCTCGGTTTGGTAGTCTTCAGGTTATTGGTCATGAACATATGACTTCGAAAAACCGTAGTTCATCTTGTCACAACTTTTCTGATATTGCGATGTGGGTATGTGAGTTTGGGGCACTCCTGGGCCCTTACTAAGGCCAAGAAAAGTACGATACCTATATTTGTAGAGGGGGGAGACAAGGGGCTATTAGATGCACAAAGAATTTTTAAAATCGAAGACAAAAAGGTTTTCGACCAAAAAAAACCTAGGCCAGGGGTTTTTGTGGGCCGAAAAAATTTTTGTCTCCAATTACAAAAATTCTTTCCCAGATGGACGAGGAATGCCGAGAAACTAAGGCCTACCAAGTTTGAGTTTGATTGGATCATTAATGAGGTCACACGGCAAGATCAAATTTGAAAGACGTCATTTTGAGACCTTTTTCCCGCCTAAAACTTTTTGACCCCGATTTCAAAACTTCTTTCATCGTTGGATAGCCTTTTACTTACTGACTCCAAAAACGTACGTGTAGTTAATATCTGGCATTGTATTATAATCAGTGGAGAAGTTAATTCCCAAAAACATGAAAGGTTTGTTAGTCCACAACAGGTTTTCATTGACACAATGTTTTTCGTCAGAGTCTTTTTGAACCAATCCAAACACATCTTGTTTTCTCGATATCTGGCTTCAAACCAGAAAATTTCGCAAGTTGGTCAATTAAATTCAAAGATGATCTAGAGGTAATTCAGAACTGTCCAAAATTAAACAAGTGTCGTCGGCGTACTGGGTCAGTTTAAACTCAGAAGCACCCCAGTGATGCCGCCATCCCGTCGAATTAATTACCCAATATTTCTACACATAATAAAAAGGTAAGGAGAAATGGGGTCTCCTTGACGACAGCCTCCCCCCATTTCAAAAAACTCAGAGAAAAATTCATGTTCGAGAACACAAAGACAAGATTTGTTCTAGAGAGGTTTGACCATGTCAATGAACCTTAGGCCAAAGTTAAAGTATGATAATGACTTGAGCATGAAAGACCAGGAAACCGAGTCGAAAGCTTTTTCAAAATCGATCATTAAGAGGAGTCCGGGAAAGGGTTTACAGTTTAAAAATTGAATTTTACAATATAAAATTCTTATGTTTTCCCCAATATATCTGCCTTTCATGAAACTTTGTTGGTTCTCGTGAATAAGGGGTCCGTGAACGCTTTTTAAGCGTCTAGCAATACAACCAGACAAAATTTTGTAAGTAATATTCAATAGTGAAATTGGACGCCAATCTTTAATGAATTCTCTTTTGGTATTATTGAAATAATACGCAGTTTTTGTGTTGTAGATAATTTTCTTTTATTAATACCTTCTTCAAAAGATCGGCATTAAGGTCTGGCCAAAATTTTTTTAAAATTCTACAGGACTTTTGTTGTTTTTTAAATCTTTCAGAGTTGCATGAATTTCCTTCAAAGTGATAAAATTTCCAAGTTCGACTCGGTTGGGCACGATGCCAAAAGTTCATTTAAATTAACATCAACAAGGTCGCCGTCTTTACAGTAGTATATATTTTTAATAAGAAGTGATCTCCGAGAGGATAGCGGATTGTTCCTTGATAGCAGCATTATTGAAGCTTAGTAGCTTAGTTACATTCTTATTCAAAAAAATTCGTTTTTCTAATTCACAAAAATATTTTGTTGGTTTTTCGCCATTTTCAACCCAGTTAGTTCTCGATATGATGTCATGCATGTATTCTCTGTGATAATCCTCATATTCTGACTTCTTATTTTCTAATAGAGCAGCAATTTCAGGATCGTCACTCTCGTTGAACCTATCTTGTAAGGACATCAACTGCTCTTCCAAGTCTTTTCCTTTTCTAGTTTTTCTTTTTCTTAGAGATGCAATATGGAATAGTTACCGTTCGAATATTTAACAATAATGTCTCCAAATACAATTAATCAGATATATATAACTGAAGATTATCAGAGTCAATTTCTTGTATTTTGTTCAAATCGTATACTGGAAGAGCATGTTGAATTTTCTTACATAAAATCTCATTCTTGACGAGATTAATATATTCTTTTTTTAGAAGTGAGTTATAAAGCCCCCGTCCTTTTTGAAGGTAGTTAATTGAATAGTTAAGACGGCGTTGTCATGGTCCGATCGGTAGCCCGAGTGTATTTCCGCATTTTCGATACGCGAGAGTGATAAGAAAATAATCTAACCTAGCCTTTTCAACCGGATTTGTCCTGGACCATGTAAACCTTTTCGTTGAGGGATGATAAACACGCCATGGGTCCGACAGATCAAGAGCCACCTCCATCTTCAACATTTGGTCACGCGCTTCAGGGTTATTTACTGAGATATAATTATAACAATCAAGGTGAAAATCTTGGACCAAATTAAAATCGCCAGTTACAATAACAAAATCGTTATTGTAACTGGCGATTTTCTGTGAAATGTCATTAAAATATTTAGGTCTATCTTTGTTTGGTCCATAAATATTCACCAACATAATAGAGAAACAGTTATTTACTTCAAGCTCTAAAATTAGGAGGAGATTTCCTTCAGTATCTAAAGTAAAAGATAGCGCTTTAAATTCAAAATTACTATTAAACAAGATGGCAACACCCCTGGCATCACTTCGACCATGGCTGAAAAAACAGCCATATCCCCCACTGAGCTCGAATTATGGGTTCTTCCGCAACAGTAAAGTGCTAGTGTAGGTAAAAAGTACTGTACGCACACTGCCTTATATAATGGAAAACATCTCGTCTTTTTGACCGAGTTCCTAGACCTCTACAGTTAAAAGATGCAATTTTTAAATTGTTCGCCATACAAAGATAATAGAGGTACTTCTAAACTCAACCATACAACATTGCTCATTAAGTACAAATGAATCACACTGTGTGTTCTTAACATCCTAAAAACAACCTAAACCAATATAAATAATAAATTCTTCTGATGAAACATTCAGTGAAACACATCGACAATAAGTGCTCAACGAGTTTTAGAGACCATTTGGTATGTATGTTACCAATTGTACTGTATTCATCACGTAAATTGAATTGTGACCCATGCAATGGAACAATGCCAATCTAACAGCAAATGACATAATGGTACTTACACGACAAAGGCTAGAAGCAAAATATTCAAAAACACGAAGACCTGAAAAGACGAAGCAAAATAAAAGAAATTTGGCATCCGATAAAGGACATGTTATTATATGTCTTCGCCTTTCAAAATTATAAAAATTACATGAGGACAATAGGGACTCATAGCTAATAACTGGAAAGATTGGGCACAGAAAAAGCAGGACCTAATACCGACATTTTTAATTACAAGACCTTAGCCGCGAACACGAATCTATGAACAGCAGTTGGTTCGGTGTTCTGCACGCCATCTTTCTAGAGTTCTTGATCGCCACTATTCACTGAAAGTGGGAATTGCATTCATATTGTCAACTGTATAGGTTATGCAGTCAATCATCAACCGATCTCTATTCAGCCATGCTTTGCTTACATGCGGGCACCGTCTCGCTGACCTGAGAAAAAGTATCAGGCGCTTTCGATTGACAGTGATCTCATGTAGGAAGTCCTCAATCACAAAAATTTTCGAACCTTGAAGCCTTCTCTTTTCCATGGTTAATACCCAGTCCGTTCTACTGGGAAGTTCTGCCAACACCTTTTCTGCTGGTTGATTGTTGAGGTTTAAAAATCCAAGATTCTTTTTTGATGTTGTATGTTCATACATTTTGACTTGTTCAGCACTTTATATCGTCACATGAGCTAATTCTACTGTAAAAAGAAGGAAAATACACAAAATATTTGTACTGTTAGTCGTTACCGTAAGGGTTGAAATTTACTGAAATTTACTCTTTTCGCTAAAGCCTGTGGGAGGGAGCTTCAGATACCTACAAAATACTCATCAGATAATTATTTGACAGGCATCACGATGCATACTTTCTAAAAATTCCAGTTATGTATATTTGAGGAAGATCAAGGTCGTTGCATTTAATAATTACATCCTCCAGAATTTGTACGTATTACAAGCTCTTACCATAACATCTCACTATATTACCAACCTCCTCTGCACTGTAACAAGATTACTGTTCTGCGTCCTATGTGAAAATATTTGAATGCAGTTATAAGTGCCATTTCCTTGATGTTCATGTTCAAATAAATGGAAGTTGAACGTTTTGAATAAGGGGACATTTTTACTTCCACGCCAATGGAAAAAATTGGTTATGCAGTCAAGATTTTTTTTCGTGTGACCGCTCGAGCAGACATTCCAAACAATTCTTTAGGCTTAAATGTATTGTCGCTGAACTAACTATACAACTCTTAGAAAAAAACACAAATAAGAGACGACTTCATAACACATACTCAAGTCTGTTGGAGGCTAAACGTTGTATGTTGTCTTAATACATGCTTCACTCTGATATAGTGTATTTTAGGGATTGATTTGAGTAACGCTGTGTTATATACGCAGGACTCGCTGTGAGAGTATGAACGGAATCACGTTTTGTAATTTGTTGGCAAACTAAAGTAGCCCCTCCCCGGAACCTCCACAATCATCAGCTCTTTCATTCTCGTCCCATATCCTTCATGCTACTGCCTCATCACTACCAATTTGCAGTGAATGTCTTCACCAGACTACACAGAAAAATAGCTAAACTTAGCAGAAGGGGTACAGCTCGACCCCTTCTTGGTCTTCTGATGGTCCCAAAACCCTCTAAATTAAAAAAATACCTTCATATCTACTTAACGTAAACAAATCGTGCTGTTTGGTATGCATCTTTTTTATACAACTGCCGTGTGATCACTGTAGGTGAGTAGCCAAATGGTGCAAGGTATACTTAGTAAATAGAGAATCCTACACGATTCTCAGGTTTAAGACATGAGCAAAACCTCTTGGAAATATCCAAGAGGTTTTGCCCATGTCATAAATCTGAGACCAGTGTAGGATTTGTTTTCTCACATGAACCGTAAAAATGATCTTTTCGCTGAAAAACTCGACGTGTCTAAAACTTTCAACCACACGACGTAACTTTTGTAAAAATACGCAATATAAAGTAATTCAGTTACTTTTTGTCAATAGTTTTATTTTAAGCTTAACAATTGAAAATTGCATTCTGCTTTCGTAGTAAATATTCAAGTTAGAATCTAATAAATAGTCTTTGAAGTTGGAATATTAAAACTTAAAAATGTTTACAAATAACAGTCCGCAAGGCTTCCCCTCGCGTGAGCACTGAATTGACCTTGAGACGGCACAGTAAGACAGTCTTGCCGCGTTTCTCGTCTCCGTTTGAATGAATGTTGATATGGCATTCGCCGCCGAAGATGGGTCCATTAAAGAAGTTATTTACATGTCCTTCCGACTGGGAGCACGCCCATTTGGGACACCCGATTTGTCAGTCATAACCTTGCCACCTTCTCGGAATTCCGGCATTGTTAGGTTGGCGCGAGTTTGGTTGTTTTAGTCTTTTGCAGACGATAAAATGCAAGGCGTATGGATTTCTACTTTGCGCTACTTTGTGATTCGCCCATGTAATATCAAAAAATTACTTGCTCGGTGTTATTAACCAGTCGTGTAGTAACACATTCTAGGTCATGTGAGAAAAGAACATGTTAGCCACTAAGCGAGCAAAAGACCAAACTTTTGTCTTAGTGTATGTGCTAAACTAGTCCAATACTACTAAATCACACTGGTTTCATATTCACTCATATTATATCCTTTGCTTGCTTTCTCATGGAAAATGGCCAAAATCAGCCCGTTGAAAATTCGAAAAAATTCTCAACTTATAAAAATGTCTTTCTTAAATGAATAGAATAGTCTTTCAAACGTGCTTCTGGATCTTAAGAACAGACACATTCACAGAAAAAAACATGGTTAT
This sequence comes from Phoronis australis, assembly GCA_002633005.1. Taxonomy (NCBI): domain Eukaryota; kingdom Metazoa; phylum Phoronida; family Phoronidae; genus Phoronis; species Phoronis australis. The sequence goes on from NMRA01000010.1 coordinate 1,763,990, forward strand.
TCCTAACTTTTAAGATGTCTAATAGTCTTGCATAGTTGACAGTTTTTTATATCGAAAAGGCCATTTTGCAAGATCAGCATAAAAAGGAAAACAAGGCTTGTGTCAGAAAAACCAAAGGTCCATATCTAGGGATAGACCACGCCCTCATATTGTTTCATGAAAATCTGTGACGGTCGATGTAGAACCACTCGTAGGTGCTCTCAGAAACTGCTATTTTAAGACCTTTCCTGCTATCATATTAACAAATTTTCACTGAGGTGCGGTGGAATGTGCTAATGACATACGGAAAAAGGCAATTCTCTTGAAATACCTATAGAAGAAGGACATCATATGTCCCATACATTACCCACTGAGAAGAAGAATTTGCGACTGCATAGTCGGATAATTTTGATCCCAGCCGATGTCAAAAACTAAAATAAAGAAGTAAACTTGACCAAATCAAACAATTGGAGAGGTTGATCATGAGATTTATTCCTGTACTTTTTAATTAATCAAACAGTTCAAAGGTCACCCTTTGCAGAATTTTTTGTTTTCACATTGTAAAAGAATACAACTGCACTTTGTTTAGCGTAGATTATGTTAAAATCACATGGTCGTATAGTTCCTGCTATGCATTCGCACAGTTAGCAACATGCAAATTATCTGGATAGCTCAACACATGTAAAGGTAAGCGAAAATCCGTCAAAGAAGCCTATGTGAAATGGTAAAAAAATCGTTCACACGTGGTTCGCACCCGTTCCTAAGGGTACTTGTGACCGAGGCATCAGACAGAATTCACATGAACGACATATGTGTATAAATGTGTCAACGTTTTCACTGTGGTACAATAGTTGCAAAGAGAAGCGAAGCGCACACGATGGCCAACGAGAAACTTCGAGAACAGGCTCGGCTTCCGGGCTCCTGCAAAGAGGAATATCGGATACATGGTAAAGTTATAAACACCTTTTAAATAATCTTTGAACTTGGCTGCAAAGATTTTTATTTGTTGCTTCTAGTGAATTATGTAGTGTTTTAAAGTGGTCTACAAACGACATTTGACGCACAATATTTGAATGACTTCCGGGAGATCAAATCGCGAACAATTCTACCATTCTATTGTTAACATAATTCTCTTTTACAGACACAAAATACAGTGATATACACACAAATATTCCCATCTCTTTATCTTTTACACCATTGATAAAAATTGTCCACTTTTTGAAGAAAATGTGAACGTTAATTTTCAAAAAACTGGAACGTGACCTGACGCCTAATGTGGCCGCAAAGTTGGACTTCAACATGGTCATCATAATGACGCTAGAATGTAAAAATTCAGGTAACGTTTTTGACGGGACTTTGTTTAAATTTGTGACACGTGAGATACCAAACAGGAATATAATAGCTGGAAGATGTATTGGAATCCAAGTTGTTGTCAAAATGGACTTAATATACAATATGAATAATCAGTGTGATCAATTCTGTTAATTGTCAAATTTGTTATGTAAATATTATATATTAGTTTAGTGAGAATTTGACCACGGTTAAATGTAGGGGTTTCGCCCGAAAATGACCAAAGAGCGGGCCTTCTATATTAATTTGTAATACCCTCCCCAAAGGCAACCGAAAAGTGAAGCGCCTAATGTTAATGTAAGGACCAGCTCTTTGATCATCTTCGGGAGGGCCCCCTAATAAGAATAAGTCATTTAAAATAATAAGCTGTTAATAACGCATCCACAGTGTTGTTAAAGCTGTGTAAAATCAAAATCTTTTCGATTTTAACAGATTGCAGACTGAGTGCAGCGCATTAAATTTCATTCAAGGAAAATCAAACTTTAAATTCAGATGTGCTTGTGTTGTTATCGACTTACTTGAGTAGTAATGCAAAAAAGAGGAGCAAAAATGTTGATTTTCTTAAAATCTTAATAATTTGTTTGACACTAAGCAAGGGAGTGAATCCAATTTACACTAATGTCATCATATTTCAATAAACGATGGCGGACGAAATAAGCGTCATATCAAGCATGCACCTTGACCTAGACTTTAATTGCATAATTTCTCCTTTATCAAAAGATATAATGGTACGAACCAGATTAACTGCATCTGTATATCGGGTGGCGATAAATTATATGAAATAAAGAGTGTACGATGACTTACATTTACAGAAGGCTGTTTCACCCAGAATATGTCTTTTTGTTGAACGAATGTGGAGCTAAAATGAATTACAACAACATCTGCGTTAAATCTCCTGTAACATTTGTGCAATACGTAGGTGATTGCTGTCCAAACAAGCAATAACTAGTACACGTACAAAGTCCTTTAAAATATAAAGTTTATTTATTGGCTCATTAGATTCGAGCAAATGTCGATAAAGAAAGATCTGTGTAATGTGAAGCCCCTTTGTAACAAGTACACGTATGACTTTTTGGAGTTGTGCTAGTACATTTGAAAGATGAACTGGGTTATGATAAATAATTTAAAGCTGTTTACGTCCCCCACACTTGGTTTTGAGCTGAGAATTCGGAGACTGGGCCAATCATTTGTCGAGGACTGTTCTCAACGGCCAGTCTCGCATTTGCTCAAAGATGTCACGATTCTGTGGAATCGGCGAACAGGGATTTTTATTCTGTATATTAAGTTTCGTGAACGCAAGGGTCTTGTTCAGTAGGAGTAAAGTCTCGTGCAATCTGCACCAAATCTGTCAATGTCTTGCCTTCTTACTTACTAGAAAATGACGGTACCGCTCTTGTCACTTGGGGCCGTCCACTCGAATGTAAGATTCCTAACGTCCAATCTCTTTGAATGGGTGACTGCGTCCATGTCGTTGGTACACTTAAGAAACTGGAAATAAATCTTGATATTACAATCGCGGTACGCACATAGACAAGACCTCAAATGCGTTGTTGAAAAGATACAAAAGCCTGTTTTCCTCCACCTGCTATTCACGTGCCCGTACATTTACGGCGAAAATAATGTATCATCACGTCGGTCACGAAAAGCAATCCGTTAACCGTAAGCCGATTTCAGTGTCTTTTAACACAGATAATTCGATCTTTGCTGTTTTTTATTGGAGGAAGCTTGATCACTAAGTAATTACACGTCATTAATAACGTTATGTAGTTTAATATTAGTACATGTACTCGCCACCCATCTTTCCCTCTAGAGGGTGTGAAGGGCTTTTTCGTCGCAGTGAAACGGTATTGTTGCCATGATGCGTTGACAAGATACTGGCGTTTATCTTATCTGTGAAACGTAATTGAAAGGTCACTGTGAATGTGATTGTACTCAGACTGCCGTGATCCGTAAAATTTGTCCAAATGGGAGGACGTGAACGAAAATAGTGATAGGGGAGACCGAGGGGTGGGGTCTTTTGGAGCCTTAGCGGTTCAAAAGAAGGATAATTGATGGCAAGTACCAAAACCATGTCACGTGACTTAGTCAAGTTTAAAGATGACGAAATGGGACTCTAAAAGAAAGCTTCAGGAACAAATCGAAAGTTGTGTCTGAACGTTTAGTAAAGCGTTTCCTTGGGCAACAGAAATGTGCCGATATTAATGGATGTCAATGATTTTATTTATCTTAGGGGTTCGTGTAACCAATTTTTAACTGAAAGTGTAACTATGCATAATAGGAGTACAATTGTCAACTCCTGAAAAACGAAAAACAATGATATTATTCTTCTATTGATTTATGATTTATTAATTTTAATCAAGTATAATTCTTTAAAATGAAACAAAAGCAAGGCGACACCAAAAAGATTTGCAACAGATGTCATTTCTAGTTGTAGCACATATGAACGAATGATGACCTTTTTATAATAGGATAAAAATATCTTGAAAAGAATGCAAGCTTTGCTCCAAAAAGTAATCCAAACAACTGTGTCTTTCTATGGACAAAACATCTATATAGCAGTGTCACCGACGTTGCCTTGAATGCCTATGATGAATAGGCATATCCTCAGTCATGGCTGCTCTTTAATTGGAGTTTTTAAAAATTATGCTCTGATGCTGCTGCTAATTATGTTACACCTTTGGTAAAACAAACAAAGTTTTATTTAATTCATTGTATTGCATGCTTTGGATGCATGTTACAAGTTGGTTTGCATTAGTTGTTATGGTAACTATTTTTTCAAAATTATGCGATTGGCTTTGACATACTAGCCACGAGTCTTTATTTTAAGTAATTGATTTATGCAAATCCATTGAATTAGCTGTACATAGCGTTTATTGTAGTAAATGATTATTTCCATACTATTTTGTGTACATGAGTTGCACTCGCAACCATTTTAGATTTTCAAAATTATTCTACTAGTTACCATATATCTTTGATAAAGCAAACAGTGTACACATTCAGACTTGGAAACTACCCTACGTTTTTAGGGATAGTCAATAAAAATGGTTCGAGCACGGTTGCCTTCTTCTACCACCAAAGCCTACAATTGGTGATATTGACCGTCAAAATAGATGATTACCAGGTAACTATACCCAGTTCAGCTTAGACACACCCCGAAGTTTCAACAATGAGTTGCTCTTATTACTCTCGGTTAGCTTACTGGTTTCTAACATGACCTTGCCCAGAAACCTGAAACTGCCGATTTTGATTGGCAGAATAATTGGTTACCGCAGCAACGGCGCGTGTCTCAACGCTGAAGTCTAGAAGCGAAGAACAATTCATCGCGCTCCGTTGAGGTTTTCAAATTGTACACTAAAGTGATCAATGGCAAACCAATTTTGATGTAAAATAGTGATTAGGAGGGCAGAAAATGCCCTACTGACAAGCAGGATTGTGTGTAAATACCACAGAAACCGAGAGGCGATGTGGAATTTCTGGAAATAGCTCCGCAGTTAGGAAAGAACAAACAACACTCGAGCTTGATACCATATTCGTCAATTCTGCGTGAGGTTGTCGCCCGCAAAGTGAATATGTGAACACATGGAAACTCGAAGGTGAATGGCGTCTTATTGAGCGAATGTAAAATGAACAGCGTAAATGTGTCACAAACACTCCACATGAATTTAAAAACATTAAAATACATTACCTTGATGTCAGATCCGGTTGTTGCAAATGAGCCAATCCTCGAATCGGTGTTAGTAGCATCTCTTGCTTGGAGAAAGAAACCCATAATTCTCTCCTTTCCACTTAAGGTAACTGAAAATATCAACTGCTGCATGAAATGAACATTCACAGAAATGTACTGTTCAGTTTTTTATTTGATGCAAAACCAACAATGTTTTCGAAAACTGCTACGAACATCATTTCCTAATGCGTCGACCTTTCTCGAGTAGACAGCCGGATGGGTGTACATTCCTCTCCCCGTCCTTCAGGAATATAGTTGAACATTCACGCTCACTCCTGGTTGATTCTATGTCTAAGCCGATTTTTTTGGAAAACCTTATAACGCTTCCAGTCTTAGCCTACTCAACTGATTGAATCTTTCGATGATCCTCAAAGCATTTCGAATAATGCCGTCCAGTGGACAAAATATATCAAACTCTCTTTCCCTGATGACCAAATCCGTTTTGACAATCCTACAACTTGGTGCAGTTTTTGAGGAGATTACAACGTGTATTACCAAATTACTGTCTGTTCTGAGACATCGAAACTCTAAAATTACATGACGAGCAAAGTGAGCTTGCAAGTAAGTTGGTGACTCAAAATTTAATTACCATGTGGAAATTCATTCGAAGGTTATGTCATAATTTAACCGACTTAAAACAGGCACATAGTTCTGTGAAGATCTCAGTCAAAAACAAAAATCTACCAGCTACGTAAAGCCCAAAAACCGCAATTTAAAAATCACCAATCCATTCCTCATAGAAACACGTACTAGCGAGTTGGTTACGAACATGTTCGGGCTTAGGATCATTGTGATTTTGATCAGCACTTTCAAGTGATTGTGTCACAATTAGTTCTAAGGCCGAAAATGCATTTTGAGGGTTATTGTTGTATAGGTTAAATTTCTTGAAGTCATTTACTTTTGTCAGAGCTGTAATAGGATTGTTCTTTGTCACATCATTAGAAATCGCACATTCTCAACCTTAACTTTCACTTTAAAGACAAAATTGTAACCACAATGTGTTTACATATAGATAAAAACTTTTTCGTTGCATATCATCTAAGTCAAGTTTATTTTCTGAAGAGCGTGCAGACTCACCTCTGATTTTAGATCCCTGGGTGTATGTGTGTTTTTCGGCGTTTACCTTGTAGGGGGAGGTATTCAAATTTTTAGCTGGTACCTGGTGGCCTGTCGGGAACATGGCGTCACATGCTGTAGTAGGCGCGCCTCCGGGATATCCGCTAACTAACGCACAGACGGCCAAGATTGACAGGCAGTGTAAAAACATTTTACAAGGTGCTGAAAATCAAGCAAACCTCGTGTAAGTGTGTATGCGTAAACACCTGGAATGGAGGCTGTGTTTATTCATCCAAAAGTTGAAACATAGAAAAAGGATATAGAATCTAATTCGTGACCCATCCGGTCCACGTTGTAGTGTTCTGGTGCTGAGCTCACGACAGACGAAATGTTGAAGAAACTTTTTCTTTTGTTTTCATTAGTTTAGAGCTTAGAATAAGTCTCACCAATCGAAAGTCAAAAATATGAGCAGTCAGTTGCAGATTTGTATTATCAGGGTCTGCTTCATGAAAGTGACTTTAGACTTGAGACAGAAATTTGGTCTGATGCTCCACATTTTCATTTCTAAAAAATAGCTGAAAGTGACTCCAGAAAAGAATAAAGTATACGAGAATATACCCACTACTGTCACTTACTGAGATAAGTTTTACAAGTTATTTTCAGGCAGTGACGTCCTCTTAATCACATGACTAAAACTTTATTTGACAACTTGGAAGTGGGAGCACAAGATCAAATTTTCGTCTTAAGTCTCAAGTCACTTCCTAAAACCATAGATTATAGACAACAGATTCGCAACTCCGACATTTTCTTGTGCACTATCCTAGGGGAGGCGTCACTCTCCTAAATTACCAATTTCAGTTTCCGGTTTGTGTATTTTTACGGGAAATTCTCGCATCTGTTTTGCTGTCCAGTGCAACGAAAAAAATAATAATTTCGGTATTGAAACGCTGTTCACAGTCTTCTAATAATAGAACTGTTGGTAGGCCTATCGCGAATACTTTTGGCACCCGACTTCACAACAGCCGATCATGATTAGCAGACGACGTACTTGTCGGAAGTAAAACTTCCTAATTTTGTTTGCTTCCCGTTCAGTAACGCTAGGACCTCGCTAAAAAGCAAGACTTCGCGAGATTATATGAGATATTGCAGTGTATTTTAAATGAGAGCTCGTGACTTTGGCTAGATTTTAGCTAGGTCCTGGGGTAGGTCCTAGCGCTACTGAACGCACGCCACGTGTAGCTAGTGAATAACGACGTCACAGCTTATGCGTAAGATTACAGAGTTCGTCCTTTGAAAATATGATGAAACAGAACCCATGCTTTCAGAGTTCAGTGTCATTCGATTGCGACAGGAATTTTTCAGGTGTACAACCAAAAATTAATAAATTAACTTGAATTTCTAGGAATAATATTTAATTAACCAAATGTGAGTATAATGTATTTCTTTCCTAAATTGCCATTTTCCGATATAGGTACGAAATAAAAACTACAGTGTCGCTAGATGGCGAAATGAGATTAGCCTTGTTGAGTTAACGTGTATCTGGAATGTAGATTTTAAAGCTGCGGAATTTCAAAGTTTTTTTTTAATTCATTGGTGTAATATTTTTCATTTTTATTATTACCATGTCGTCAAATCTTTGTTGTAATGTGGGATATCCAAATGATTCGCGTAGTCTCACGTCTCTAAATGTCCATGAATTATTAAGAAAATGCGTTCAAATGGCACTAAACGTCGCTAGATGCCTATGAATTAGTGAATTACGAAATTGCGTTCAAGGGTATGAAACACATATTTTGTCAGAAAATAACGTTAGCTTGAAATGTAGACACCCATGTTAGAATGTCTTTGTCTCCACGGCACAGCCATCTACGCTTGTTGGAGCAAGCATACTGTCTCCTATTGTTCTTCTTCACCCTATATTCCCTAAGCTTAAAAATTACCAATGATTTTCATTTCTGGTTATAAATATTTTTGGAAATTTGTTAATACCCCCAAAAATCCGTTCTAATCTGAACGCGGAGCAAGATAAGGTTGATTTTATAACGTTAAGTTTCCTAAATTGAAATAATATGTGCGCAAGTCAGGGAATAAATGCGAAATTTTTCGAAGATTTTTCCATAATTACAAGTAAAAGACACAAATTGACATAGCAAAACGACAAAATAACGCAACTTCACTAACTGTAGCAATCCCCTATTGCTACAGATTGTGTGCACCTTCGAAGCTCAGTGTCAGAATTTTTTACGCAGACAAAAATTAGTTGTTTGTGGAGTAGCACAACTTGTAATTTTTCATGGACGCTTTGAAGTTCTTTTTGCAACAATTCTACGGGCTTATTGAAAAACAACCTGTAATTCCATCAAAAACGACGATTTTAGTTAAGCCACCCACAGCTAAGTATCATTATCAAGTGACCCGTATTGGCACGTACATCATCGCGGCAATGAAACCCTTCGGGAGTGAGTAAAATGTCAGTGTACTGTTCGGGAGTGCATGTTTAGAAAATCCAGTCATTTACTAGCTCGATGCTTTGACACGCACTGGCACGCAATTTGTGTTTGATGCTTAAATTGCATTGCGACAATTTGCGCTTCGAATGCTTGCGCATACTGCTGCACCTTGTGGGTTCCAGCAGTTTAGGTAACCCCGCAAACCACGCACACAGATTGCTGTGATGAAAATTTACGACAATTTATGCTTCAAAGGTCTATACAAGCACTGGATCTGGTCTTTTAGCATTTGAAACATCGTACTTATTGAGCATTCAATCCTCAGTTGTATGCAAAACGGCGTCTGTATCCAGAATTAGGCCCATGCGGCAAAATTTTGAAAGTAGTATAACAATAAGCTCGAGTTATCCGTTACAAAACGCTTGACGTGAACGTCACGTTAACCGTGTGAATAATACGTATTACAATTAGATGTACAATACGTAAAACAACAAGTTTTTATGTATGCGTATACAAAGGATAGCCGTCTGTGCCATCGATGGAGCTCTCCCACAAGTGCCTGTGTGCGAAACACCACCGCCAGAAAGATATTGCAATTTGAACGAGGCTGAATGTTGTCTGGAAGGGAGCCTTTGCCGTATCTTTGGAGCTACTCTCGTATAGCAATTAGCGTTGCAATATAGAAGCTGGCCGAAATTGACACAAATAATGTTAGGACCCTTTTATTAGGTTTGTTTCTGAAATATTTTGGCACACAAATTGCACCTACCTTGACGTTAGCATAACAGTCCGTTGAATAATTGGGTAGGTATTACAAAGGACTGCATGAAGGCCTGTGGGCAAATTATCGTTGCTGAGTATTGTACAAATTGAGCGAAAATTGGTCGTCATGGTAATGCTTGCGGAATGCACGCTAGTGGTTTGGAACAACTGACAAAGATCGAATTACTCAGTGCATATATAACATGAATTAATAACTCGGGACAAACATCGAAAGGGAATGGGTCTGTTTGAACCATAAGTCGACAAGTATTTCCCTTTGTTTGAGCAACTTTTGGTTGGTTGCCCAGTACATGTATCTCTTTATCTAACTTAAGCGCCCTCCATAAAAAGCTCAATGACTGACAGATTCGCCAGTCTTACTCCGACGTCCTTTCTCATGGCCACCACCAATACCTTACAACCTATAATTCTTCTCTCCCGTATTTAAATTGTTTTCTTACATACACACATGTATGACCTCAGTGGCAAAAAGTCATATTAATACTTCTGAATTTCCATAGGAGGAGTTTTGAGAACCTCTTGAAAATTTTGGCAATCCACTTATAAACCAACGTCTTGATAAATGTATTTGTTTTTCCAGGAAAAACATCGTGGTGTATTTTGAATGAATCGCCTGAAATTTCATACGTAGCCTTGGTGATTGGTCCCAGCTTGCCGTGGCCACACGTAACCTTGGCGACTAGTACTTGCTCGCCGTGGCAACACGTAACCTTGGCGACTGGTGCAGGTCTGAAGCAGGATGAGATGGCGGAGAAAGTGGCCTGAATCAAGAGCTGTTTCGGATAGATGGCTCGGATTTATTGGCCCGATGAAGTTATGTTTTTTAGTTTATCTTCGTGATGCCCTTGATTGCAGGTACAATTTCCCTTTGAATCTTGGGATGTTTTTGTATAGGTAATATTTTCCGAATCCTCAAAGATTGAGAAATTTTAATTCGCTGTGTTGCTAATAAATGCAATATCCTCACATTTGAGGTTTTTTCTGCAGTGTACAATTGTTGAAGGGTCATGAATTTGGCCCGCTTAATACGGGGAAGTGTCAATCAAGACAATGTGGACAAAACGAGTAACGCTCCTCAGCGTCCATTACTGTGAAAAATGTGTTTGGGCCGACAACACGAGGTGTCAACCTCACACATCGTCTTTTGATCAGTCAATCGCGTAATGTTTATAATTTATTAATCGTTAAACATGTGGAAAAATGAGCGTTACTTTTTAAACCTGTGGCTTAAATCATTCATTCAGCACATAAACTACACAAACTGAAGCCTCTGCAAACGACGCATACATGTAGGTGAACGAGTTAGCAAAAAGACGTCTTACCTGTTCTGGCGGTAGTAACCACTGTGTCCAGCTAAATGATTAGGTAACACTCAGGTGTTTGCCTCTGACCTCGGCGAATTTATCAGTTCGGCATTGCAAGACAAACGAGATCACGCACAATTGCGCGAGATATCGCCATACATTATAAGAGAACCACGTGATGACTTTTCTTTTGCGTCTGCGGAACGGAGGCTAATTTTGGTATGTGGCGCTGCACATCGACCTGAAAGGATGCTTGTTCTTAGGATGTATCAAACAAACATGTACTGAAAGTGGGGTGACGATACACCAAAATAAGATTAGCCGGCAATGAAATAGGTACAAAATCGGCTTGTTGTTTACATTTTTAATAGGATTTTGGCAAATTGCAGCAATAAAATGAGTAAAAGTCTGTTTATGTGTCTTTGATCTGAACAGACAAATTCTGTGGTGCGCAAACCGGTCGAGTTGCCCTATGGTGTCAACGTAGGATTCTTTTCATGAGCACTAGCATTCAGGATTTCTCTGACAGATTTTGGACAGTGAAAATGTTACATCAATTAGACTGGTTAATGAGATGCTGATCACGAGTACGGAGTCTGGATCATAATGTTTCCGGGTGGGGAAGTTATTACTCATGACAGATTTAAACATTTGGAGAAGTTGAACTAATCAACTCACGTCCGGTCGAGTGCATGAAATGAGCTGTACTCGGCCGTACGTTTCCACTCCTTACGTTCTTGCTCTTAGATTACCAAAGTCAACTGATCTCAGAGCTTTAATGATAAACAAAGACGTGAGTAATAATATGATAATCGCAGGTTTGAGTTAGTGGTCCACCAAACGCCTTATGCAAAATCGTGTACGAAACTACAGGGAGTTGCTGGGCAATTCCTAGCAATGGATGCGTTACATTGATCATTTATGAATACACACGTGGGCGTCAGGGATTCGTCACAGCTGCAATGTTTTATTGGGAACATCAGTTAAAATGTATGTTGCAATTGACGATGCTCAATATTCCATGCCTTGTTAAAAAGTTGTATTTAGTAACCGAGTGACCTCCATTGACTGCTAGTCGTGTTTAAGCCTGGGTGTGAAATTTCATAAGAATTGCTCCACGAATGAGGAATGTTGATTCATGTTCAGATAACTAACAACACATAGTATACGGGATAAACTTCTTGCAACATATTCCACGCCTCACTGAATAAGATATATTTATACACATAGTATACAATCACGTCTTACTTCATGTTTTGGTCTCTTCCTGGATACTTTCAAAATTAGACAATGAGAAGGTTAAACCCATCTGTATGGAAAACCAGTTTAACATAAAAGCGAAAGGTGTAGTGAGCAAAATTAAGTGTTAAGAGAAGCCCGGCTAGCTCAGTCGGTAGAGCATGAGACTCTTATTCTTAGGGTCGTGGGTTTGAGCCCCACGTTGGGCGTGCAGTTCTTTTACACACGTTGGCGTTTTGTTACAAAACCGAGTGGCGTACGATAATTGTGGTTAAATTCGATAAGACACTCGAAATCACTTAGAGTGTAGCAGATCCTTCTAGTGATATTGTTATAAATATAACATTGTCTAGCATTCAGAGTGATGTTTTTGACAGATATTAGAGACATCACAGTGAGAATGTTACACCAATTGCACTCTTCTACAAAATGTTAGCAACGAGTACGGTGGAGTTTGGATCAGATTGTAAGACTGAAACGAAAAAACAGAGATTTTAGTTAGTGGTCCACTAAACGTCTTATGCAAAATCGTGTAGACAGGACAATCATACTACATATACGTTGCCATCAGTGATTCGTCACAGATGCAATGTTTTCTTGAGCACATTAGTTAAGATTGTTGTTGAAAACGACGATGCTCAGCATTCCCTGTGTTGGTAAAAAGTTGAATTCTTCACTTAACTGAGTCACCTCCATTGACTGCTATTCATGTTCTGAAGAATTACCCCAAGAATGAGGAATGTTGATTAACAAAAAAGTTAAGAATCATGCCTTTTATCGTGTTTTGGTCTTCTCCGGGATACTGTAAAAATCAGGCAATGAGAAGGTTAAGCCCATCTGTATCGTAAACCAATCTAACATAAAAACGGAATAGTACAGTGAGCTAAACTAAGTGTCAGTGTAAGTCCGACTAGCTCAGTCGGTAGAGCATGAGACTATTATATCATGGCCATGAGTTTGAGCCTCGTGTTGAGCACACATTCCATTCAATTTACACACGTCGGGGTTTTGTTACAAAATGAATGACCCACGACATATACGGGTATAATCGAGGTCAAATTCGCCGAGACATTCGGAGCCACTCGGAGAGTAGATGTTCTGAGCGCTGTTCTTATAAATAGAGCACTGTCTAGAATTCAGAATTTCTAATTGACCGAAATTAGACAGTGGGAATGTTACATCAATAGCGGAGTTGCAACGCCGCCATATTGGAAATGGGTCAGAATGTTGCATTGTGGTTAAGCTGGTAAACAAGTACGTCGGCAAGCGTGGGGGCGAACCGGCCACAGGGAGGTTATACGTGTTGTGTGCTTGGCATGCTATAATACCAGTTAGCGAAATAAAAAATTTAGTTACTACCTGTTTCCCAAGGATCAAGAACTGCGTTAAACATGGGTCAGAGACATCGGTAGAGCTGGTAGCAAAGGCCGACTTCGTGAATTCTTTCCGACTTCGTAGCATAAAGTGTGCAGCGCTCATTTTGAGGGCGGCAAGAAAACGTATCTTAGAAACTGCCCAACAATATCTCCCTTCAAAGAAACAGTAACAAATACTCCACGGCGGTTGGTAGTGAAAAAAAAACTTGTTTTCGCTTGACCAGAACCAAGCCAACATGAGCAATTTTGAGGATAATGCCTCTGCACAATCACCTGTTCTGGGTCGACTCACTTAACGTATGCACACTATATGCATTACGCGCTAAGATAAAGCGTGCAGATTATTATTATTTACTTTCTACAAAATTGTGGTACATTGCTATCAAAATTCGTTGTTAAATTACGATCATTTTTCATAAAATTTTGTTGAAGTTCCAGGGCGAAATCTTGCCGACAAATGCGTAGCTGCTGGTCTCGCAATCGTCGATAGGGCTTGAATTCTTAAATAAGAATACAGCTTTGACTCAACAAATTACCTGAAATCCTCCTCAAGTTTTCCAAATAGCGTCTCTAAGATTTTTAAGTTCTTGTGAAGTCTGGATTAACTGCAGATTAAGTCCAAATCTACGCTAGATTGTAGCACGCAACCCGAGAAAAATCTCTGTGGGAACACATGTTGTTGTCACGTGACGTTTGTTTTGAAGTTTGTATGCGTGTGTGTGAGAGTAAGCGTGCGTGTGCTTGTCAGAGTTCATTTGCCAGAGTAATGTAATGATCTAGGTGTGCATTGTATCCAAAAAAAAAAAAAATAAAAATAAGTCAAACAGTCAAGCAGAGCGTGTTTTAATATTTACGGCTTAGCACTTGCTGGCCTCATCTGCTAAAAACGTTCGAGAATTTTTTCGGTAAGACCGACATGTCACTCATTGAGTCGCCGGGTGAGTGGATGCGTGACCGTAGTGTAACAGCTATTTCCCGGAAGATTTGGGGTGTAAGGGTGCGAAGTGGGTCATTTTGACCTTAAAAACACCAATTATGATTAGTTAAATAATTTCTCTTAAAAATAATGCAGAAGCTTTTTACGGTATTGGAAACTTTCGGAAATTAGTGCCAATATTTATTTGCCGATGCTATGTTACCCGATTAATCTTCGATGACAGTCGGTACATTATGCAGCGCGCGCTTCTTGGTCGCGTGCTAACACTGGTCGAGTTTTTTTTTTTAGTCTTCGATTCACGGTTTTCACATGCACAAAGAAGTTTGAGGCCGGAGAAGATCTGTACTGGAAAGAAACAATGCAATCCCCCTCTTTGACAAGTACGCTGTGTCTGTTTTCAAAGTCCAGACCCGCGTAGTGGGGCACATCCCTCGCAAGAGCAGCAAAACTTCTGCGTTCTTTTTGAATCGCGGCGTAAGTTTGAAGTGTATACGGACATAACGGTGAGGCTCGTGGTCCGTTACAAATTCAGGCTGTCGGATCTTTCAATTGATAAATTGGAGACGTTAGAACTGTAGGTAAGGGCATTTTTCGCATGTAGTTCATGGGCTGGGCGCTTACTTTAGCAAAGTCTGAAAACGCGTTGGGGCACTTGTTGAGCCATGGGCGCTAATTAGGGCGAATAGCGGCAGAATTACATACAGCAGCGTAGTTTAATGCACACAAATTACACGTCGTGCAAACCAGTCGGTCATCCCGTTTACCATCAACAATCCCAGTAGCCTTTGCGCACCCTAATTTCCGGACATGCGCAATCGTTAAATCGATTGGGTTGCAACTCCGCTATTACACTCGTCCATCCAATGCTATCCTAACAGCCACTACGTTGGGGTCTGGAGCAGATTGCAGTAATACCCGTGACAAATTTAAACATTTGGATAAGCAATAAGCATCTGAACTAATCTCAGATACGGTCAAGCACACGAACTGGGCTCAGTGTAATCGGCTGCACGTTTTAACGCTTAAGTTCATCTAAATTACCAAATTCATCTGACCAGAGCTTTTAAAGCAAATGATATGATTAAGTCTCACATGATAATATGAGGTTTTACTCAGTGGTGTACGAAGCTTCGGCGTGCAGACGATAAAATTCCATCACATAAATGAGTTTCACATTAATCATTCATAAATACATACGTTGCCATCTTGATTTGCCACAGATGCAATTTTTTCCTGTACACATTAGTTAAGATTTTGTTGCAAATGATAATTTCAACATGCCATGCTTTGTCAGTTAAACAGTTGCAATCTCCACTTAACAGATTGACCTCCCTTGACTGTTCATCATGTTCAAGCCACGTTGTGAAAGTTCAAGAACTGTCTCACGAATGAGAAAGGTTGATTATTGTTCTAAGAATTAACAACACATAGTATACAATCATGCCTTACATCATTGTTTTCGTCTCCTCCAGGATATTATCAAAATCGGAAATGAGATGGTTAAACCAATCTGTATAAAAACCCATTTAACATAAAAGTGAAACGTACATTGAGCAACAATGTGTGCTAGTGTAAGCCCGGCTAGCTCAATCGGTAGAGCATGAGACTCTTAATCTCAGGGTCGTGGATTCGAGCCCCACGTTTACACATGCTGGCGTTTTGTTTATGTTTTGTTACAAACTATGATATGTAGCCTATATAATCGTGGTTAAAGTCGTTAAGACATTCCACACTACTTAGAGTGTAGCACATCTTCTTATAATGTGCTATTATTTTAAAATTACAGTCGAGAATTGACTAACAGATTTTAGACAGTGAGAATTTTACAACGATTACACTCGTTCATGAAATGCTGATCACGAGTACTTTGGAGTCTGTGTCATGTTGTATCCAGGCGCAGAACTGTTACTCATGACAGATTTAAGCATTTGGAGAAGCTATTATTTCTGAACTCCAACTCAGGTCCGGTCGAGCAGCGCAAGAACAAGCTAGGTGTTCAGTGTAATTGTTTGTACATTCATTACGGCGTTTTCCCGTTGCTTCCAACTTGATCGATTCTAGAGCCCAGCAACAAGCTGGGAAGTTTTCCTGTAGCCAATATCTTACACGACTGGTTAACTCTAATCTGGCATTGGCGGTTGGAGGGCCAGCTCTCCTTTGATCGATAATTGCTCTAATCTCCAATAAGATCGTATCTACCCTGACTGGGCTGTGCTGTTAAAAATGAAAGTTAACTTATAACATATGTGAACATAAACCAATAGCATTTCTGAAATCCTTGTGAAATGGTGATCATGTTTAGTTTTTGAATCGCCAAAATCGCCCAACTGCAACCAAAGTTACGACAATCTATTCTTTCCGAATACAACAATTCACTTTTGAGTTTGACTGTTCGCAGTGGTCTGTAATAAGCCTGGTAGACAAGTGGCCTGCTTGTTGTCATAACAGACAAAAGAGTGTGCTAGGCAATTAACAAAGAAACTAGATGTTATCACACGCTCAGAACCCCCTGCATCTGGTAAAGTCACTGAAAGGGAAACGCTGCCATGTCCACTCCTCATAAGTTCTTACTAAATTACCAAATTCAGCTTATTTCAGAGCTATAGTGATAGACAAAGTGGTGGGAAAATGAATTAGAAGTCCTGCATAACAAGCGAAGGTTTTAGTTCGTGGTCCCGACTAATCGTATTATCTCCATCGTATGCGAGACTTCGGAGAGTACTGAGACAGCGGAAAATTCCTTACGATGGAAGTGTTACACCTGGGAGTAATATTGGTCCTAGGTTACACAGTGATTTTTTCTAAATGCATGCGTTGCCATCAGTGATTTGTCACAGATACAATAATTTCTTGAGCACATCAATAGTTTTTATATATGACGATGCTCTGCATTCCATGAGTTGGTAAAAAGTTGTAATTTCCACTTAGACGAGTGACCTCCGTTGACTGGTATTTGTTCAAGTCACGATGTGAAATTCCATAACATATACCTCACGACTGAGAAATGTTCTGTTCAGAGAATTAACAACTCATAGTATACAATCATGCCTTACATCATTGTTTTTGTATCCTCCGGGATATTATCAAAATCGGAAATGAGATGGTTAAACCAATCTATGAAAACCCATTTAACATAAAAGTGGAACGTACATTGAGCAATATTGTGTGCTAGTGTAAGCCCGGCTAGCTCAGTCGGTAGAGCATGAGACTCTTAATCTCAGGGTCGTGGGTTCGAGCCCCACGTTGGGCGCATACGTTTTACACATGCTGGCGTTTTGTTATGTTTTGTTACAAACTACGGTATATAGCCTATATAATCGTGGTTAAAGTCGTTAAGACATTCCACACCACTTGGAGTGTAGCAGATATTCTTATAATGTGTATTGTAAAATTACAGATTTTAGACAGTGAGAAAGTTACATCGATAATACTCGTTCACTGCATGAAATGCTGATCACGAGTACTTTGAAGTCTGTGTCATTTTGTATCCAGGCGTAGAACTGTTACTCATGATAGATTTAAGCATTTGGAGAAGCTATAATTTCTGAACTCTTACTCAGGTCCGGTCGAGCAGCGCACGAACAAGGTGTTCAGTGCAACTGGTTGTACATTTCCGCTCCTTGGGTTCTCAGTTACTATATTACCAAATTCAACTTGTTTCAGAGCTTTAGTGATAAACAAAGTACGTGGTGGGCAAATGAATCGGAAGTCCTGCACAACAAGCGAATGTTTTAGTTAGTTGTCCCGACTACACGTCTTATCTCCATCGTGTGCGAAACTTCGGATTACTAGACAGCGCTGGCTTGCCATGGATGTGTTACACCTGGGAGCAATACTGGTCCTAGGTTACACATTAATTATTTCTAAATACATGCGTTGCCATCAGCGATTCGTCACAGATACAACATTTTCTTGAGCTTATCAATAGTTTTGTTGTAAATGTCGATGCTCAGCATTTCATGCGTTCTTGAATCTCCACTTAGCCGCCGAAGTGACCTCCATTGACTGGTAATTGTTCAAGCCACGATGTGAAATTCCATAACATATACCTCAAGAATGAGAGATGTTGATGGTTTTTCTGAGAATTAACAGCACATGGTATACATGCCTTACATCATTGTTTTTGTCTCCTCCAGGATATTATCAAAATCGGAAAATGAGATGGTTAAACCAATCTGAATGAAAACCCATTTAACATAAAAGTGAAACGTATATTGAGCAACAATGTGTGCTAGTGTAAGCCCGGCTAGCTCAGTCGGTAGAGCATGAGACTCTTAATCTCAGGGTCGTGGGTTCGAGCCCCACGTTGGGCGCACATCTTTTACACATGTTGGCGTTTTTGTTGTGTTTCGTTACAAACTACGTTACATACATATATAATGGCGGTTAAATTCAGAGTGTAGCAGATTTTCTGACATTGTGCTATTGTATAGTATCAAAATCAGACAATGAAAAGGTTAAACCTGCCTCTTTGTGAAGCCCACTCAACATAAAAATTGAAAAGTGTCGTGTCCAAAATTTAGTGTTATAGAAGCCCGCTTAGCTCAGTCGGTAATGGCTTTGCGCCTCGCGTTGGGTGCAACCTCCTTTTAGTTACGTCGACATGTTGTTACAACCTGAACCTCCCACGCTATATACCGGTATAATCGAGGTGAAATTCACTGAGTCATTCGCAGTCAGAGTGCTATTGTTCTAAATAAAACACTGTCTAGAAGTCAGGATTTCTTTCGTATAATATAGTAGACAATGAGAATGTTACATTGTAACCTCAAATGCGTTGGAGTCTCATTCAGATTGTTTCCAAGCTGGAAAATATTACCCATGTCAGATTTGAGTATTTGGATAAACTAAAAGCATTTGAACTTCAACTGACGTCAACTTTCATTCAATAGACATCCAATGAAATTATTGAACCCACGAATTGGGTAGTAGTTGGCTGTACGTTTTCACACCATAAGTTTTTATTGCATTGCCAAATTCAATTGATTACAGAGCTGTATAAACAAAGCAGTGGGCAAATGATGTAGTAAAAGTCCTGCATGATGACAATCCAAGGTGGTAGTGAACGGTCCACTGAACGTGGTATGCAAAATAGACAGGACATTTCGTAACAATTAATGGATGAATTACACGATCACTTATTGATGCATACGCTGCCATAGGTGATTCGTTACAGTTAAGTGTAACGTTTCCTTGAGCATGTCAGATATTTTGTTGCAAATGACGAAGCTCAGCATTTAATGCTTTGGTGACGAGAAGAGTTTCAATCTCCAATTCCCTGGGTGATTTATATTTACTGGTAATTGTTCGAGTCGGGGTGTGAAATTTCATAAAAATTATCCCCGCGAATGAGGAATGTTGATTAAAAGTTCAGAGGATTAATGACACACGGTATAAAGTTATTCCTAACGTCATGTTTTGGTCTCTATCGGGATACTATCAAAATCAGACAATGAGAAAATTATAAGAATTGAGCTCATGTGTTTGGAAAACTATCTAACATAAAAACGGCGAAGGAGCAAAATTAAGAACTAGTAGAAGCTCAGTCGTTAGGCCATGAGACTCGTGGATTGGAGCCCCACGTTGGGCGTATAATTTTTATACCCGTCGGCATTTTGTTACAATCTGAACTGCCCACGATATATGTAATCATGGTTAACTTTGTTAAGACATTCGGAGCCATTAGGGGTGTGGCAGATCTTCTTGGGGATCTTGATACTAAAACATTGCGTGTCACGTGTTCAGAGATATGGTGTACAAATTCCCGTGGGCAAAGAGTATGAGACTCTTCTTTTCAGTGTCTTGGATTCGAGCCCCACGTTGGGTGCATACAATTTTGTTTTTTCCTGGTGTAAATTGAAAAGTAGACGAAACATGGACTTTATTAGATTATTAGTCATTAGAAAGACAGTGATGAAGGTAAAAGGGTGAAAGTGACTAGTGCAAACGGCCCATGTACAGCTTCCTGATTTCCTCTTAGTCGCTGACAATCCTGGATCAAATGTCATAATTTATTAGATGGTAGTGACGATGCTTTTCATCTCAATGTGTTGTTGCGAAGCTTATGTTTAATCACCATGCCAATCGTTGTTGGCTGATCATTATCCATGCGCATACAGTCATCTTGTGAATGAAAAATATTTGTCAGTGCTCAATGCAGAACATAAATTTCCTGCTTTAAACTGAACGCCATTGATTACGTAACGTTAGGTGAGCTACTCATCGAGTGACACTTTTAAGAGTTAAGAGCTTATAAAAAGCTCCTCGATTTTTTGCAATTCAAATGACGAGGCTCTGCATCAAATTAATTGGTGAAAAGTTGTAATATGTAAGTACCTAAGTAGCTTCAGTTGACTGGAAATTATTCAACGGTGTGATATTTCACAAGAATTACCTCACGAATGAGAAGTGTTGATTATGCAAAGTGTGAAATCACGGCTACCGGGATTTTCCATCGATAAGCCCACGGGTATGTATTCGGAAAATGAAAATTTTAAGGCGTTTTAGTAACACCAAATAAACGCCCGGGCGTTTATTTGGAAAAGAGCGGCGTGTAAACGGAAAGTCATAAATTTGCTGACTCTGACATTTTTTACTTAAAACTGTGTTTTTAAGTTTTATGCTAATAAATGCATATAGTTCGCCAAAACCTTATTGACGCTGAGTGGGCTTTTAAGAGGAAATTTTCCGAATAAATGCGCCCCACCATCTGGACACTTATTTATTTTCCAAATAAGCGCCCATGGGTGTTTCATCGGGTGGGCTTATGTACGGAAAATTCCCGTAACATTAGATTTTGGTCTCCGGATAATAAGAAAATTAGACAATGTGTGGAAACTGTTTAACATAAAAACGGAAAGGTGTTCGCTATTTTGATTGAAATCTCGGCCAGTTCAGGTGGTTGCGTATGAATGTCTTAATGTCAGAGTCGTGGGCTCGGGCACCACCTTGGGCGCTCTCTTGTGGTATAAACTGAACGACACACAATAAATAATTACATACACACCACATCACATTTGTACAAACTGTGCGAGTATACAGCACATTGGTTACACGCAGTCGATTCAGCCAGCCAACAGGACTGTCGTCAAAGTGCTAAGATGCCGAGGGTGAAACTTGAATGGTGCAAAATTTCTAATGTCCATTTGCCTGACGTGCGTTTAGTGACAGTGTAGTATCCAATGTAGTGATTGTTATTACTGTAATTGCGGGTGAAATTGTAAAACCATTTGAGAGTTCCCTAGCAATCGTAAATTAAATCGGGATATTTGGTCTTTGAACAAAATCAAGATTTAGCTTTGGGACACTATTCCAAGCCTGCATCAGATAATTTTTTAAATATAGAGGTGGAAGGTAGAATATATTATGCATGACCTTAAAAGGGCGAGGCTAGCTAAAGAATGGAACGTGGTCTTGATTTCGAACTCCACCCTGGGTGTACTGCATCTTTTGCACTTTTATACGAACGTATACGACCGTAATCTACGACTTACGGGTAAATAAATGGAATACTCCGTGTCGTGTCGTCATTTGACATAAAAAGTAAACATAAAAAGTGTACAAAATTCCATGTAAGTAGATGCCCGACAAGCTCAGTCGGTTGGGCATGAAACTCGAGTTGGAGGGTCAACGGTTTTTTAAGAACCATGAACTAATAACTAAAATCATCTCAAAAAATTTGAATAAATAATCCTTTTACTGTTATGTTTATAGTGGGACATTCTTGGCTTTACTGTCGAAAAACGCATTTTGGGGATTGCTTTCGTATGGGACAAATTTTTTGAGGTTATTGTTTCGACCAGAGCTGTAAAACAACAAAATCTGATTTGTTTTTAGTGATTTATTTGACTGTACTTCGGGAGCAAGTTTTCGGTTATACAGAATTTGTCAAATGCACGACACTTTTCATTGTTCACAGTCTTTATTCCGTTACGTTCGTATTTTCGGAACAAAACTCTACTCTCAACTGAACATAGATACAGTAACTGACCTAGCGACATAATTAAAAGACACAAGACATTTCGAAAGTGATTTATTACAAATCACCAAGTCTCGACGTTCTCTGCCAGACATTAGCTGGAGAAATTACCAGTTAAATCCGTCTTAAGTATTCTGCCATTTGTCGAGAGGGGTTTCGCTCCGACAGGAGAGACTGTGACCCTGGGGGTTCCAAATTCGATTCCGTGCTGAGGCTGATCGTCCCTTTAACACAACAGGGAGCACTAAAATATGTGTTTCCTCCTGGTCTCTATCGACGCAATAAAAGCACAGGAACAGCTGTACTTAACCAATTTATTCCCCGTCAAAGACATCAAAGAAACAAACGATTAATAGAAGCTGAAAAATAAAAAAATAAAGACACTCAGAAGCTAGATGTGAACTAGAAAAAACAATAAAAATCGATGTAGTGAACCTTTAAGAAAATGGTCGTTGAACCCTTATAAGAGATCTATGGAGCGGAAGAATGGGCCCGGGAAGACACCTAAAATACTGCGAATCGTTTAAATCACACGTACGTTAAATGAATAAAAGTAAACTATACAGTAAAATAACGATCTAGAGCATACTAAGATTAATGAAATTTAAAATACGTATTTTGCGGGGCAAACAACACGGCCAGACGTCTGATGCACGCCGGAACAGAAACAGGACTTGACAAAAAACCCACTCCCAAAGGATTGGACGCTAGGGGTGGCACTAGAATTATGTTGCAAAAATTTGACCCTTTTTAGCGTTAAAACCCAAAAAAGACCGTTTTGTAGGGATTTAAATGAAACTTTTAGTAAGAAGGCCAAACTCTCCTCCCCACACCATACCTGTGGGTGCTCACGTGGAGTACAGGACCATAAGTGAGGAAGCGTTCACTTTACCTATGTTTTAAGACGAGGTATTTGTTCTGCCGCAGAAAGTGACAGGCTAATTTTGAATGAAAACAACAAAACAAGAATTGAAAAGGAGTTTTAACTCGAAAAACTGATGTCTTTCAATGCAAAAGCCACAGATTTTTTGATTCGTGTTGGTTTTGGCCTAAAATGAGAATTATTATTTCACTTTCTGGATCTCCTTGCCAGCTGAGATCAAATGTTAGCTGCTTAATTCTGAATTAAGACTATACGGTGACGTAAAAATGAAAAACGTCACCATGACGCATTTTTCATGTCTGCCATTATGGAGACAAGACGCAAAATGCTGTTGCGATTTTTGTGAAAAGTAATATGGGTAAATTTTTTAAGAATCTTCGAGCATGCCTGTCATGCCTGTGTTGCCAACTTTTCTGCTTGAAGAGTACGGCGATGGACGAAGACAATGAGAGTTTTGAAAATGAGGCAAGTGAAAAGTTAACAAATGGGTTAATTTTGGCCACGGATTCTCACAGAACGTGGCTCCCTCTTGTGGAGAATATTGCGTGACATGTAATCTTCATACAATAGTTTAGGTATATCGAGACAGTTACGGAAGAGTGAGCTAAAGTTTAAAATAAAAATTGTCGTGCGCATTTGAAACGTGAAAACATGAAGGTTTTTGATTGTGAATGCAGACTTTCAGCTCGCTAACTTACGAAAAGATTGGACCAAAAAGTAAAGTGGATCACCGAGGGTTGACGTGACAAAGCACAGATTTTGCAAAGCAATCGGTCTATAGGTCTTGATTGAATAAACTGAATTATGTCCGTTTAGAAATATAACTTCTTGGATTACTGGTCCCCCAAATTTGGACTATAAGTCAGAGGTCTCGGCCGCGTTTCGTCATTTTCTTTCTACTATTTCCAATGGTTAATACAAGATTACTATATAGTACGAAGTTGTAATTCAGCAGAGAGTTGAATGTGATATCAAAATTAGTCCACACCTGACATGAGAATATCAATGTTAGCCCTAGAGCGCATGTTACGCTAATTTCCCTTTACTGTTTCAATTTCTTGAACAAGATCATTATAGAAAGGCAAATCTATTTTAGCAAACCGTGGGATGCGATTTCAATTGAGACTGGAAATCTCATTAATCGGATCTTAGCGTACATCTAAAGTATAAAGAGTACAATTGAACAAGATTCGTGAAACGATATTTCAAAGTTTTGTAGGTTTTCATAGCATTGACAAGGCTCTTGTAGTCCAGTGCCCAGTTGCACGAAACAGTCCCAAATCGGGACTCAACCAAGTTCCCTAACTCTACTGTATATTTGTGGGATTGTGAAAACACTGATTGTCCTTTCTTAGTTATGCTGTTTGAGTATCATTACTAGACCAGTTTTTGGCTTTGATACAAATTGAGATCGAACTCTAAATACATGGACAAGTCAATACCGTACTACATACCATAATTTTAAAATGAGGCATTGAAGACGAAAATGACGGACACGGGCCTGTGGGACTACGAATCAATAGACTACAATATTTGATGTTGTGTCAAACTTTGTTCGTTTCGTTTGACTTTATTCTATCTGACTAGATCAAAATCGTCACGGGTTGCTTCGTCAATTTAACAATACATTGCAGTGTTTAATGAGTCGGCTATTCACACAAACAAAAAACTGGAAAATAAGAAATTTTCCGATGACTGAAAATCGGATCCCTTCTGCTGCAAAATGATTTTTTTCGAACAAATGAAGTTTACCAATATTTTCAAACGTGTCCGGACAGTGCACATCTGCAGACAATTGGTGGTCTAGGAAATTGGTAACGAAGAGAATCTCAATATCGTATTTTATGCAAAATATATCTGAAAGACAGTATCCGCGAAAACTCCTTAGGATTGATCGAATTCATGGAGAGGAGTCGTTTTAATTTACCATGTTCAGATTAGTGAATCGTGACAGGAAAGATCGAATATTACTCATTACGTTCACGTGCTTACAAAGAGTAAAATAATATTTCTGATGACTGTTCAAGAAAATAGGCCTACATAACATAAAATTCCAGAACACCAAATCATTATTTGCCTGAAGTTTTTCAAATATTGCTTTATGACTTGCATAACATTTGCATATTCATCTCACTTTTATGCAAACAATATTTCAGTTGTTCAGTGAAGCTGTTGCGCATACGTCTCCAGAAAACGTCGCTTTTGATGATATAGCGAATACAAGAAAGAATGCGGCTAGGGCTGTAAGTCTTCCACCGGCTACAGTTGCGAGTATGTCCATCAAACTCCCACAGGTGTCGTTTGACTTCATACAGTTGCTGAAGCCTGTGTCTCTGGTTCAGTTCTTTGCTAGCGGCGTAAAATATATGACAGATGCTATGATGGCGAGGAACTTCAACCGACTGAGCCGTATTTCTCGTTCTTTCCCGCTTTATTTCCAAAGAATTGGATTTCAAATCCGTCGTCAAGTAGCCGTATACTACGGCGATTTTTGTTGTAATGTGCGTGGCGTCAAATTAAAAATGAAGTATAGAACAATATCGTGCATCACCAAAACAAGGATTGCGATTCAGCGAACTGTGTTGAAGGACGGCATCACACACTGAACAACATCGTGCTTCGCTTCATTCACTCCGTCATTCGTATTGAATGCACGATGGATCGTCATGGCCGGGAGGTCCAAGACTTGTATCGTAAGGAAAATGATGTCACATAAGCTCAGGAAAGTCAAGTCTTGCTTCCCCAATGTCTTGTATAGACCGTTTGAATTTGCATGCTTCCAAAAAGTCAAATGCGTCTCAAATTCATTCCGTCGAGCTCTTGGATTCAAGAGCAGCTTCGGAAGACTTGGCACGTTTAATGTAGGCCTACCCAAACATCGCAGATGTCGCTGCTCGCCGGCTAAAACCCACCGACGCAGACGAATGCGTTGTTTTAGCATGCCTGTTCTGCGTAACCGCAAGTTAGTTGTCTTCAAGAACTCTCGTCAGAGCTCGTCCCACAGGCAACTGTCAGTAGAAAACTGGGTCCCTTATTACGCAAGATCACCGATAGCGGTTATACAAGGCGCAGCCAAGCCACACTCTATGGTTACTAACGTGAAACAAAACTGTACGCCTATCAGAAAACAGAAGCCACAGACGACTTATCTGCCAGAGAGATCATTCAGGTAATTTTCAATTGAAAGGTGCGATGTTTTTTAATAATCTCGGCTGTGACTATACCCCAGCATGACGCAGGAGGCCCTGTACATCGCAAAACAGTAGAAAACGACGCTGCAAGTATCGTTAGTAGCGCTACCTCCTTTGTCTGTCCTATGTAAATAGGGGCTCTAAGATCAGCCAGTGCATTTGCCTCCTAGGCAAAGTGGCCCATATATATGCTACTTGCAATAATACAGACATTCGGTTAAGATTTTTACTAATTTGTATAATTAGTACAAGGATATTTCTCTTGTCAATTTTTCTTTTCATTTGAATATGTTTTGTAGTTGTATACTTTACTATGACTAATGTCAGTTCTGAAAGCGGTTTATTTTCACAAGCTTAGCCAATCGTTTTCATTTCAAAATATATATATTTAATAAAATTGTGCTCTGCCCAACAATCTGCGCTTTAACTATTTTTATTGATGCCTCAATTTAAAATTGTGCTCTGCCCAACAATCTGCGTTTTAACTATTTTTATTGATGCCTCAATTTTCTTTTTTTTGTTTTTTCTATTATATTGCTTTTCGTTAATTTATAACTTATTTTTTAGTTATAATCACATGCAGTTTTGTTGCTATGCTCTGTATTAATTTCAAATCATTCACGGCGCACCTAGAACCATCTGTACTGTGTGTTTCTTCATATTTTTCGTATTATGGCTCTGAATATATTATCTCTGAACGAGTTTTTCCCTCTTCACAGTTACCAAATGCGAGAAGACGGCGATTTCTCCATCGTCGGCATAGGACGTTCGGGCTATGTCTATCTTGGGAATTTCTTAAATGTCGCTACGGGTATTGAGCAAAAAGCTTGTATAAAAAACTACCTTTATGACAACACGGAAGCAGCTGCTGAGGTGGAATACCAATGTCTACAGGTCCTTGCTCGCTACAGGTGCGTCTCCAAACCCTTTGGGATGTTTCTGACACCAACGGTAGACGAGGAAGATACTCCGACAGTCGGAATTGTTATGGAATTCATAGAAGGCTCTACACTCGCAGATTACATAGACGACCGTCTTAAAAACGCTGATGAGGTGGCGATCCCGATCCCCGAAATTGTGAACGTGTTACTGCAAGCCGCTAAAGCAGTCCATTGTGTCCACAAGCGAGACATACTGATCAATGATTTCCACACCGAGAATGTGATGGTGGAACGAAAAACCAAAAACGTGAAACTGATTGATTTTGGTCATGCAACCATTAAGAAAGGCTATTGGTTAGTATTTTTTTTAATTTAAAGTGGCATCAAATTCGTGCTTTTTGTCAAAAACTAAGATTATATTTAGGCCACGTAACATTATGATATTGGTTTGAAATTGTTCATTGGTCACAGGTGATTTCTGGTCTTCGAAATGACTGGACGTGTGTTATTGCTTGTGACCAAGCTCATAAATGTTCGGGGCACTCTGAGACCTGAATATGTTCTAAGATTGGTGTGACCAAGATCATAAATGTTCAGGGCACTCTGTGGCCTGAATATGTTCTAAGTGGAGACGGATGAAATTATGGTTTGTCAGTTTTACTCTAGCCCAACGATCACTTCTAAACTGAGCGAGGACCTAAGTAAGTTTTTAAAAAAGCTAAAAAAGCTCGTTTTATATGGGCAATTGTTTTAAATCAAAATTTGTTTTTGGCAGAAATTACGGCTTTAATGCTGTCTTAAAGAGCCATCGATCTTTCGAAATATTGCCCGTCATTTGACGTCGTAACGGAAATCGCGATCGTGGCATAGCCTGATTAATCTATGTGGCTATTTTGAAAACATGTGACGTGTTGTTGACCTTTACTTGCAAGACTGAAACTCGATTATTTTTCAATTGATCATTTCCTCATTTAGGCAACAAGCATTAAAGAAATCAAAATTGGGAGCTTGTACAAGTATTACATTTGCAGCACTCAGTTACACCCGACCATTGGGAAGTTTTTGTACCTTGAAAAATGTTTGTGATTGACAATTTCTAAAGGACCATTTACTGTTGGGTCTCACTTTGCTGTCTCGTGTTCTAATTAGAGATACATCTTGGGCTTTGGAATCACACTGGCTTGCTACGGCAGATTATTATGTACGCTGTGCGTAGCTTTAACTAATAGTACCAGTTCTCTCTGTCAACTCTAGAGGTCGCTTGAACACTGACCGGTGAGTGGTCCAAAGCAAAAATTACTATCTCTGACAAAACGCTTTTAAACAACTTTTTAGACAATTTGTTACTATAAGATTTCTCGGATCTGTCGTTAATAGTGGTTTTCGCGTAGTCTCTACTGAGAGTTGTCTTTTCATTCAGCTACGGTGTCATTGCTCGCCGAAAGTGGAGTCACCTGGCGCCAGAGGTGCAAGATGGAGAAATTACCTCGGTACGGACGGACATCTACTCGTTCGGCACAGCCATTGTAGCTATTTGCCGCGCCGTACGGAAGCGAATGCCAGCCATTTACATGAACACCGTCAATGAGCTTTTAGGTTTTGGTCAACAATGCCGATCTCACGATGTTAACAATCGACCGAGAACTATGCTGCCTGTCATAAAGAAGATTAAGAAACTTGCAAAGACCATTGAAGTGGATGGCGGTTAATGGCCACCGCGAGGTAGGCAACGGCGACTATGAATCTAATCCGTAACTTAATGAGAATATGGATTCTTTTAAATTCTGATATTTTCAATGTTTATGGTAATATGAGTTGAATAAAATTTAATTCTTTGCTAAGTTTTTTTTTTATTCGCCAATATTGCGTATTTCGAAGTAGAACCTTTTTCAATGATTGTAACGCAGTAGGCGTCATCGTCATCATCATCATCATCATCGTCGTCACCACCCCACCACTTCAGAGTCGCCCACGTGATGAAAGAGCAAGTCAGTAACGCCACAGTCGATTGTTCACAGCTATTTGCTTTTTACTGAAGATTTTGATAATGCTGTGATGGCAGACGTTGTCAACAAAAAATAAAACGAGAGATTGACTCTACACTGACTAGGATTGGTAGGTAAACTGCAAAGAGACAGAACAAAAATACTGAATAGAATTCCGGTGCATTACTGGTAAAAACACACAAGTAACTCAATTATGTTCACCAGTAAGACTGTTGAGAATATTATGCAATAAACATGAAAGACTATTTTCTATACTTTATCACGGCAGTAAATAATCTTTATGCAAAGGTAAACTTATGTTGAAATGAATCCTATAAAAGATATGTTGAGGTCCGAAGCGCGACTAAACATCTCAACAGGCGTGATTATTTCCTCCCACATAGTTAACCTATCAATACACGCCATCTTACGGTTTTACGAGAAACTACTACTCTGACGATCAGCACACACGCACACACACACACACACACCCACACCTTTTTAAAATGGACAATAAGTATAAGGGTGACAAGAAAAAGTAATTACTTATTTACATCGTGGTCCATCCTATATAGTAAGTTTAATATTAGAAAAAAGTTGGATATTAAATAGAAACATAAATAAATACATACACTGAAAAGTATAGACAGCAAATATTTATGAAGATTCGCCTTTTTTCTTGCGTAACATGCTCATCACTAAGAGGTTTCCACGGATACACGCGACACCACCCAATTTACCGCGGAAACTAACAAGTTGTATCGAGGTCTCGTGATACTCTTGACGGTGAAATACAGGGATTTCGCACGTATTAATTCATTCTATGACAGCGATAACTAACTGGTTTTTAACAGAAACAACGTAAACGCCATGAACACGACCAACTTTTCAACACAACCCTGGTATACGAAAGCCGATCTACCAGAAGCTGCTTTGTACGCGTTCGCCGTATTGGAAATCATTATTGCAGCGATAACGTGTTTTGGAAACGGACTGATTTGTTTTCTTTTTTTCAAATACCATGCAGTCCGTGACGAAAACATTTGTATTTTTATATACGCCTTGGCTCAGAACGACGCTTTCACCGGGTTATCTGTTTTACTGAGCGCTTTCAGGAAATACCTGATACCTTTGCACTGGAACTCACTACCGATGACCGAAATATCAACCGTATGGGCTTGCAGAGTTTTTATGTTTTTTACTCTTTACCCCGTCGCCGTAACTAATTATGTTTTGTCTTCAATTGCAATCGACCGCTTCATCTCCATTCGACTTCCGCTAAGACACGAAGGTATTATGACAAGAAAAGTTTACATTCGCATGGTCGTCGGTGCCTTTGTGTTCCCGCTGGGTGTCCTGATATGTAGCCTGCTTGCTCCATCTGTTGACAAAATTGACGTCGTGCATAACGCCTGTTTGGTTGAAACCATCCTACCGAGGAATATGTGGAGAAATATTTATGCTCTGTTGGCTGCCTACATTCCGACGGTGATCATAGTCTTAATGCACAGCTACGTTGCTATTCTTGCATACAAGAAACGCAGACAAATCAACGACGAGTCGCAGGTGAATCAACAGAGGCAAAAAAGAGAATTCAAGATAACAAAGGCTATGCTTCAGTTAGTCCTGTTCTTCATCA
Organism: Phoronis australis; assembly: GCA_002633005.1. Lineage (NCBI taxonomy): Eukaryota > Metazoa > Phoronida > Phoronidae > Phoronis > Phoronis australis. Next base: position 1,794,745 of record NMRA01000010.1, read on the forward strand.
TTTGTGTCGTGCCGTCAACATTATCTAAAACCGCACTGCCCCCATCTGTTGAAAACGAACCATTGTGGCTTGCCGTTACCAGATATATTGTCGTTGACATATTGTATTTAAACTCAGCGATGAATCCTTTTATTTACGCTCTTAAGGTAGACGTAATCCGTAAGACCTTACAAAAACTTTTTTTGGGATTGATTAGTGGAAATTCTCAGTAATACAGCCATAACAATAAATATACCTTGGTAATTCGTTAGAAAACTCTATGGCTTGTTCAAAATCTGACCAAAAGGTAACTGTATCGTTAGAACTTACCACGGGAAACTAGGTCGTAAGCTAGTCGCACAGATATCGAGAGATATGCGTATCCATTCTTCACTTGGTGTTTCTTTCCTGTAGTAAAGATAATGTCAAGCATTTATCGGTAACGGACTGATGTGCGCCCAAGGTACGATATCCATGCGACTTGTATTGTTATGTCTAACAAAGACACCACAAAGGAAAACAACGGAAGTGTACCATAGGTTTACTCCCGTCGCATGGTTATTGCAACTTATACAATATCTTACGTCCTCCATACGACGTCATTTCGCACGGGTAATGTCATCATTCCATGAATTCTACGGCGATCAGCAAAACTTCTTTCCGCTTATCTAATTAATTCCAGTTCCACTAGAATTGTTGTTGTTGCTGCTGCTGTTGTTGTTGTTATTATTGTTGTTGTTGTTGTTGTTGTTGTTGTTGTTGTTGTTGTTGTTGTTGTTGTTGTTGTTGTTGTTAATTGCTGTGGATGATGTTGTAATGACTAGCTTAGTGTATGTTAAAGCTGTTCGTAATATCGGCCATCAGATGACTCAACAGGGTAAAAATCCCATTGTGCTTCTACCTAATTCTTCTCCTTTGCACCAAGACTAGAAAAAACACTTTTCGAAGTGACTCTTGTAGTTTATTGTAAGATCTTAGTTAAATAACCATACGTTTCCTCTGCGCACATCGACGTGGCGCGCTTGTGTATTTGTTACATTGTAAATAAACGGCATGGTCATGTCACCCAATTATTGGTAGAAAACACTAATTTGAGTCATACTTTTGGTAGATATTTGACCAAGTGCAAGGAAATATTAATACGACCTTAGTCTCATTACTTGTATGGAATACTGAGAGGAATTTCAGTTAAGCGCGGGCTGTATGGGTGTGTCAAACCACTGACTAGTATACATAAATATAGACTGTCTATTTGTATTCTTGTTAGAAATTTTAAAGAACAATTGTACATGTATTACTTGTCGTTATAATAATAATGATGATGATTATGATATTTACCAATGATTTGCCTGGGACATTACGACTTTGTACTTGTGTAGGGAGGGTGACCCATTGTCGTTATTTTGTAAGCTATTAACTGTTGGGTGACAACGGCAAATTTTGGATTTTACCGTGCTCGTTTGATTTGCCTTTTTTGTTCGGGGAAAAAGTCACAATAAAAACGGGTTACAGAATTTGGCACCAATACTCACGATGGCCCATATTTGGTTCGTCAAAGAATGGCACTTGCAGCTAAAAGATACAAATTTCCAACAGGGGAGATAACGTTCAGACTTCCTTTCCCTCCAGCTGAAAGTGGCAAGATGTTGCGAATTGTGAAACCTGTATTTGAAGTTGAAACGTTAATTGTAGAAATCTTGTCTCTTAAATATTTAGAACAACATTTTGCCTCCCGCCTCAGGCGTTTTTATGATTTGACCTCAGTCTTGAGAGAAATGGGGCTAATTTTGGAGTTGAGGAGATTTCGTTTTTTGCTCAGATGTCACCAAAAAATTCAATAGAAACTCAGTATAAGTTTATTTACATCATTTTCCGGAATTTAATCTATTTTAACAAATCAACTGGCAACGTTTGAGGTTAGACTAAAAAGCATAGTTTTTTCTGGTATTTGATATATTTCACAACTGAATTGGCTGTGCGGTATTATCTTTAGATGCTCACTTTTTAAAAAAAAGAATCCCTAACGAAGACGAGCAAAATGACGCGGGGTTTGCTTTGCACTCATTGCTTGGCAAGTCACGAGGTTTTCAAACTTTTGTTAACCTTGTTTATGTGTTTTTGTGCCTGTAAAAAAATCAAAGCGCTATGAAGAGCGACACTTGGTGAAATCGAAAAAATGTAAAGGTGAGGTTGACAACGAAACCAAGAACACCAGCAACCGCGAATCAAACGCTCTTTACACCAACGTACAGTCATCAAATCAGAAAAAATCGAGTAACTGGAGAACGATAGGTATTTCCAAGAAACCAGATAGTCGTTACAGATACGTGTAGCCCGTGAGAAGATCTATTTGCATATCGAATTTGAAAAGGATCGGTTGAAGGATCGCGCGGCAAGAGCCCCGAAAACAAAAATAAAAGTGGCCGTTACAGGACCACCTTGCAACCGATTTCACTCAAAAGAGTTCTTGAGTTAGATACTAGATAAACACTGTACGTAAATTTCACTTCGATTAGAGAAACAAATGTGATGTGCACATGGGCCGTCAAAGTGGATCGAGAGATACAAGTCTATAAAAGAACAGTCGTTCAACAGTAAATCTCAAGTATCTAGTGAATGGTAAGTCGTACCGAGAAACGACTTCCACAATGCTGATGGCACTTGAAACGATCCATCCACGTACCAAATTTCCGACGGGTCCATCAAGGGTCGCCGAGGATACATGACAAAAACCAATGAATTGGAGAGCAGTCATCGGAAATCACCAATAACTAGCGAACGGTAAGTCTTGAAGCACATTTCCGATAGCCCGTGGTGTGATCTAGCCAGAGAAAAAAATCAGAAAATCCTTCCAGAGACAGTAGAGCTATGGTTATACCAAAATAGTGAATAAGAGCCGCCACAACGCACCCCATCTTGTTTCTGACAATAGGTTCGAGCCATTCACAAGAGACATGATGTGATTTGATGTGACCTGTAGCTTGCGAACAAATAAGCAAACAAAAATCAATCGACTTTATGAGAAAGACCTTATTCACACAGTCACCATTTCAAAAATGAGCCTCCTTTTATGTTTAAAAAATTGCATTTGACTCATAAATATTAACAAAGGCATGCGAAAAATGATGTTTTGCAATGTGATTAAGTGCGGAATGCAGTGGTTTTAAGTTTTATCTTAAAATTGACTAAAATTTAAGATTTGTCTTAGCTAAGTCAGTTTTTTGGAAGGGGTCCCCGAATGCCAGCCAATGACCCCAGTGAATGCTTCAGTCCATTAGTACACCGGAAGCTCAAAAAAGCAAATGGCGGAGTGACAAGCGGAAAGTAAAATGTCGAATCGAGTGAATAAGTTCTTTGAAGGGGTTTCGTGCAGTTATATTCGCGGTATCAATTTTGGAGATAAAGGTATTCACGCGATCTCAATTTTGAGGTGTGCTGGTTTATATTTGATGTGCAATTCACGTGTTAGATAGATGTATGGCACTTGATTCTAAGCTTTCACAGTGTGGACATTTACAATTTGCATGTAAGGGTTGGTTAGTTACCGACTATACAATTTCACTTCTCCAAGTAAAAGACACAAAACCTTGGCTAAAATTGATGCGGGTGGACGTTGTTTTAGTTGCTGAGTACAGGTCTCGAAACGGGTTGAATTAAATGTCAGAACCAGCTTTGCTTTTTTGGCTTTACCTGCACTTCACAACACAGCAGAACAGTGTGGTTTAACTTTCGTGTTGGACATTTAAAAACTGTGCCCGCGAAAGCAGTGTACCGTTTGTTAGTTATAGAAAATGTCAATGGGAAGTCCGATCAGAGGGCAGATCGGATGTCTGATCAGCGGTTTGAAATGTCATAAATAAATTATGTTAATGCAAGTCACGTGCCTAGTTTGCCGACTTGTCATCCGTCCATCAAATCAGAGTCAGAAGGCAGACCCATGTATGTACTCTTACCGTGAGATGGCTATATTTATTACTCAAATGATGTGTTCGCTCATGCTGAGCGCCTCTGATTGTCATTGCGCACATTAACGCTATACTAATTACTCCGCTTTCTCATTATAATTCAACATCTGAACGCGGTAATTATCTCTTGATTTCAGTGTAAGGTTGTACACAACAATTTACATTTTTGTTACCTCTTCATTTGAGTTATTGTCTCTTCATTTACCATAATTTCTCCTATGAATTGTTTACATTAAACATACTCGTGATGAAGTTATGATCACGAATTACATACAAATCTATTGACTGGTGTCCGGAAATGACATTTAACGTATTTCAGACTGTTGCGCTTTGAGTTTTCTGGCTACAGCATTTCAACATTTGTTTACTTTTTATATTATTGATGGCTATGAGGTGTGAAGAAATTACCAGGATGTGACAGCTGTTTTGGCCCATTTAACGTGTTTTCGAATGTTATTTTTATAATGTTTATTACGAAATCTTCAGAATACAATGAATATACATAACCCAGAAAGCGCCAAGAGGCATTAGATCTGGGTTAAAAATACAAAGAAGCCTATATACAATTATTATACACCAATACATAAATTAAAAAATGATGTTAAGGTTACAGTGATATATCATTACGAATGTAAATAATTCATTTTCATACACAAGTATACAATTTTATCGACTCACACAAAGAGATTTAATGTTATAAAGAAATTCTGATACTTTTTCAAATAAAACCTTACTTTCATTTGGGTTGAGTTCTTGACATCCATATAGAAAAAAATTAATTTTGTTGTACAATTGTGAAATTTTAGAATATTTTTGTAGACATTTGGGTATTGATCGAGTGTCTGGAAAAGCTGTACCCTCTGCTCCTTGCATACGTCACAAGCAAAGAAAATAGAGGCGAAATATTATTAAAATTATTTCCAAATTTCTCGTTGTTAAGGAATAGACTGCATCTTGATCTGTATAGGGTTATTTCATGGTTGCGAGGAAGTTGAAATGATGTCAATGGGAGTGGTAAGTCTTGAGAAGTGATATGCTTCTTAAAGTTATTTTTGAGAGTGACGATTGAAGTGCTTTCTTTTATTTTGGGTGGTAAGGGATTCCAGTTGTCAATACAAGTTAATATCGTTGATCTCCTGAAGGCTTGGCTGATGGAAGATGGAATAGTGTGCATATTACTTTGTCGCAGTTCTGGTCTCATGCTTGGTCTTTTGTAGGAGTCAAAGAGGATTTTGTTAGAGTAATTGTTTATGTTGGTTAAGACTTTGAATGTATACATGGACATGTGGAGTTTACGACGGGTTGCTAGTTTGCTCCAGTTGAGATTATTTAGAACCTTGGTTGTGTTGGACCCTTTGTATGCCCCTGTTATGGCTAAAGCTGCTTGGTATTGTAGTCTTTCGAATTGAAGAAGTATGCCAGCGTTTGCCGATTGGTAGATTATGTCACAGTAATCTATATGTGAAAGCACAAAAGACTTGAACTGAGTTTCAAGATGCATGGAGTTGAGGTGACGAGAGATAATTCTAATTGGATTAATTAATTTTTGTACTTTGTGAACGAGTTCGCGACAATGAGGAGTAAATGTAAACTTATGGTCGAGTAGCAAGCCAAGATGTTTGTGCGTGAACTTATTGGGAATAACTTCTCCATTGAGTGATAATTACAGCGTTGGATTTGTTTGGAAATGAGTATTATTAGACTTAGAAAATATAAGATCAACACTTTTTTCAGGTTTAAATTTCATCTTTCATTTGTAAGACCAGTCATAGAGTTTGTTAAGGTCACTTTGTTTTCGAATGTTATTTAAAAGCGACTGTTGTTTGCAATCTAAGGGTTATGATTTAACGTTGAAGTTTTATCTACAAAATAACACCAATTCAATTTGGAGCCCAACGATCGCATGTTAGTGGCGCTGAGGTGCATTGAATGTGAAGATATCGTAACCCATTCACTTTCCAAAGCATCGGCTTCTTATGTCTTCCATTAGGAGCCACTAATGTGAACAAAATGTAATGTTAGAAATTATGGTTCTCTCAGGCCATATCTTCATCGAACCCGAAATTCATACATCGCAGTTGCACCGAAGTATTGGAGACAGCAAAATGATATTTTATCAGCAAATAACCATTCATAGAGCATAAATAATTTATACTGTCACTTTATATTCTACTTCAGTTTGTGAAAACAGTACCATGGTAGAATGAAGCGGGAAGTGTGGCTTAAACAATAAAGATTGTCCTCCGCACAGCTGACACTGGTCTTTGTTTTAAGGTATGGGTGTCGGTGGGGTACGGATGGGGGGGACTAAAATGACCTAGTATGAAATTTGAAATCTTTTATTAAAAATCCCACTGTACGGTCAATTTCCAAACTGTGAAAGGTCTACAGTGAAGCTAGGTGACGGCCAAAGCAAGCACTAGGGGGGCGCGTGCAATACGTAACCTGACTCGGGACGGCAAAACATGAAGTGCACGGGAATGGCAGAAAGGCTGGGGGAAAAGCGGCATCAACCGGGAGATTTGCCTCCCGTCAAAGTAAACCTTTTCATGCTTATACGTTGGTGATGAGAAGTTTTTCGTCACGATGGCTGACGGCCGGCGTGTCCGTCTCGTTATTGGAACCGTCGAACGGCGTCAATTCGCCGAGCGAGCGGGCGACCTGGCGGTGGTCTCGTACGTAAGATAATGAAAGTGTTTAGTCATATCGGTGACCAAATCGTGATTCAGATGGTCACCGTTGACAATATTACGATATGAATTGTCGCTATGGAGACAAATGGCCACCTGAGGGACAAGTTATGTCGTTACGTAGTTGTAACATAAATTGTCGCCTCCTCAATTTGGCGATGGTATGTGGAAGTGGTTTCACGTGGCAGTCAGTGTTGCGAGAACGTCTTGGAGATTTTGAACTACATTTACAGGATGTCGACTAATTGTCAAAATACATCAAGAGTTCAAACTCTTTAGAGACACCAGTAGTCTGAACTGCTTGCCTTGTGGAATAAAAATGTGAACATCATTAACAGCATGGTCGTCGCCGGGGTACCTGGAATTTCCGAGAATAGGCCCATGGGCGGGTATTCAGAACACGACTTTTCAAAAACATCAACGTCAAAAGGGAAGGGGAGGAGGTATTTTCGGAAACTGTGCCATTTTAGGAGGCAGTTTTAAATCAAATAATTATCATTAGTTATTTATTATTTTCAATGTATGCAAAATTAAACAGTCCTGCTATAAAGAAGTGTGGTCTTTTAAATGACTGTTAGTTTGCGCTGATAAAGAATATATTTCACTCAAAGCAATTGGTTGATTAACTGTCCTTCATACTTCGCTAATGCTGTTAGTTACCAACAAAGTCACCCAATATGTCGTCGAATGATAGTCATTTGAATGAAATCGTGATCCCAAAATGTAATGTCTTGCCCCCAAAATAAACAATTCTATTATCAAGACAGATTAAGTATTTTAGAACAACCAAGTCAGATTTCAAAAACATGGAAATAGGCCGGGATTCTAGAGGTAATTAGGGTATGAAATAGTAACCAATATTCTTTGATACTACAGTGATCCATGAGTATTCCAATGCTAGAAAATGGCTATCTGGGAGGTATGCTCTGGTGGGTGTGGTCAGGGGAGCCACGAGAATGGCACTTAAAAATTGTGCTGGATCAACTTTTCTGGTAACCACTTAAAAATGCCTCCGACACTTTCAACTTAATTTACGGTATCACAATTATACACTGCCAGACAATTTCAGTGGTGGGGCACATCAGCAAGACAGTTTCAACAGAGGTCAAAAATTAAGCTAGATCAACACGAAAGGTAACCACCTGAAACTGGTTATAAATTATTCAATATAGACCAATATATCATGAATGAACACTGTCAGACAAATTTAATGGTGGCCTAATCCTGCCAGACACGTTCAGACATCAGAGTTGAGGTAAAGATCAACCCACCAGCTGATGTCAGCTATACCTAATGTTCAGCTTCACTCCACAAGACACAACTGTTACATACCAGGCAATTTCAGTGGTGGGGTGTCTGCCAGGCAAAATATATTGGGGTGCCGCAAATGAGCTAAATCAACCCAAGATTCTTGGGTTGATTTAGCTCACTTGTGGCACCCCAATATATTTTACCTTTCAGAGGTAACCCCGTGAAACTAGTTGCAAAATATTCAATCTAAATCCATGTGTAATGAACAAACTTCGTCAGACAAAGCCTATGGTAGGTTTCCCCCGCCAGACGTGTCCAAACCTCCGAGCTGAGTTGGACCAACCCTCCCCCTCTCCCTCTCCCCCTCCCTCTCCCTCTCCCTCTCCCCCTCCCCCTCCCTCTCTCTCTCCAAGAAACCATTTACAGTCCTAGGAAGAATTTGTGTGGTTAAAACATTATTTATTTCCAAATTGACACATCTGTGCTTAAGTCTTCCATTCCCTAAAAAAGAATTTGTGCAAAAATTCGAACTTATGTTTCACAAACTTACTGTGTCAAAATTTCTCCAGAGGGGAGCAAATATGGTACACATTGATTCTTTC
>NMRA01000010.1:1808351-2024044 GCA_002633005.1 Phoronis australis
CCCCCCCCCCCCCCTAAATCCGCCTATGTAACACACCAGAGTTGACCCTGAAAGAATGGCAAACAGTGTACGGTATTTATTTTAAAGGTGAGCGACGAAGGTGACTACGGCTGACAAGGAGGGAATAAACAATTGGTCGGACCTCAAAACCACTTTTTTAAACTTTTTAAATCTTTTTTAAATTCAACCATAGTTCTGTGGAATTCACATCCTGGCAATCTGAGAGACGTTACAGATTTAAATGCTTTTGAACGACAAATCAAACGATATATATTTAGACTTAATTAAATAAGTGATAACTCAGATTGTATTAATTAATTAATTTATACATTTAATTGTCATATATCGTGTCACTTCATCATGCAGTCTTTTTCATCTCATTTTCACCCATGCCTGTGTTTTTGCATCCCTCGTTCCTCCTTTACAATTATTCACAATTTATTATTTATTCGTAATATTTAGTTTCTTTACTTTTTTAATTTGTGTATGGACCACCACGAAAATAATAATTTTATGCCGCCATCCCGCCACATCGTCTAAATGTCCCGCCTTTTGACACGAGGCCAACTTGACATCTTATCGTATACTATTTTAATTTCTCACGCCCCGCTCGGCACCCGAGATTTCCCATTCAAGTATAAAAAACATAATAACAGAAAACGCTGTCGGGCATTGTTGGGTTTAACATCTCCTGTTCAACAAAAAATGCCGTCGTTTCGTCTCTGTGTGCTGCAGCGAACATTTCACTCTTACGTTTTGACTTAGAGCCAGATGCCCCACTTGTTATCCTGAAGTCCCGCTTTTCAAATCAGGTGTTCCGTTTTTCCGTTTTTCCGTTTTTCCGTTCTTGAATGTTGAAGGTGACAACTATGCAACAGGTGTTCAAAATAATATTGTCTCTTTTTATGAATATTGTTATTTTCCAGAGTGCACTTTCTTTAGCAACATAACTATTGTATAATGTGTTCCAAATTCTCTTGTTTACGGTAACCTACAATACATGTATCAAGATCACCAATTTACTTTCTGAAGAAAAGAGTTTATTTCTAAGCTTTCATGGAAAGTCCTACAATGCGATGAGCTATCCACAGTAAATTTCAAAGCTACGTGATGGATGTTTTATCATTGTTATCTATTCCGTCGGAAAACTTTTGTCTGCTAATTTCGGATAGATACTTGGAGTAGTTTATCGCACTTTCCGTAAACGCCACTGCATTCTGAATTTTTACTGAAGAATGAAATTGTATCAAACTGCATCAAAGGTCCAATTAATTATTATAGATAAAGATGTATAATTTTGGATGAATGCCTGACTAAATTATCCACAGCAAGGGTTAGGGATCTATATTCTAAAACCTTTATCTTTATAGGTTAGAAATCCTTCGAATCACTGAAATTATCTTCTTATGGCTTAACGTGTTTTTGATATTTTCTCTCTGGTTCATTTCCTTTTGATGTTTCTATTACACGCAGTTTTTTGTCGCATTTTGTAACACTATTGAGTTTTATAGTTAAAAATATTTTTACCAGTCAGGTATGGGAACTGATTATTACTTATGAATTAAATTATTTATCTTTTGCTTCTGGTATAAACATCACGAAGTGCCCAAAGGCTTTCTAATGATTTGACTCTTATGCAATTTGGTTGAAAAAAGTAATGACAGTAGATTTCAAGGGAAGTTCACACTCCGGATCAAACGAATGCAAACAACCCTAACACATGCGCGGCGCTACCTCAATGGCCGCGAGATCGGAGTAGTCATTCCAGGGCTAGAGTTCTATGGTAAAACGAAGTCTAATATGTAAAATAGTCAGAAAATTAGTCGATCGAAGTAACTGATAATCTTCAAGTTACGAGGTTGAGTCTGAACTCACTGAAAATCTTGAGATTTTGCAGTACAGCTCTAGCTCCTGCACTGTATTTTGCTTTATTTCATCTCAGTCTGTTTTCAGTTTTGAAACGATGATTTAAATACACATGTAAACTGAATCGCTTCATATAATGATTATTTGAACAATTTTATCGTAAATATGACATTTTCCTCGAAAACGCTCGATTGTTTCTTGCAGTGGATATTTCGTCTAGGGTTTGTCCAAATCTAGATACAATGTGAGATGAAGCAGGTTATATCACAACCTTGGTTATGGAACAGTCCTCAGTTTGTATGTAAATTAATTTTTAAACAGCTTTTGAAAATTATCTCTTAGTGTCCGATCTTAATATTTACTAAGAAGCATCGCGCAGACAAGAGCACGGGTCAGGACGTAATGCTGCATTGCGGATGAGTTCCGGTGCTAAAGAGAGAACAACAACTGTATGTATGCGTTGCCTTTACGAGGAAAACTGCCGAATCCATTACGCGCAATTATTAGACAATCGTTATGTGCAGTAGCGAACACGTCTAAAAAGTGTTTACAAACGTATAAATAAACGAAAATAACGAGTAAAGATCCCTTTTGGAACCAAAGAACAGTACCTTAATGTGGAAAGTGTACAGCCGTTTCGTCCATATCTCACGGACTTGATTCATCTCCGGGTTCGCCCTCTGTCGTTGTAGAATAAAACAATAAAAACAGTACCGGGATTCCCTAATGTCGGGGGGAATCCCGATAAAATAAATAAACATTTAAACTATTTGGAGTTATTTGTAAGTAGCGACAATGCTGGCGAATTAAGATCAGGGCTACTTCCTTTATTCTCCGTTCAAAGTTAACTAACTGAATTTGATGCACGTATGTTACAACTGAAAGGGGCGTTAAATCCATGATTTCTGCCTTAAACAAAATATGGTTTAAGCCACTTACCGTTATGGAAATGGTCTCATACTAAACCTTAGTCAAATAAGGTATGATATCTGTGCTTAGAAAGAACTGACAGTTAATTATTTCTCCAAACCAATGTCATGGGCTTGATCTGAAGAAATGACGACCCTTCGGTTCTTCCTGATCTAGAGATCACTTATAAAATAGGTAAGAAACTAAATAAGATCAATTTTGTAACGGTAAGTCAGCTAAATCAAAACTTTTTGGAAGAAAGCAGGGATTTATAAGGGGCACTTCGTCGATAAATAAATGTCAATGTCGAATTCATAACCGATTTTGAATTGTTCCTGAGTGAGTCGGTATCTCCAGTCATACTGCGATTTATAAATCTCCGAATTCCCGATTTTAAGGTCGATCAAACCCAACAGACTTTGAATTGTTTTCTTAAGTTTCTGATGGTTCAGGTGTTCTTTTTGGTATAGAAAACGGAGTTCTATCACGGTCAGGAATATTAAATGTATATTAAACTAAAGCTAAATCTTCAGCAACATATGCCCTCTGTTATGAAACCGTTGAAAAAATATTCCTTCCTCGGATGCGTTATGGTTCACATCAATGACTGTCTAATCATATTTTGCACTTGATGACCCGAGCACACCAGTTACAACTTCAAGTGAAATCTCGTGGTTTTCCTCGAGTTTGAATCTGGTGGTCATCAAGTGCAAATCTGGACTACAACGCCGTCTGCATGAGTCGTAATATCATCGAGTACAGAGTTCACACAAATCTCGAATGGAAATGAGAAAAAAGTGACGTTAATTTGAAGAGACTGTTATATTTCGCTTCAATGGGTTACATTCGGTACAATATGAAAGAAGTTCTAAATACCATCATCTAAAGCACAAGGAGTACAATTAAACAAGATTCGTGAAACGATATCTCAAAGTTTCGTGGGTTTTCATAGCATTGACAAGGTTCTTGTAGTCCAGCCCTCCTCTGATACAATACGAGACTAAACTTGAGGGCCGGTACCAGGGCGAGCTTAGCAGTGAAGGCAATAAAACTACAATTACAGTCAGGAATATTGTAATCTTTATTTAAATATATACATATGGCCATAGGCCCAAAGTATAACATATACAAGACAGTACATTGTCAGGTGCGTTACAAACTGTTTTAGTAAATTGTGAGGCTTGAGAGCATGGTGGACGAATTTTAGAAACAAAAATATCCGGAGTTCTCGTGAGAGATTCAAATTTAGATGTTGTGGGAGACAAAAACGATCGCTTAAGTACTTAACCCGAAGGTCTTTGTAACGCACTTCAAACTAACACTACGTAGTATTTATCCTCTGCACATCCCCGTCACTCACACAACCTATTTTCATAGATAATATTTATGTGGCGACCTCTTTCCACTAGTAGCGAACGATTCGAGCATAGCATTCGAGTCAGAGAGTAGATAAAAACACGTGACATACAAACTATTTCTAACTAATTCTTTAGACGATACATTGTTTTAAACCTCACATAGTAAAACAGTTTTGGGTTACATTCGATATCAGATTGCCAGCCTTGCAAATAATAGTCATTGACACGCTGGGAAACAACTGTCAAAAAATACGCTTGGTATGGACCTTCAGAAGCGAGGGGCACTTTCAAATACCGTGACAGCATGATAGCTCAGGAAAAAATACAAATTCAAACCGATTATTCGTGATGCCAAAGGATGCATTCTGTAGTAGCAGTGTTTAAGGTTGTGTATGACCCTCGAAAATGCAAACTTCGGGACATCATGTCTCATCATCAACATTATGACTGATCGGGACATTATGTCTCATCAACATCATGGCTGATCGGGACATCATGTCTCATCAACATCATGGCTGATCGGGACATCATGTCTCATCATCAACATTATGACTGATCGGGACATTATGTCTCATCAACATCATGGCTGATCGGGACATCATGTCTCATCAACATCACGACTGATCGGGACATCATGTCTCATCAACATCATGACTGATCACATTCATACCACCGTTCTCCAAAAAGTTGTTAGAAATTGTTTTTAAAAGTTTCCACTTTTGTATTGGGGGTTATCAAACCTTTATAGTTATGATGAAAAAACTCAAAAGTTGCATAAAACGAAAACGATATTATAATTAAAAAAATGTAACATTCTTTTTGTCATTTCATCTTGAAGACTTATATCGAACGAAATTTGATCACGTTAGTGATACAGTTGTCGTAACCCAGTTAATATCTAAATCTAAAATCAAGATCTAAAGCCTTCCTACTTTCAAAAATATACTTTTACTAAATTAAAGTTTATAGTTGTAGGTATTTGGTTTAATACACCACCACGTCAATACGGTCCTACAAACCTTAATTTTATAATAAGGCATTGTTGAAGCAAGTGACGGACACGGGCTGGTGGGACTAAGAGTCAATAGACTACAATCTATGACGTTGTGTTATAATTTGTTCGTTTATTTTGACTTTATTCTATCTGACTGGACCAAAATTATCACGGGTTGCTTCGCCAAATTATCAATACATTGCAGTGTTTAACGAGTCAGTTGTTCACACAAACAAGAAGTAGTCATATAAGAAAATTTTCGGTGATTGAAAATCGTATGCTTTCTTCTCCGAAATCCAGAAGGTTTTTTCAAACAAATGAAATTTGTGTTTAAAACAGGTCCGGATAGTGCAGATCTGTAGACAATAGGCGGTCTGGGAAATGGGTAATGAAGAAATTCTCAATTTCGTAGTTTATTTAAAATATACCTGAAAGACAGTATCCCCAAAAACTCCTTAGGGTTTATCGAATTTATCGAGAAAAGTTGTTATTATTAACTATGTTCAGATCAGTGAAGCGCAACAGGAAAAGTCGAATATTACTCATTACGTTCACGTGCTTACAAAGAGTTAAATAATATTTCTGATGACTGTTCAAGAAAATAGGACTACATAACGTTATATTCGACAGAGGTCATAATCCGAAAACCAAGTCTTTATTTGCCTGAAGTTTTTTAAATAATGCTTTAGGACTTCCATAGCATTTGTATGATCATGTCACTTTTATGCAAACAATTACAGTTTAGCAGGGAAGCTGTTGCGTAATGTGTAATGACGTCTGCAGACAACGTCGCTTTTGATGACATAACGAGCACAAGAAAGAATGGGGCTAGGGCCGTAAGTCTTCCCCTGACTACAGTGGCGAGTATCTCCATAAAACTCCCACAGGTGTCGTTTGACTTCACCCAGTAGCTGAAGCCTGTGTCTCTGGTTCAGTTCTTTGCTAGCGGCGTAAAATATATGACAGATGCATTGATGGGGAGGAACTACAAGCGATCCGTCACTGACCCGTCGTCAAATAGTCGGCGAAAACAACGGCGAGTTTCGTTGTAATGTGCGTGACGTCAGATTAAAAATCAAGTATAGAACAATATCGAACATCACCAAAACAAGGATTGCGATTCACCGAATTGTGGTGAAGGACGGCATCAGACACCGAACAACATCATGCTTCGCTTCATTCACTCCGTCATTCGCACTGGATGCACGATGGATCGCCATGGGGAGGTCCAAGACTTGTACCGTAAGGAAAATGATATCGCACAATTTCAGGAAAGTCAAGTCTTGCTTCCCCAATGTATTGTATAGACCGTTTGAATTTACTTGCCTTCGAAAAATCAAATCATGCGTCACAAATTCATTCCGTCGAGCGCTTGGATTCAAGAGCAGCTTCGAAAGACATGGCACGTTTAATGAACAGGAGTCCTCAGCTTCTGATCGTCCCCAATACACTACATATAATACTACAAGTGGGGACGATCAGAAGCTGAGGGCGCCTGTGGTTTAATGTACCCGAACACCACAGATCTCGCTCGCCTACAGAAAGCCACCGACGAAGACGCATAGTACCTGTTCGGCGCAACCGGAGATTGGTTGTCCGAAGGACTCTCGTCAGAGCTTGTCCAACAGGCAGCTCTCTGTAGAAAATTGGGTCCCTTATTACGCAAGATCACCGACAGCGGTTATACCAGACGCAGACAAGGCACCCTCTATAGTTATTAACGTGAAACAAAACTGTAGGCCTATCAGAAAACGGGAGCCAAATACGCTTTATTTTCCAGAGAGATCATTCAGGCAATTTTCAATTGAAAAGAGCGATGATTTTGAGTAAACTCGGCTGTTATTATGTCTTCAATGTTGTGTGGCAAACAGACACATAATATGGCGTCAACACAAAACATTAGAATCAGCAAGCAGCAGGAGGCTCTGCATACTCCAAAACTGTTCCAGTAGAAAAGGGCGCAGCAAGGATCGTTAGTAGCGCTGCCTCCTTTGTCCGTCAGATGCAAATAGGGGCTCCCTCGAACTCTAAGATCACCCAGTGCATTTGCCTTCTAGGTAAAGTGGCCCCATATGTGCTACTTGTAATAATACAGACGTTTAGATTTTCATTTATTTTATAATTAGTACAATATGTTTTGTAGCAGTATACTTTACTGTGACTAATGTTATTACTGAAGGCGGCTTATTTTCACAAGCTTAGCCCATCGTTTCCATTTCAAAATATACATATTTAATAAAACTGTGCTCTGCCTCACAAACTGCGTTTTAACAATTTTCACTGATGCCTCATTCTTCATTTTTTGTATTTTTTCTATTGTATTGCTTTTTGTTAATTTATAACTTATTTTTTAGTCATGATCACATGCAGTTTGGTTGCTATGCTCTGTATTAATATCAAATTGTCCACGGTGCACCTAGAACCATCTGTGCTGTGTGTTTCTTCATATTTTTTGTATCACGGCTCAGAATATATTATCTCTAAACGAGTTTTTCCCTCTTCACAGTTACCAAATGCGAGACGACGGCGATTTCTCCATCGTCGGCATAGGACGTTCGGGCTATGTCTATCTTGGGAATTTCTTAAATGTCGCTACGGGTATTGAGCAAAAAGCTTGTATAAAAAACTACCTCTACGACAACAGGGAAGCTGTAGCTGAGGTGGAGTACCAGTGTCTACAGGTCCTTGCTCCCTACAGATGCGTCCCCTTTGGGATGTTTCTGACACCAACGGTAGACGAGGAAGATACGCCGACACTTGGAATTGTCATGGAATTCATAGAAGGCTCTACACTCGCTGATTACATAGACGACCGTCTTAAAAACGCTGATGAGGTGGCGATGCCGATCCCCGAAATTGTGAACGTGTTACTGCAAGCCGCTAAAGCAGTCCACTGTGCCCACAAGGGAGACATACTGATCAATGATTTCCACACCGAGAATGTGATGGTGGAACGAGAAACCAAAAACGTGAAAGTGATTGATTTTGATCATGCAACCATTAAGAACGGTTATTATTTAGTAAGTTTTTTAATTTTAAGCGACATCAAATCCTTGCTTTTTGTCAAAAAGTAAGACTCTATTTAGGCCACGAAACATTATGATATTGGTTTCAAATTGTTTAAGCTCATTTTATATGGGCAAGTGTTTTAAATCAAAACATGTTTTTGGGAGAAACCACGGCTTTAAAGATCCAACGATGTTTCGAAATATTACCCGTCATTCGTCGTAACGGGAATCGTGATCTTGGTAACTACGTGGCTATTTTCAAGACATGTGTCGTATTGTTGACCTATATTTGCAAGACTGAAATTCGATTATTTTTTCAACTTATCGCTTCCTCAATTTGGCAAAAAGAATTAAACAAATCAAAATTGGGAGCTTATACAAGTATTACATTTGCAGCACTCAGTTAAACCGGACCATGGGGGAATTTTTGTTCGTTCAAAAATGTTTGTGATTGACAATTGTTAACAGTTCTATAAACACACCTTCCGTCAGACTAACGTTTGATTTTGACTATTGACTGTTGAGTCTCAACTTGTCTCGTGCTCTGATAAATACATTTTGGTTATTTTCTACAATATTCTTTGTTTTAAGCACTAGTCCAAGTTCTCTCTACGAGACTTAGGGACTGTTTGAATACTCACTGGTAAGTGGTCTATAGCAAAAAAATACTATCAATGACAGAACGCTTTTAAACAACTTTTTAGACAACTTGTTACTATAAGACTTCTCTGCTCTTTCGTTATTGGTGGTCTTTGAGTAGGCTCAACTGAGAGTTGTCTTTTCATTCAGCTACGGCGTCAGTGCTCGGCGAAAATGGGATCATCTGACGCCAGCGGTTCAACATGGCGAAATCACGTCGGTACGGACGGACATCTAATCGTTCGGTACAACCATTGTAGCCATGTGTCGCGCCGTACGGAAGCGAATGTCATCCATTTACATGAAAACCATCAATGAGCTTTTAGGTTTTGGTCAACAATGCCGATCTCAAGATGTCAACAATCGACCGAGAACTATGCTGCCTGTAATGAAGAAGATTGAGAAAGTTTCAAAAACCATTGAGTGGATGGCGGTTAATGACCACCGCGGTGTAGGCAGCGGCGATTACGAATCAAATACTGTTTCCGTAATTTCATGAGAATATGGACTCTTTTCAATTTTGATATTTTCAATGTTTATGTTATTATGATTTGAATAAAATTTAATTCTTTGCGAATATTGCGAATTTCGAAGTAGAACCTTTTTCAATGATTGTAACGCAGTAGGCGTCAGCGTCATCATCATCATCATCGTAGTCGTCTCACCACCCGACCATAGTCTCCACTTCACAGTCGCCCACGTGATGATAGAGCAAGTCAGTAACGCCACAGTCGATTGTTAATACAGTAGTGTTTGCCTTTTTACCGAAGATTTCGATAATGCTGCTACGGTAGATGTAGTCAAGCAAAAGGAAAACGACAGATTGACTCGTCTACTCTGACTTAAAGTGGTAGGTAAACTGCAAAGAGACAAAAGAAAAATACTGAATACAATTCCGGTGCATTACTGGTAAAAACGCTTGCACTAATAAGTCATTAATTATTTTAACAAGTACAAGACTGCTGAGAATATACAATAATGGTGAAACGCTATTTTCTATACTTTATCACGGCAGTAAATAACCTATACAAAGGTAAACTCACGTCGATATGACCTTTACATAAGACTTTACACAAATCTTCCTAATGTTGTAATATTGAACCGAAAAATGTTATACTACTACTTCACATAGACATGAGTGCGAATAGTAGGATAAAATTAATTACCAGTCAAATACTTAGGAAAGAGATAGGTAACAAAAGGATTCGCGCAACCTTTCACATGGCTGTCATTCTGTAGCTTAGTTTGAAAGTTGGGTATAATTATTTTCGACCGATTGCGAGAGACACTTACGTTCCTCGTGAACAGCTGATTCTGTCAGGCGTGTACTGCAGAATAGCCAATGGCCGTCGCACCGTCACGCAATTATTTGTTGTGAGAACGTGATTGGTTAATAAACATAGACGTTATAAAAACAATGCGATGACGTTCAAGTTTTGTTGTCACGCATTAAAAAAGATTCACCGTTAGGACAAGTTAAGAGTATAAAGGGGTTGGCAAACGAGGAAAATCACACGTTCGATGAAGCTACATCTTACGAGAGAGCTCTCGTTGTCAAAACAGAGTTCGTGCCGTCCTGTGATGGCCAGCACGTCGACAGAAAACGGCGACACGCCAAATTCCCAGACATTATCTCGGGAGCCCCATATCATGAAGCCAGGGGTTATCTCCACACTTTCTGAAACCCAGAGGAGCGCGGGTGAAGAGGTAAAGAATTATTTAAAAAGAATTGATGATTTGACGGAGGAAAATCGCAAGATGAAATCTGAAATGGAAATTGTTCAGAAAGACAGGGACGCAAAGAAACGTCAACTTAAAGCATGGCGACACAAGTCTCGTAAGTGTGTTAACTATTGCACCTTTGATTGTCCCGTATGATGCGCAGAGAAACTAGACGTTCATCAGAACATTTGTTAAAAATGTCTCTTGTCACGTCGATAATTTTATTGAAAGATCCTAGATACTGTGAGGACGCGGATGTACATGACGAACATGAAATTAAACTCCTACTAACTGAAGGCTCATAACAATGTAAGAACTCATAGACAAACATTTTGTTTTAATCTTTATGTTGTTATCGTCCGATAATTTGTTAACACTTTTCAGAGGGTTTACGGGAGAAGCTCGACGAATGTAGAAAGGATATGGACCTGATGCATAAACGTTCACTTGAAAATTATGGTAAGTTGTATGTAGCGAGTGGCCCACGAAGTACAAGGTGTTGACGAAATGGGTCACGTGAATTAAATTTAACTTAGCACTGCTCGTTGGGGCACTTTGATGTATCCTGTACTCTCGAACATAGGGCCTACTTGTTTCAGTTTTTTCTATAGTTTCGAAAGATATTCATCAGTTAAATGTTTGCAACCTTGTTTACATTCTTTTCTACAGATGAAGTCGTACTTAAATATGAAAAAGAACACCAAAAAGTTCAAGGACTGCAAATGACGCTGGCGTTAACGCAAGAAAGGTTGGAGGAGCAGACAACAATTATTGAGCAAATGCGCACAGGTATTTTGATTGGTTACTATGTGTAATCAGTGCGTGCGTAACTATGGTGATTCATGTAATTGTGGTGACGAACAGTTGATACAGATGCTCGTTACTGATTCTAATCAAGTCAAAATTTCGACATAAATTCTATTTCGACATACCCTATAGTAAAAAGTGCGCTTTCATAAAAATGTTCTATATATTCAATTTTTGAGCACGTGGTCCTCCGTTTTGTACATTTTAAGTCATTTCGAATAAATTCAAAGCTCGTCTGCACCAAACATTAATTATAGATTCTGTGTCTTTTTCACGAACAAGGCGTCGAACACTATGACCTCATGTTAAACTTTATGATTGTCTCCTCAAATGCGCGGTTCTACACACGCCCATTCTTGTACGTAAACCTGTTAATCCCAGACGCGTTTCGCTGTTTTTTGCGTAGCTCCGCCAGAAACTCTCCGTTCATTAACGTGTAAATTTCCTTCGCAGACGGTGCCACAAAATCCGAAGAACACCTGAAAGAAAAGTGCGACCTTCAGGTGGCGCTGACGACGATGACTCGTGAAAAGCAAAGTGAGCTGATTTTAAGAGAAGAGCGAACACGGACAGGTACATCACTGATTTTAGGCAATGACCATCGCCTCTGTTGGCCCGAACCAGAGGCGATGCAGCTCCTATAGGCGCTCTGTACGCCGGAAGCTTTTCGGCGAATTATGCCTCGCACCGACTAAACCATCAAAGTCACGTTGTTATAAATACTTTTTGCGCATAGAGGAACACCTTAGGAGGTTGTCGATGTGTTTAATTCCTTCCAACTCGAACAAATACTCCCGATATGAAACTTTTTCTTCGAGCAGTCCCTATTTCAGTTCCCAAAATCGTGAAATCACCATTTTTATACTGCGCACGCTCCAATTTTTACCGCGCTCGCTAGGTGATGTGACTTCATCACCTCAATCTTTAGGCCAAAGGTGAGCCATTGCGGTCTTGTCAGTCAAATGTTCGTTTCCAAAATGCCACCACTTATACTTGTCTTTAATTGGCGTTACTTGAAACTGATTATATTTCAATGAATTGTTGTTTGTATTTGATAAAAATAAATGCTGTTGATATGACATTTAATAATCTTTGTGCACATATTTGACATTTTAATGTTTAACAACACCACACGGCAAATGCACGGCTGGTTCCCGGCAGCACGTACGCAAAGGGCGGGAACTTCAGCTTTCAAAGTTCGCCGGTAGGATCGCAACTTCTGACCTTCGGCCTGGTTAAAAAATATGAAAATGTTGATTTCACGATTTTGGGAAATGAAATAGGGACTGCTGGAAGAAAAAGTTTCATAACTATAGTATTTATTCGAGTTGGAAGGAATTAAACACATCGACAACCTCCTAAGGTGTTCCTCTATGCGCAAAAGGTATTTATAACAACGTGACTTTGATGGTTTAGTCCACAGGCGCTTGGATTTATCGCAAATGACGTCACTCAATAATATATATAAGAAAACATAAAGGTTGAGTCGGTGCGAGGCATAATTCCCCGAAAAGCTTCCGGCGTACAGAGCGCCTATAGGAGCTGCATCGCCTCTGGTTCGGGCCAACAGAGGCGATGGTCATTGCCTACACTGATTTATGCATCCCGCTAAAATGCATACTGGTGTGTAGCACTTCGTTTTTCAATGATAAAATGAATGGTTGAATCGTTGTCTATTACAAAATACACAAAAGACGTTTGCTCAAGGGCATTCATTATATGTGAAAATGTGTGTTTGAATATTGTGTCATCTTCAACAAAATGTTAACTTCAATGGTGGTTGCTGGTTAAAGACATTGAAGTAATTTTGTATCGAATTATAATTATATCCTGTTGTTTTTGATCGAGTTGTGGTTAAATTGGGAAATATAGTAATTAAAACGAGATATTTCCCTGCAGGTGAGCTCGTCTCGCAAACAAGTGTCAACAACAAATTGACTGGAGATACTAAATCCGTGTTAGCCGAAGAAAAAGGCCAGTGTCGAGCTACAGACACCACAGACGATGAGAATAGGAAACGTCTGCAACAAACAAATGGCTTCCACTTAGCTTTGAGAAAGAACATGGAGAGAGTTGGCAAGATGTCCGATCATTTAGCTACCCTCACCCAGTCGGTTGAAGAACTGATACCTGAGTTGTTCTCAATGTCCAAGAAGTGCGAAGTTCAGCAAAACCTCATTGCTGCGCTAGTAGCGAAAAATGCTGTCTTAGAAGCGGACATGTCATCTCTTGCTTTGGAAAAAGTTGCGGACGAAAAAGGTCGCAAGTTTTTGTTAGCAGCCACCGTTATTTGTGCGTTATGTAAAGACATGGAACTCAAGCAATCAAACGACGTGATTCGTCGCTTGAACCACGAGCTGGGACAGTTTAAACAAAATCAAATTGAGCTTGAGAAGGAAAATCTAAGAAAAGATTACGTCATCGAGACGCTCCAGAAGTGTCAATTTGAAACGATTCTTCAAAAACTTAAGAAGCTCAAGCCTAATACCACCGTTAGAGAGGGAGACTCAATTGAAAGGTGCAAGAAAATAAATCACCTAGTTAATGAATTAGCTGAGCAGAAGCGCCACGCGAATGGCTTACGTGAAGAACTTGAATTGCGCTCTCGAGAAATTAACGAACTAAGCCAGAGCCAGCACGCGCAAAACGTACAGATAGAGAAATATGTCAGAACTATTATGGGCCTGAAAGAGGAAAATTGTCAACTGAAATCCCAGATGGAGAGTCTTCAGGAACATAGTGAAGGACTGGATCGGCAAATTGGAATTCTGCGAGAGACGGCGAGTAAGTTACACGTGAAATTGTTCAGAGTTTATGACATAAATTAGTGCTTTTTTCAAGGGGTACAATGGTTCTGTTGAACATTGCTAATACTAATACGTAAACACTGAGCACATAAAAAACAAGAAATAGACGTTGTAACATCAATCGTATGCACAATTCAACAGCGTTTTAAAAACTTGCTATGGGAAAGCATGTAATTGCACACAAGTGCCGCAAAGTCCGAATTTTTTTAAAATTCGATGAGTTATTTAATCAGATGTTCCATTCTATACTTTATCAGACAGAAGTGTGACAATTAAACCTTCATTTCAGGAGACTTCCAGCTCAAACTTGAAAGAACCAGAATGGATATGAAGGCGATGTATAAAACACCACCACTTCGTCCTTCAGGCAACATGGCTCGCCGAAACCATGGTAGGTAAACGTCACGAGTTTTTGCAGTTTAGGAGACTAAGGAATTAAATAAGTGTGTTTTCTACACAGTTGACAGGCACACCCCTTACGCACGTTTGAACGCACAAATGCAAGCATAATTAGATGCAACGTGCGCATTGCATCGAAATGTATGCTTACTGCAACGGTCCAAAATTTCACCAAGCGTAAAAGATTTGGTTTATCCCCGAATCTACTGTCCAACCTGCGAGTGTTTCTAAAGGACATGCGGACATTCACTGGATATTGGGTCCGCATGTTGAAATTCAAACCAGACAAACTCTGTCTTTTATGTTACACGCACAAACATCTCTCTGAATGTTCCAACTGTGTCGACTTGACTCGTGAGGCCCAACTATTTTTTCTTTTCAGTCAGTTTCCTAACTTCATAATTCACCAAGTTATATATCGATGGTGTCATTTATTGAGATGTGCACGTAAAATGAATGAAACCATTTCTTTCCAGGGCAAATGGCAACTGCGGCTGAAGGTGTTGCATCACTTACGTCATCGGTCCAAACCTTTTCGTGTCGTTCGGCGGCTTGAGAGCACACTCGCAAACTTAACGCAAGAGGGAATTTGTGTTTTACGATTTTCTATTATTTCTTGTTATCATATTGACATTTACTTGATTTGTCCAATAAATGTTTAAATATTATTACGATTCCGTATCAATATACCACATCTTGTGGAAAAGTAAGATGGATACCCTCAACTGAACGAAACAGTCGTTTCACTCATGATTTGGGCCCATTATTTTTGATCGACATATGACTCTAATAAACATAAGCACTAACTGCGTCAGAAGTAAGTTCACAGAGATGAAAAGGAGGCCGAGGTAGGCGTCATAAGGTCATTTATGATGACGAAATACAATTACAGGGAATATGATACAGAATGCAAAATAACGATTTCCCTTTTCCCTCTTGCTCGTTTTCTGGTTCAAAATGCCACACTCCAAAGGGGGCATTATGGGTTTATTGTAGAAAAACTCATTCTGGGTATTTTTGTTGTATGTGTTAAACTTCTTTAAGTTGTGGATATAAGCTTTGATCAGAACGTTTTTCTGATCTTGAGCTTAATTGACAAACATTCCGTGATGAGGTTGATCTTCCTCTTAACACAACAAGGAGCACTAAAAATGTATGCTTCCCTTTGTTCTCTATCGACGTAATAAAAACGCCGGAACAGCTAGTTAACCAATTTATTATCCCCCCCAAAGACATCGATGAAACAAACGATTGGCTGAAACTGAAAAATTAAACGTCTGGTGCACGCCGGAACAGAAACAGGGCCTGACAAAAACGGACGAAAGGATTCGACGCTAGGAGCGGCACAAGAATTTCGTTGCAAAAAAGAACGCTTTTGTAGCTTTAGAACCCAAAAAAAATATTTTTAGGGAGTACAAGGCGTCTTTTAGTAAGGAAGACACCTCCCTTCCCTTCATCCTCCACGAGGGTGCCCATGTCGACCACAGGATCATCAGTAAGGAAGCGTTCACTTTAACTACGCTCTAATGGGAGGTATTTGTTGTGTGATGCAGCAAGTAATGGGTCAACTTTGAGTGGAAACAACAAAGGAACTGTTTTAACTTAGACAAAACTGATATCTTTCAATACAAAAGACATAGAAATTCGTGTTGGTTGCGGCCTAAAATGAGAACTATCATTCCAGTTTCTGAATACCCTTGACAGGTGCGAAGAAACGTTAGCTGCTTCTGAATTAAGACTATAAAATTAAAAACAGAACGATCGCCCCACAAATAAAAAAGTTCACATTCAGTCAACGTTTCGTCATCAGGATGATGTCTAATGAATAGAGGAAACGTTGATTGAACGTGAGCTTTTTTATTTGTGCGACGATCGTCCGGTTTTTCATCCTACTGTGGCCAAAAACTGTTATAATTTAAAAGACTATTAGGTGACGTAAAAATTAAGAACGTCACCATGACGCATTTTTCATGTCTACCATTATGGAGACAAGTCGCAAAATGCTGTTGGGACTTTTGTGAAAAGTAGTATGGGTAAATTTTTGAAGAATCTTCGAGCATGCCTGTCATGCCTGTGTTGCCAACTTTTCTGCTTGAAGAGTACGGCGATGGATGAAGACAAAGAGAGTCTTGAAAATGAGGCAAGTGAAAAATCAACACTAAAATGAGAATAATTTTGGCCACGGATTCTAAAAGACCGTGGCTCCCTCTTGTGGAGAGGGAGTGCATGAAATGTATTCTTCATAGAATAGTTTAGCTTTACTGAGACAGTTACGGAAATATGAGCTAAAGTTTAAAGTGAAAATTGTCGTGCGCATTTGAAACTTGAAAACATGAAGATTTTTTTATTGTGAACGCAGACTTTTAGCTCTTTAATTTAAAAGATTGGACCAAAAGGAAAACTAAATCACCTAGGGTTGATCAAGTAGTCGATCTACATGTCTTGATTGGATAAAGTGAACTGTGTCCGTTTAAAAATACCACTTCTTGGATTACTGGTCCCCAAATTTGGGCTATAGGTCAGAGGTCACGGCCATGTTTGGTCATTTTTTCTACTGTTTCCAATGGTTGAAACAAGATTATTGTACAGAACCCAGTTGTAATCCAGCAGATAGTTGAATGTATTTGTCCACACTTGATATGAGCATATCCAAATGTTGGTCCTAGACAGCATGTTAAGCTAATTTCCATTTACTGTGTGAATTTCTTAAACCGACAAGATCGTTATAGAAAGGCAAATCTATTCTCGCAAACCATGGGATGCGATTTCAATTTAGATTGCAAATCGCATTAATATGATCTTTGCCGCGTACATCTAAAGTGTAAAGATTCATGAAACGATATCTCAAACTTCGTATGATTTCATAGCATTGACAAGGCTCTTGTCGTCCAGGCCTCCTCTGTTACGAAACGTGACTGAACTTGACGGCCGGTACCAGGGCGAGCTTAGCAGTGAAGGCCATAAAACTACAAAGACAGCCAGGAGTATTATAATTTTTATTTAAATATATACATATGTCCATAGGCCCAAAGTATAACATATACAAGACAGTACATTGTTAGGTGTGTTACAAACTGCTTAGTAAATTGTGATGCTTGAGAGCTTGGTGGACAAATTTTAGAAGCAGGGTATCTGGAGTTGTCATGAGATATTCAAATTTAGATGTCGTGAGAGAATGACAAAAAAACGATCATTAAGTAAAACTTAACCCGAAGGTCTTGGTAGGCAACGGCTGCAAACTAACACAAGGTGATATTCGTCCCCTACGCATCCTGAATTATATAACTCACACAACCTATTTTCACAGGGAATATTTGTGTGGAGACCTCATTTCACTAGCAACGAATGATTTGAGGATCACAATCGAGTCAAAGATTGGATAAAACCACGTGGGATACTAACTATTTCTAAATAATTCTCTAGACAATACATTATTTTAAACCTCAGATAGTAAAACAGTTTTGCGTTACATCAGATTGCCAGCCTTGTAAATAACTGTCACTGACACGCTTGGAAAAAACTGTCAAGAAATACGCTGTATTAACCTTCAGAGGCAAGGGGGCACCTTCAAATAAGGTGACAGCATGACAGCTCAGGAAGAAAACTTCGGGACATCATGTCTCATCATCATCATCATGACTGATCGGGACATCATGTCTCATCATCAACGTCACGACTGATCGGGACAACATGTCTCATCATCAACGTCACGACTGATAGGGACATCATGTCTCATCATCAACATCGTGACTGATCGCGACATCATTTCTCATCATCAACATAATGACTGATCGGGACATCATGTCTCATCATCAACATCATGTCTCATCATCAACATCATGTCTCATCATCATGACTCATCACATTCATATCATGATTTATGCACTGTTCTTCATCCAAAATGTTGTTAGAAATTGTTTTTAAAATTTTCCACTTTTGCATTGGGGGCTATCGAACCTTTATGATTTTGATGAAAAACTCCAAAGTTGCACGGAACGAAAGCGATATAATAATTTTAAAAAATTGTAACATTCTGTTTGACATTTCATCTTGAAGACTTAAGTCGAACGAAATTTGATCATGTTAATGATACCGTTGTTTTTTCTTGGATCTACCTTGCTGTTTTGCTAATTTTTTACTGGAACGTTTTGATCCCGTGACCCAATTAATAGCAGACAGGTGCTAAGTCTAAAATCAAGGTCTAAGCCTTTCAAAAAATATAAAAACATTTACTGCGTTATTGCAGATATTTGTTTAAAAATTACAAGTATTCTGTCTGAAACACATCAACATCATGTCTGAGCGTGACATCATGTCTCATCATATGACTGATCGGGACATCATGTCTCATCATCAACATCATGACTGATCGGGACATCATGTCTCATCATCATGACTGATCACATTCATACTACTGTTCTCCAAAAAGTTGTTAGAAATTGTTTTTAAAATTTTCCACTTTTGCATTGGGGTTTATCAAACCTTTATGGTTTTAATGAAAAAACTCAAAAGTTGCATAAAACCAAAACGATATTATAATTAAAAAAATGTAACATTCTTTTTGACATTTCATCTTGAAGACTTATATCGAACGAAATTTGATCACGTTAGTGATACAGTTGTCGTAACCCAATTAATAGCAGATAGGAGTTAAGTCTAAAATCAAGATATAAAGCCTTTCTACATTCAAAAATATACTTTTACTAAGTTAAGGTTTATAGTTGTAGGTATTTGGTTTAATACACCAACAAATCAATACGATCCTACAAACCTTAATTTTATAATAAGGCATTGTTGAAGCAAGTCACGGACACGGGCTGGTGGGACTAAGAATCAATAGACTACAATCTTTGACGTTGTGTTATACTTCGTTTATTTTGACTTTATTCTATGTGACTGGACCAAAATTATCAGGGGTTCCTCCGTCAAATTATTAATACATTGCAGTGTTTAACGAGTCAGTTGTTCACACAAACAAGAAATAGGCATATAAGAAAATTTTCGGTGATTGAAAATCGTATGCTTTCTGCTCCGAAATCCAGAAGGTTTTTCCGAACAAATGAAATTTGTGTTTAAAACGGGTCCGGACAGCGCAGATCTGTAGACAATAGGCGGTGTGGGAACTGGGTAATGAAGAAATTCTCAATTTCGTAGTTTATTTAAATATACCTGAAAGACAGTATCCCCAAAAACTCCTTAGGGTTTATCGAATTTATCGAGAAAAGTTGTTATTGTTAACTATGTTCAGATCAGTGAAGCGCAACAGGAAAAGTCGAATATTACTCATTACGTTCACGTGCTTACAAAGAGTTAAATAATATTTCTGATGACTGTTCAAGAAAATAGGACTACATAACGTTATATTCGACAGAGGTCATAATCCGAAAACCAAGTCTTTATTTGCCTGAAGTTTTTTAAATAATGCTTTAGGACTTCCATAGCATTTGTATGATCATGTCACTTTTATGCAAACAATTACAGTTTAGCAGGGAAGCTGTTGCGTAATGTGTAATGACGTCTGCAGACAACGTCGCTTTTGACGACATAACGAGCACAAGAAAGAATGGGGCTAGGGCCTTAAGTCTTCCCCTGACTACAGTGGCGAGTATCTCCATAAAACTCCCACAGGTGTCGTTTGACTTCACCCAGTAGCTGAAGCCTGTGTCTCTGGTTCAGTTCTTTGCTAGCGGCGTAAAATATAAGACAGGTGCATTGATGGGGAGGAACTACAAGCGACTGAACCGTCTCTCTCTCTCCCTCTCCCTCTCCCTCTCCCTCTCCCTCTCCCTCTCTCTCTCTCTCGAACATCACCAAAACAAGGATTGCCATTCACAGAATTGTGGTGAAGGACGGCATCATACACCGAACAACATCATGCTTCGCTTCATTCACTCCGTCATTCGCACTGGATGCACGATGGATCGTCATGGGGAGGTACAAGACTTGTACCGTAGGAAAATGATATCACACAATCTCAGGAAAGTCAAGTCTTGCTTCCCCAATGTATTGTATACACCGTTTGAGTTTACTTGCTTTCGAAAAGTCAAATCATGCGTCTCAAATTCATTCCGTCGAGCGCTTGGATTCAAGAGCAGCTTCGGAAGACATGGTACGTTTAATGTACCCGAACACCACAGATGTCGCTGCTCGCCTGCGGAAAGCCACCGACGAAGACGAATGCGTTGTTTTAACATAATACCTGTTCGGTGCAACCGGAGATTGGTTGTCCGAAGGAACTCTCGTCAGAGCTTGTCCAACAGGCAGCTCTCTGTAGAAAATTGGGTCCCTTATTACGCAAGATCACCGACAGCGGTTATACCAGACGCAGACAAGGCACCCTCTATAGTTATTAACGTGAAACAAAACTGTAGGCCTATCAGAAAACGGGAGCCAAAGACGCTTTATTTTCCAGAGAGATCATTTGAAAAGAGCGATGATTTTGAGTAAACTCGGCTGTTATTATGTCTTCAATGTTGTGTGGCAAACAGACACATAATATGGCGTCAACACAAAACATTAGAATCAGCAAGCAGCAGGAGGCTCTGCAAAACTCCAAAACTGTTCCAGTAGAAAAGGGCGCTGCAAGGAACGTTAGTAGCGCTGCCTCCTTTGTCCGTCAGATGCAAATAGGGGCTCCCTCGGACTCTAAGATCAGCCAGTGCATTTGCCTTCTAGCTAAAGTGGCCCCATATGTGCTACTTGTAATAATACAGACGTTTAGATTTTCATTTATTTTATAATTAGTACAAGAAGATTTCTTTTGTCAATTTTTCTTTTCATTTGAATATGCTTTGTAGTTGTATACAATGAGTAATGTCAGTACTGAACACGGCTTATTTTCACCAGCTAAGCCTATCGTTTTCATATATATATATATATATATTTTAATAAAATTGTCTATTGCCTTTTGTTAATTGATAACCTACTTTTAGTTACGATCACATGCAAATTTTGTTGCTATGCAGTGTATTAATTTCAAATTCGGTGCACCTAGAACTATCTGTGCTTTTTTGTTAACATTTTTCGTACTATGGTTCTGATTTTTTTCCCTCTTCACAGTTACCAAATGCGAGAAGACGGCGATTTCTCCATCGTCGGCATAGGACGTTCGGGCTATGTCTATCTTGGGAATTTCTTAAATGTCGCTACGGGTATTGAGCAAAAAGCTTGTATAAAAAATTACCTCTACGACAACAGGGAAGCTGTAGCTGAGGTGGAGTACCAATGTCTACAGGTCCTTGCTCCCTACAGATGCGTCCCCTTTGGGATGTTTCTGACACCAACGGTAGACAAGGAAGATACGCCGACACTTGGAATCGTCATGGAATTCATAGAAGGCTCTACACTCGCTGATTACATAGACGACCGTCTTAAAAATGGTGATGAGGTGGCCATGCCGATTCCCGAAATTGTGAAGGTCTTACTGAAAGCCGCTAAAGCAGTCCATTGTGCCCACAAGCGAGACATACTGATCAATGATTTCCACATTGAGAATGTGATGGTGGAACGAGAAACCAAAAACGTGAAACTGATTGATTTTTGTCATGCAACCATTAAGAACGGTTATTATTTAGTAAGTTTTTTTAATTTTAAGCGACATCAAATCCTTGCTTTTTGTCAAAAAGTAAGACTCTATTTAGGCCACGAAACATTATGATATTGGTTTCAAATTGTTTAAGCTCATTTTTTAAGGGCAAGTGTTCTAAATCAAAACATGTTTTTGGCAGAAGCCACGGCTTTAAAGATCCAACGATGTTTCGAAATATTGCCCGTCATTCGTCGTAACGGGAATCGTGATCTTGGTAACTATGTGGCTATTTTCAAGACATGTGTCGTATTGTTGACCTATATTTGCAAGACTGAAATTCGATTATTTTTTCAACTTATCACTTCCTCATTTTGGCAAAAAGCATTAAACAAATCAAAATTGGGAGCTTATACAAGTATTACATTTGCAGAACTCAGTTAAACCGGACCATGGGGAAATTTTTGTTCGTTCAAAAATGTTTGTGACTGACAATTGTTAACAGTTCTATAAACACACCTTCCGTCAGACTAACGTTTGATTTTGACTATTGACTGTTGAGTCTCAACATGTCTCGTGCTCTAATAAATAGATTTTGGGTTTTGGAATCACACTGGCTTGCCACGGCAGGTTATTTTCTACACTATTCTTTGTTTTAAGCACTAGTTCAAGTTCTCTCTACCAGACTTAGGGACTGTTTGAATACTCACTGGTAAGTGGTCTATAGCAAAAAATACTATCAATGACAGAACGCTTTTGAACAACTTTTTAGACAACTTGTTACTATAAGACTTCTCTGCTCTTTCGTTATTGGTGGTCTTCGAGTAGGCTCAACTGAGAGTTGTCTTTTCATTCAGCTACGGCGTCATTGCTCGGCGAAAGTGGAATCACCTGGCGCCAGAGGTGCAACATGGCGAAATCACGTCGGTACGGACGGACACCTACTCGTTCGGCACAGCCATTGTAGCCATTTGCCGCGCCGTACGGAAGCGAATGCCATCCATTTACATGAAAACCATCAATGAGCTTTTAGGTTTTGGTCAACAATGCCGATCTCACGATGTTAACAATCGACCAAGAACTATGCTGCCTGTAATGAAGAAGATTAAGAAAGTTTCAAAAACCATTGAGTGGATGGCGGTTAATGGCCACCGCGGTGTAGGCAACGGCGATTACGAATCAAATACTGTTTCCGTAATTTCATGAGAATATGGACTCTTTTCAATTTTGATATTTTCAATGTTTATGTTATTATGACTTGAATAAAATTTAATTCTTTGCAAAGTTTTTTTTACTCGCGAATATTGCGAATTTCGAAGTAGAACCTTTTTCACTGATTGTAACGCAGTAGGCGTCATCGTCATCATCATCATCATCGCCGTCTCACCACCCGACCATAGTCTCCACTTCACAGTCGCCCACGTGATGATAGAGCAAGTCAGTAACGCCACAGTCGATTGTTGATACAGTAGTGTTTGCCTTTGTCGATTGTTTATGGTATGTGCTTTTTACCGAAGATTTCGATAATGCTGCGACGGTAGATGTAGTCAAGCAATAACTAAACGAGGGATTGACTCTACTCTGACTTTAAGTGGTAGGTAAACTGCAAAGAGACAAAAGAAAAATACTGAATGCAATTCCAGTGGATTACTGGTAAAAACGCTTGCACTAGTAAGTCATTAATTATTTTAACAAGTACAAGACTGCTGAGAATATACAATAAAGGTGAAACACTATTTTCTATACTTTATCAAGGCAGTAAATAACCTATACAAAGGTAAATTCACGTCGATATGACCTTTATATAAGACTTTACACAAATCTTCCTAATGTTGTAATATTGAGCCGAAAAATGTCATACTACTACTTCACATAGACATGAGTGCGAATAGTAGGATAAAATTAATTACCAGTCAAATGCTTAGGAAAGAGATAGGTAACAAAAGGATTCGCGCAACCTTTCACACGGCTGGCAGGCTGTAGCTTAGTTTGAAAGTTGGATATAATTATTTTCGACCGATTGCGAGAGACACTTACGTTCCTCGTGAACAGCTGATTCTTTCAGGCTTGTATTGTAGAATAGCCAATGGCCGTCTCACCGTCACGCAATTATTTGTTGTGAGAACGTGATTGGTTAATAAACATAGACGTCATAAAAGCAATGCGATGACGTTCAAGTTTTGTTGTCACGAATTAAAAAAGATACACGGTTAGGACAATTTAAGAGTATAAAGTGGTTGGCAAACGAGGAAAATCACACGTTCAATGAAGCTACATCTTACGAGAGAGCTCTCGTTGTCAAAACAGAGTTCGTGCCGTGCTGTGATGGCCAGCACGTCGACAGAAAACGGCGATATGCCAAATAACCAGACATCATTTGGGGAGCCCGATATCATGAAGCCAGGGGTTATCTCCATACCTTCTGATACCCAGAGGAGCGCGGGTGTTTGCAAAGAAACTGAAGAGGTAAAGAATTATTTGAAAAGAATTGAAGACTTGACGGAGGAAAATCGCAAGATGAAATCTGAAATAGAAATTGTTCAGAAAGACAGGGACGCAAAGAAACGTCAACTTAAAGCATGGCGACACAAGTCTCGTAAGTGTGTTAACTATTGCACCTTTTACTGTCCTGTATGATGCGCAGAGAAACTAGACGTTCATCAGAACATTTGTTAAAAATGTCTCTTGTCACGTCGATAATTTTATTGAAAGATCCTAGATACTGTGAGGACGCGGATGTACATGACGAACATGAAATTAAACTCCTACTAACTGAAGGCTCATAACGATGTAAGAACTCATAGACAAACGTTTTGTTTTAATCTTTATGTTGTTATCGTCCGATAATTTGTTTACACTTTTCAGAGGGTTTACGGGAGAAGCTCGACGAATGTAAGAAGGATATGGACCTGATGCATAAACGTTCACTTGAAAATTATGGTAAGTTGTATGTAGCTAGTGGCCCACGAAGTACAAGGTGTCGACGAAATTGGTCACGTGAATTAAATGTGCCGTATCACTGCTCACTGGTGCACGTTGATGTGCCCTGTACTCTTGAAAATGCAGATTCATTAGGGGCTTGTTTCAGTTTTTCCTACAGTTTCATCAGTTAAATGTTTTCAACCTTGTTTGCATTCTCTTTTATAGATGAAGTCGTACTTAAATATGAAGAAGAACATCAAAAAGTTCAAGGACTGCAGATGACGCTGGCGTTGACGCAAGAAAGGTTGGAGGAACAGACGACAATTGTTGAGCAAATGTGCACAGGTATTTGATTGGTTACTACGTGTTATCTGCGCGTGCGTAACTATGGTGATGCAACTAATTGGGGTGACAAACAGTTGATACAGACGTTAGTGATTCTAATCAAGTCGAAATTTTGACAAAGTCTTTTTCGACATACCCTATAGTAAAAAGTGCGCTTTCATAAAAATGTTCTATATATTCGATTTTTGAGCACGTGCTCCTCCGTTTTGTACATTTTAAGTCATTTCGAATAAATTAAAACCTCGTCTGCACAAAACATTAATTATAGATTCTGTGTCTTTTGCACGAACAAGGCGTCGAACACTATGACCTCATGTTAAACTTTATGATTGTCTCCTCAAATGCGCGGTTCTACACACGACCATTCTTGTACGTAAACCTGCTAATCCCAGACGCGTTTCGCTGTTTTTTGCGTAGCTCCGCCAGAAACTCTCCGTTCATTAACGTGTAAATTTCCTTCGCAGACGGTGCCGCAAAATCCGAAGAACGCCTGAAAGAAAAGTGCGACCTTCAGGTGGCGCTGACGACGATGACTCGTGAAAAGCATAGTGAGCTGATTTTAAGAGAAGAGCCAACATGGACAGGTACATCACTGATTTATGCATCCCGCTACCTATGCATACTGGTGTGTAGCACTTCGTTTTTCAATGATAAAATGAATTGTGGAATCGTTGTCTATTACAAAATACACAAAAGACGTTTGCTCGAGGGCATTCATTACATGTAAAAATGTGTGTTTGAACATTGTGTCATCTTCAACAAAATGTCCACGTCAATGGTTGTTGCTGGTTAAAGACATTGAAGTAATTTTGTATCGAACTATAATTATATCCTGTTGTTTTTGATCGAGTTGTGGTTAACTTGGGAAATATAGCGATTAAAACGAGTTATTTCCCTGCAGGAGAGCTCGTGTCGCAAACAAGAGTCAACAACAAAATGACTGAAGACATTAAATCCGTGTTAGCCGAAGAAAAAGGCCAGTTTCGAGCTACAGACACCACAGACGATGAGAATAGTAAACGCCTGCAACAAACAAATGGCTTACACTTAGCTTTGAGAAAGAACATGGAGAGAGTTGGCAAGATGTCCGATCATTTAGCTACCCTCACCCAGTCGGTTGANTCCAATTTTTACCGCGCTCGCTAGGTGATGTGACTTCATCACCTCAATCTTTAGGCCAAAGGTGAGCCATTGCGGTCTTGTCAGTCAAATGTTCGTTTCCAAAATGCCATCACTTATACTTGTCTTTAATTGGCGTTACTTGAAACTGATTGTATTTCAATGAATTGTTGTTTGTATTTGATAAAAATAAATGCTGTTGATATGACATTTAATAATCTTTGTGCACATATTTGACATTTTAATGTTTAACAACACGGCAAATGCGCGGCTGGTTCCCGGCAGCACGTACGCAAAGGGCGGGAACTTCAGCTTTCAAAGTTCGCCGGTAGGATGGCAACTTCTGACCTTCGGCCTGGTTAAAAAAAATGAAAATGTTGATTTCACGATTTTGGGAACTGAAATAGGGACTGCTCGAAGAAAAAGTTTCATAACGGGAGTATTTATTCGAGTTGGAAGGAATTAAACACATCGACAACCTCCTAAGGTGTTCCTCTATGCGCAAAAGGTATTTATAACAACGTGACTTTGATGGTTTAGTCCACAGGCGCTTGGGTTTATCGCAAATGACGTCACTCAATAATATATATAAGAAAACATAAAGGTTGAGTGACGTCATTTGCGATAAACCCAAGCGCCTGTGGTTTAGTCGGTGCGAGGCATAATTCCCCGAAAAGCTTCCGGCGTACAGAGCGCCTATAGGAGCTGCATCGCCTCTGGTTCGGGCCAACAGAGGCGATGGTCATTGCCTACACTGATTTATGCATCCCGCTAAAATGAATACTGGTGTGTAGTACTTCGTTTTTCAATGATAAAATGAATGGTGGAATCGTTGTCTATTACAAAATACACAAAAGACGTTTGCTCAAGGGCATTCATTATATGTGAAAATGTGTGTTTGAATATTGTGTAATCTTCAACAAAATGTTAACTTCAATGGTGGTTGCTGGTTAAAGACATTGAAGTAATTTTGTATCGAATTATAATTATATCCTGTTGTTTTTGATCGAGTTGTGGTTAAATTGGGAAATATAGTGATTAAAACGAGATATTTCCCTGCAGGTGAGCTCGTCTCGCAAACAAGTGTCAACAACAAATTGACTGGAGATACTAAATCCGTGTTAGCCGAAGAAAAAGGCCAGTGTCGAGCTACAGACACCACAGACGATGAGAATAGGAAACGTCTGCAACAAACAAATGGCTTCCACTTAGCTTTGAGAAAGAACATGGAGAGAGTTGGCAAGATGTCCGATCATTTAGCTACCCTCACCCAGTCGGTTGAAGAAC
Organism: Phoronis australis; assembly: GCA_002633005.1. Classification (NCBI taxonomy): domain Eukaryota; kingdom Metazoa; phylum Phoronida; family Phoronidae; genus Phoronis; species Phoronis australis. Next base: position 1,836,059 of record NMRA01000010.1, read on the forward strand.
TGATACCTGAGTTGTTCTCAATGTCCAAGAAGTGCGAAGTTCAGCAAAACCTCATTGCTGCGCTAGTAGCGAAAAATGCTGTCTTAGAAGCGGACATGTCATCTCTTGCTTTGGAAAAAGTTGCGGACGAAAAAGGTCGCAAGTTTTTGTTAGCAGCCACCGTTATTTGTGCGTTATGTAAAGACATGGAACTCAAGCAATCAAACGACGTGATTCGTCGCTTGAACCACGAGCTGGGACAGTTTAAACAAAATCAAATTGAGCTTGAGAAGGAAAATCTAAGAAAAGATTACGTCATCGAGACGCTCCAGAAGTGTCAATTTGAAACGATTCTTCAAAAACTTAAGAAGCTCAAGCCTAATACCACCGTTAGAGAGGGAGACTCAATTGAAAGGTGCAAGAAAATAAATCACCTAGTTAATGAATTAGCTGAGCAGAAGCGCCACGCGAATGGCTTACGTGAAGAACTTGAATTGCGCTCTCGAGAAATTAACGAACTAAGCCAGAGCCAGCACGCGCAAAACGTACAGATAGAGAAATATGTCAGAACTATTATGGGCCTGAAAGAGGAAAATTGTCAACTGAAATCCCAGATGGAGAGTCTTCAGGAACATAGTGAAGGACTGGATCGGCAAATTGGAATTNCACTCGCAAACTTAACGCAAGAGGGAATTTGTGTTTTACGATTTTCTATTATTTCTTGTTATCATATTGACATTTACTTGATTTGTCCAATAAATGTTTAAGTATTATTACGATTCCGTATCAATATACTACATCTTGTCGAAAAGTAAGATGGATACCCTTAACTGAACGAAACAGTCGTTTCACTCATGATTTGGGCCCATTATTTTTGATCGACATATGACTCTAATAAACACTAACTGCGTCAGAAGTAAGTTCACAGAGATGAAAAGGAGGCCGAGGTAGGCGTTATAAAGTCATTTATGATGACGAAATACAATTACAGGGAATATGATACAGAATGAAAATAACGATTTCCCTTTTCCCTCTTGCTCGTTTTCTGGTTCAAAATGCCACACTCCAAAGGGGCATTATTGGTTTATTGCAGAAAAACTCATTCTGGGTATTTTTGTTGTATGCGTTAAACTTCTTTAAGTTGTGGATATAAGCTTTGATCAGGACGTTTTTCTGATCTTGAGCTTAATTGTCTGACAAACATTCCGTGCTGAGGTTGATCTTCCTCTTAACACAACAAGGAGCACTAAAAATGTATGCTTCCCTTTGTTCTCTATCGACGTAATAAAAACGCCGGAACAGCTAGTTAACCAATTTATTATCCCCCCAAACACATCGATGAAACAAACGATTGGCTGAAGCTGAAAAATTAAACGTCTTGTCACGCCGGAACAGAAACAGGGCCTGACAAAAACGGACGAAAGGATTCGACGCTAGGGGCGGCACAAGAATTTTGTTGCAAAAAAGAACGCTTTTGTAGCTTTAGAACCCAAAAAATTATTTTTAGGGAGTACAAGGCGTCTTTTAGTAAGGAAGACACCTCCCCTCCCTTCATCCTCCACGCGGGTGCCCATGTCGACCACAGGATCATCATTCTAAGGAAGCGTTCACTTTAACTACGCTCTAATGGGAGGTATTTGTTCTGTGATGCAGCAAGTAATGGGTCAACTTTGAGCGGAAACAACAAAGGAACTGTTTTAACCTCGACAAAACTGATATCTTTTCATACTAAAGACACAGATTCTTTGTTTCGTGTTGGTTGTGGCCTAAAATGAGAACTATCATTCCAGTTTCTGAATACCTTGACAGGTGCGAAGAAACGTTAGCTGCTTCTGAATTAAGACTATAAAATTAAAAACAGGACGATCGCCGCACAAATAAAAAAGCTCACATTCAGTCAACGTTTCGTCATCAGGGTGATGTCTAATGAATAGACGAAACGTTGATTGAACGTGAGCTTTTTTATTTGTGCGGCGATCGTCCGGTTTTTCATCCTACTGTGGCCAAAAACTGGTATAATTTTAAAGACTATTAGGTGACGTAAAAATGAAGAACGTCACCATGACGCATTTTTCATGTCTACCATTATGGAGACAAGTCGCAAAATACTGTTGCGATTTTTGTGAAAAGTAGTATGGGTAAATTTTTGAAGAATCTTCGAGCATGCCTGTCATGCCTGTGTTGCCAACTTTTCTGCTTGAAGAGTACGGCGATGGATGAAGACAAAGAGAGTCTTGATAATGAGGCAAGTGAAAATTCAACACTAAAATGGGAATAATTTTGGCCACGGATTCGAAAAGACCGTGGCTCCCTCTTTTGGAGAGGGAGTGCATGAAATGTATTCTTCATAGAATAGTTTAGCTTTACTGAGACAGTTACGGAAATATGAGCTAAATTGTCGTGCGCATTTGAAACTTGAAAACATGAAGTTTTTTTTATTGTGAACGCAGATTTTTAGCTCTATAATTTAAAAGATTGGACCAAAAGGAAAACTAAATCACCTAGGGTTGACCAAGTAATCGATCTACATGTCTTGATTGGATAACGTGAACTGTGTCTGTTTAAAAATACCACTTCTTGGATTACTGGTCCCCAAATTTGGGCTATAGGTCAGAGGTCACGGCCATGACTGAACTTGAGGGCCGGTACCAGGGCGAGCTTAGCAGTGAAGGCCATAAAACTACAAAGACAGCCAGGAGTATTATAATTTTTATTTAAATATATACATATGGCCATAGGCCCAAAGTATAACATATACAAGACAGTACATTGTTAGGTGTGTTACAAACTGCTTAGTAAATTGTGAGTCTTGAGAGCTTGGTGGACAAATTTTAGATGCAGGGTATCCGGAGTTGTCATGAGATATTCAAATTTAGATGTCGTGGGAGAATGACAAAAACGATCACTTAAGTACTTAACCCGAAGGTCTTGGTAGGCAACGGCTGCAAACTAACACAAGGTGATATTCGTCCCCTACGCATCCTGAATTACATAACTCACACAACCTATTTTCACAGGGAATATTTGTGTGGAGACCTCATTTCACTAGCAACGAATGATTTGAGGATCACAATCGAATCACAGATTGGATAAAACCACGTGGGATACTAACTATTTCTAAATAATTCTCTAGACAATACATTATTTTAAACCTCAGATAGTAAAACAGTTTTGCGTTACATCAGATTGCCAGCCTTGTAAATAACAGTCACTGACACGCTTGGAAAAAACTGTCAAGAAATACGCTGTATTAACCTTCAGAAGCAAGGGGGCACCTTCAAATAAGGTGACAGCATGACAGCTCAGGAAGAAAACTTCGGGACAACATGTCTCATCATCATCATAATGACTGATCGGGACATCATGTCTCATCATCAACATAATGACTGATCGGGACATCATGTCTCATCATCAACATCATGTCTCATCATAAACATCATGTCTCATCATCAACATCATGTCTCATCATCAACATCATGTCTCATCATCAACATCATGTCTCATCATCATGACTCATCACATTCATGTCATGATTTATGCACTGTTCTTCGTCCAAATTGTTGTTAGAAATTGTTTTTAAAATTTTCCACTTTTGCATTGGGGGCTATCGAACCTTTATGATTTTAATGAAAAACTCCAAAGTTGCACGGAACGAAAGCGATATAATAATTTAAAAAATTGTAACATTCTTTTTGACATTTCATCTTGAAGACTTAAGTCGAACGAAATTTGATCATGTTAATGATACCGTTGTTTTTTCGTGGATGTACCTTGCTGTTTTGATAATTTTTTTACTGAAACATTTTGATCACGTGACCCAATTAATAGCAGACAGGTGCTAAGTCTAAAATCAAGGTCTAAGCCTTCCTACTTTCAAAAAATATAAAAACATTTACTGCGTTATTGCAGATATTTGTTTAAAAATTACAAGTATTCTGTCTGAAACTTGCGTTATAATTTATACATGCTACTTTCCTCCCGAGGGTTCAAATAGAAGTAAGAACATTGATGACATTTATTCTCATCTCACCAACCAATTGTATAACTTTAGTGATGTTGACAATTTCTTCATTTGTGGGGACTTTAACGCAAGAACAGGAAACAAACTAGATTTCATTCAGGATATTGACGAAGTAGGCCCAAGGCAGATCATAGATTTTCAGAACAATCGACTTGGTGATGCTTTAATTGACTTTGTGAAAGACTCTAAATTGGCTATTGTTAATGGCAGAATTACTCCAGAATTTGTCAACTTTACCTCTGTCTCGGTTAGAGGAAATGCTGTTGTAGATTGTATTTTAACTGACCAAAATAATTTGAAGAATTGTGTATCGATTTCTGTTACAAATACTTCTGATATTATTGATATGTTAGATATCCACGCATTGATTGGGCCAAGATGTAAAGCACCAGATCATTCTGTTATTGTTTTAAAGTTTAAAATCTCCTCGCCTGGAGTGTGTTCATCTGGTATCGACAGAGCTTTAGAATCAGATACTCTTTCGAAAAAACGTAAAAATGACACCTCCAATATCCCTGTAGAATTTAGTAATAATGTGACATTTAGTGAAGAAGTTTTACGTTTAATTGAGTCATTATTGTTATCCTATGAAAATCAGAACCAACTTGATATAGTGCACCAATTAATTAAAGAAATGGGTCCCTTGCTGGACTACAAGGGTTATTATCCGAGTCGTAAACTATGAAAGTATTTTTAAAGGAATCAGCCTTAATGGAATTCGGAACTTAAGAATTTGTGGAAAATTTTAAAAGACGTTGAGAAACAACTTTCAAGAAGTCAAAGAGGAGGCGGCAAGTATTTCTGTCTGCTCAATATAAATTTGACAAGAAACTAAAATGCGCGAAGCGCCCATAGCAGTTAAAGGTTCAGATTGAAATTGAGAATTTGAGTACTGAAAATCCTAAGGATTTCTGAGCATATATTAAAATTAAAAAACTGGGACCAAAACAGTTTAGCGAAGTTCCCCTGAAAGTCTTGGATTCAAATAGTGAAATAAACTCTGATAGAAATTTTGTTCTAAATAAATGGAAAAGTGATTACAGACAATTATTTAAATGCACTTCTGAAAATACACCATTTGATGATGAATTTTATTTGAAAACCTTGAATTTGCGCAAGCAGCTAGAAAATGATTGTTCTAAAATAATTGATCATGGCTTGAATTGTGAAATCTATAACTGATAAGGTTAGAAATGTTGTTATGAAAACAAAGAATAACAAAGTCGTCGGCTATAACTGTATAACTTATGAGGTGTTAAGTTTCGAAACTATTGTTGTTTTTCAAACCCAGTTATTCAATGAATCTTTAAACGTTGACTAATGCCTTCTGACTGGTATAAGGCAATTATAATCCCGATACCTAAGAATTCTACAGACGACCCTAGATTACCTTTGAACTACCGTGGGATTAGTCTTCTTTCAAATATGTATAAAGTCTTAAGTGCTGTGTTGAATAATAGATTTTTGGGTTTCTGTGAACAGAACAATAGTTTAGTTGACTAGCAAAATGGTTTTCGAAGCCAACGGCCCTGTATTGATCACTTATATCTCATTTATTCAAACAAGAAAGTCGTCTAACCTGTCTACATTTGTGACATTTTTGGACATAAAAAAAGCTTTTGACTGTTTTATAAATTATTGCAAAATAATATTAATGGTAGAATGTATGATGCAATTCGTATGATTTACAGAAGTCCGTTGAAGTGTATAAGATTAAATGGCACTCTGTATAGTGGTTCGTTCATTCATGAAAATGGTGTCCATCAGGGGGGGGGGGCATTTTATCACCGACACTCTCTGCTTCATATATAAATGACTTAGCTCTGGACAAAAAAAAATTGGGTAAAGGTGTCAAATGTGGCCCGAACAATATTTCAGTGCTTCTTTATGCCGACGATATTGCACTTTTGTCTGAGAATGAAAATGACATGCAAGATATGTTGAAGGTTTTAAATAACGAGGAGAATGGTTGTAAACATGGCAAAAACTAATGTCCATTTTCGAGCTAAGTCTATGCCTAGAAGCAATTTTAAATTTATTTTGAACAGTGTCATCTGTTATAAATCCTCATACAAATATTTGGGCTGTATTCTGGATCAACACCTTGACTTCAATAAAAATTGAATACGTTATCTGAAGCTTCTGGTAGAGCGTTAGGGAAGATATGCTCAACATTCCGTGATAACAAGAATCTAGGATTCGAAACGTTTCAAACATTATTTAATTCGTGTGCACCAATTTGGATTACGTGTCATCTATTTGGGGTTACAAAAATTTTGGTAATGATGAAAATATTCAAAACAGAGCTATGCGTTTTTATTTAGGGGTCAACCGATTTACAGCCACTCATACTCGGTTAGTGGCGATATGGGGTGGGACTCCACCGGAAATACATTTAAATTGAATATGCTGCGTCTTTGGAGCAAACTAGCGACCACAGGTGGTGACAGGTTACTGGTATTTCTATGGGACCACTCTGTTGGTAGAAATGGTTGGATAGACGGAATCAAAAATTTGTTTATACCATAACTGGCATGCAATCTTGAACACATTTAAAATTGGTTTGTCTATTAACCTCTATGGGACCACTCTGTTGGTAGAAAGGGTTGGATAGACGGAATCAAAAATTTGTTTATACCATAACTGGCATGCAATCTTGAACACATTTAAAATTGGTTTGTCTATTAACCTCTTTAAATATTATTATGATCCCGTATTAATATACTAGTAAAAAATAACCCTCAACTCTATCAAGCCGTCAATGTTTGCTCACGGGCGATTGCGACCCATTATTTTCTTTATTTGGTGCTTTTAATTTTGCATGTACCTTTCTTTTTACTGTACAAATTTACTTTCATTTTCACTTAAATTCTACACTGTTCGTTTTTTTCTTCCAAATTCTCTCCCATACATCCGGGCCTTTCTTCCATTTCCCCATTCCCCTTTTCCCTCTTGCTCGTTTTCTGGTATAAAATGCCACACTCCAAAGGGGCATTATGGGTTTATTGTAGAAAAACTCATTTTGGGTATTTTTGTTGTATGGGTTAAACTTCTTTAAGTTGTGGATATAAGCTTTGATCAGAACGTTTTTCTGATCTTGAGCTTAATTGTCTAACAAACATTCTGTGCTGAGGTAGTTGCTTTTAACAAAACAGGTAGGAGCACCTAACCATGTATGCTTCCCCTTGGTCTTCATATACGTAACAAAAACACTGGAACATCTAGTTAACCAATTTATTTTCCTCCAAAGACATCGAAGAAAGAAAATTAAACGTCTGATGCATAAACAGGACATGACAAAAGCATACGAAAGGATTCGACGCTAGGGGCACCACAAGAATTTTCTTGCAGAAAAATGAACCGTTTTGTAGCGTTCATCCCAAAAAGAATCATTTTGTAGGGAGTTCAAGGCAGCTTTTAGTAAGGACGACACCTCCCCTCCCTCCATCCTCAAAATGTCCTCGCGGGTGCCCATGTCGACCACAGAATCATCAGTAAGGAAGCGTTCACTTTAACTACGCTCTAAGGGGAGGTATTTTTTGTGTGATGCAGCAAGTAACGGGTCAACTTTGAGTGGAAACAACAAAGCAAGTGTTTAAGCTAGACAAAACTGATATCTTTTCATATAAAAGACACAGATTCTTTGATTCGTGTTGGTTGTGGCCTAAAATGCGAAATATCGTTTCATGTTCTCGTTCTCCTTGCCAGCTGAGACCAACTGTTAGCTGCTTCTGAATTAAGACTATAAAGTGACGTAAAAATGAAAAACGTCACCATGACGCATTTTTCATGTCTGCTATTATGGAGACAAGTCGCAAAAAGCTGTTGCGATTTTTGTGAAAACTGATATGGGTAAATTTTTGAAGAATCTTCGAGCATGCTTGTCATGCCTGTGTTGTCAACTTTTCTGCTTGAAGAGTACGGCGATAGATGAAGACAATGAGAATTTTGAAAATGAGGCAAGTGAAAATCTAACAAACGGGAATAATTTTGGCCACGGATTCGCACAGACCGTGGCTCCCTCTTGTGGCGAGGAAGTACATGAAATGTAGTTTAGCTAGATAGACGGGATCAAAAATTTGTTTAATATAACTGGCATGCAAACCTGTTTTCAAAATTTGACTACTTGTAACATAGCAAATGCTAGAAACAAACTATTTGAATACTCGAAACATGCTTGGGCTGAGTCTGTTGTAACAAACTACATTTTATTTAAGCACGAGTTTTTAAGTAAACCATATGTAAAGCTTAATTTATCTCGTTCCGTGCGATCTGTTTTGGCTCAGCTTAGAGCAGGAAATCTCTCATTGCACTGGTCGTTATGTTAACGCTTCTGTAAATGAAAGACTTTGATTTTGTTGTGATTCTGGCTCTGTGGAGGATGAGCTACACTTTGTGTTTGATTGTTCTCTTTATAACTCACGGAGGTCTACTCTGTTTAATAATGTTTCACTTCAAATCCCTAACTTTGTAGATTTCAGTAGATTAGATACGTTAAAACTGATGTTTCAGTATTTCCGTAGGGAATTTGCCAAACAAATCAAGTCTGCTTTTGAACTTAGAAACCGACGCATTTTTGGTAGGCCTACATCTGAGTTGTGTGGTTAAAGTGACTAATAAGCCCAACTGGGCTGGATACTTGTCTTTTTACGAATGTTATACCTATAACTGTTTGAAAAAATTGTGCTTGTCACTATAATAAATAAATACATTACAATACAGAGACAAGTCAAAACCGTACTACATACCATAATTTTAAAATGAGGCATTGTAGACGCAAATGACGCCGAGACACGGGCCGCTGTGACTACGAAAGAACAGACTAAAATCTTTGATGTTATGTCAAATTTTGTTCGATTCGTTTGACTTTATTCCATCTGACTAGATCAAAATCGACGCGGGTTTCTTCGTCAAGTTAACAATACATCGTAGTATTTAATGAGTCGGCTATTCACACAAACAAAAAATTGACAAAGAAGAAAGTTTCTGGTGACTGAAAATCGGATACCTCCTGTTCCCAAATGTCAAAGACTTTTTTTCAAAAAATGACATTTCCCAATATTTTCAAACGTGTACGGACAGTGCAGATCTGCAGACAATAGGTGGTCTTGGAAATAGTTAAAGAGAATTTCAATATCGTAGTTTATGCAAAATATAGCTGAAAGACAGTATTCACGAAACCTCCTTAGGATTGAAAGAATTCATGGAGAGGAGTTGTTTTAATTGATCATGTTCAGATTAGGAAAGGTCGAATATTACTCATTACGTTCACGTGCTTACAAAGAGTAAAATAATATTTCTGATGACTGTTCAAGAAAATAGGCCTACATAACATAATGTCATATTCCGAAAACCAAGTCTTTATTTGCCTGAAGTTTTTCAAATAATGCTTGATGACTTCCATAGCATTTGCATGATCATGTCACTTTTATGCGAACAATATTTCAGTTGTTCAGTGAAGCTGTTGAGCACACGTCTGCAGAAAACGTCGCTTTTGATGACATAGCGAGCACAAGAAAGAATGCGGTTAGGGCCGTAAGTCTTCCCCTGACTACAGTGACGAGTATCTCCATGAAACTCCCGCAGGTGTCGTTTGACTTCATCCAGTTGCTGAAGCCTGTGTCTCTAGTCCAGTTCTTTATTAGCGGCGTAAAATATATGACAGATGCTTTGATGGCGAGGAATTTCAACCTACTGAACCGTCTCTCTCGTTCTTTCCCGCTGTATTTCCAAAGAATTGGATTTCAAATCCGTCGTCAAGTGGGCGTATACTACGGCGAGTTTTGTTGTAATGTGCGTGGCGTCAAATTAAAAATGAAGTATCGAACAATATCGTGCATCACCAAAACAAGGATTGCGATTCAACGAACTGTGTTGAAGGACGGCATCATACACCGAACAACATCGTGCTTCGCTTCATTCACTCCGTCATTCGTATTGGATGCACGATGGATCGTCATGGGGAGGTCCAAGACTTGTGTCGTAAGGAAAATGATATCGCACAAGCTCAGGAAAGTCAAGTCTTGCTTCCCCAATGTATTGTATAGACCGTTTGAATTTACATGCTTTCGAAGAGTCAAATCATGCGTCTCAAATTCATTCCGCCGAGCGCTTGGATTTAAGAGCAGCTTCGGAAGACATGGCACGTTTAATGTACCCAAACATCGCAGACGTCGCTGCTCGTCGGGGCAAAACCAGCGGCGCAGACAAATGCGTTGTTTTACCATGCCTGTTCGGCGTAACCGGAGATTGGTAATCCGAAGGAACTCTCGTAAGAGCTTGTCCAACAGGCAGCTGTCTGTAGAAAACTGGGTCCCTTATTACGCAAGATCGCCGATAGCTGTTATACAAGGGGCAGCGAAGCCACACTCTATGGTTACTAACGTGAAACAAAACTGTAGGCCTATCAGGAAACGGACGCCAAAGACGGCTTATCTGCCAGAGAGATCATTCAGGTAATTTTCCAGTGAAGGGCACGATGATTTTGAGTAATCTCGGCAGTTGTAATACCTTCGATGTTGCGTGGCAAACAGACACACAATACGGGGTCAAAACAAAACATTAGGCCCTATCATGGAGCAGGAGGCCTTGCATATCGCAAAACTGTCCCGCTAGAAAACGGGAGGCTGCAAGGATCGTTAGTAGAGCTACCTCCTTCTTCTGTCCTATGCAAATAAGGGCTCCCTAGGATTCTAAGATCGGCCAGTGCATTTGCTTCTTAGGTAAAAAGGCCCACATATGTGCTACTGGCAATAACACAGACCTTCGGTTTAGGTTTTCATTAATTTGTATAATTAGTGCAAGAATATTTCTCTTGTGAATTTTTCTTTTCATTTCAATATGTTTTGTAGCTGTATGCTTTACTATGACTAATGTCATTACTGAAGGCGGCTTATTTTTACAAGCTTAGCCTATCGTTTGCATTTCAAAATATGCATATTTAATAAATTGTGCTGTGCCTCACAATCTGAGTTTCAACAATTTTCACTGATGACTCATTCTTCATTTTTTATTGTTTTTCTATTATATCGCTTTTTGTTAATTTATAACTTATTTTTTAGTCATGATCACATGCAGTTTGGTTGCTATGCTCTGTATTAATATCAAATTGTCCACGGTGCATCTAGAACCATCTGTGCTGTGTGCTTCTTCATATTTTTCGTATCACGGCTCTGAATATATTATCTCTAAACGAGTTTTTCCCTCTTCACAGTTACCAAATGCGAGACGACGGCGATTTCTCCATCGTCGGCATAGGACGTTCGGGCTATGTCTATCTTGGGAATTTCTTAAATGTCGCTACGGGTATTGAGCAAAAAGCTTGTATAAAAAACTACCTCTACGACAACACGGAAGCTGTAGCTGAGGTGGAGTACCAGTGTCTACAGGTCCTTGCTCCCTACAGATGCGTCCCCAAACCCTTTGGGATGTTTCTGACACCAACGGCAGACGAGGAAGATACGCCGACACTTGGAATCGTCATGGAATTCATAGAAGGCTCTACACTCGCTGATTACATAGACGAGCGTCTTAAAAATGGTGATGAGGTGGCGATGCCGATTCCCGAAATTGTGAAGGTCTTACTGAAAGCCGCTAAAGCAGTCCATTGTGCCCACAAGAGAGACATACTGATCAATGATTTCCACACCGAGAATGTGATGGTGGAACGAGCAACCAAAAACGTGAAACTGATTGATTTTGGTCATGCAACAATTAAGAAAGGTTATTGGTTAGTATTTTTTTTAAATTTAAAGTGGCATCAAATTCGTGATTTTTGTCAAAGTAAGATTCAGTTTGGGCCAGGTAGCATTGTAACAGTGGTCTCACATTGTTTCTTGGTCAAAGGTGATTTGTTCGAAGGAACTGGACGTGCGTTATGGCTTGTGACCAAGCTCATAAATGTTCAGGGCACTCTGTGGCCTGAATATGATCTGATATTAGTCTGAAGAAATTACGTTTTGTCAGTTTTTCTCGAGCCCAACGATCATTTCTAAACTGAGCGAGGACCTATGTAAGTTTGAGCTCATTTTGTATGGGCAAGTGTTTTAAATCAAAACATGTTTTTGGCAGAAAGCACGGCTTTAGTGCCGTCTTAAAGAGCCAACGATGTTTCGAAATATTGCTCTTTATTTGACTTCGTAACGGAAATCGTGATTGTGGCAGAGCCTGGTTATTTATGTGGCTATTTTAAAGACATGTGTCGTATTGCTGACTTATAATTTCAAGACAGAAATTCAATTATTTTTCAATTGATCACTTTCTCATTTAGGCTACAAGCATTAAACAAATCAAAATTGGGTGCTTGTACAAGTATTGCGTTTGCAATATTTAGTTAGACCGGACCATTGGGGAGGTTTTGTACGTTCGTGATTGACGGACTATTTACTGTTGAGGCTCAACTTGCTTGCAGTATAACTTGCTGTCTCGTGACCTAATACATCTTGGCCGGGCTTTGGAATCACACTGGCTTGCCACGGCAGATTGTTTTGTACGCTGCCCTTTGTTTTAACAACTAGTACAAGATTAGTTCTCTCTGCCATTCCTAGAAACCGTTTGAATACTCACTGGAAAGTGGTCTAAAGCAAAAATTACTATCACTGACAGCACGCTCTTAAACAACTTTTAGACAACTTGTTACGATAAGACGCCTCTCGGCTCTTTCATTAATAGTGGTTTTTACACAGTCTCTACTGGAAGTTGTCTTTTCATTCAGCTACGGTGTCTTTGCTCGCCGAAAGTGGAGTCACCTGGCGCCAGAGGTGCAAGATGGTGAGATTACCTCGGTACGGACGGACATCTACTCGTTCGGAACAGCCATTGTAGCCATTTGCCACGCCGTGCGGAAGCGAATGCCAATCATTTACCTCAACGTCGTCAATGAGCTTTTAGATTTTGGCCAACAATGCCGGTCTGAAGATGTCAACAATCGACCAAGAAATATGTTGTCTGTCGTAAAGAAGATTAAGAAACTTTCAAGGACGGCGACTATGATTCAAAAACTGTTCCCGTAATTTAATACGGAATCTGTTTCAGTTCTGTTTTTTCAATATTTATGGTAATAAATGACTTGAACAAAATTTAATTCTTTGCAATGTTTTTTTTACACGAGAATATTGCGTGTTTCAAGGAGAAGCGTTTCAATGATTGTAACGCAGTAGGCATCATCGTCATCATCGTCATCATCATCGTCACCACTATAGTCGTCTCCACTTTACAGTCGTCCACGTTATGATAGAGCAAGCCAGTAACACCACAGTCGATTGTTTATGGTATGTGCTTTTTACCGAAGGTTTCGATAATGCTGTGACGGCAGAAGTAGTCACGAGAAAATAAAACGAGGGTTTAACACTACTGCCCTCTGACTTGTGTTGGTGGGTAAACTGCAAAGAGACAAATGAAAACTACTAAATACAATTATTCCCACACATTTCGGTGGCAGAAGTTACTCATTTATTATGTTCACGAGTACAAGACTGTTGAGAATATTATACAATAAAAATGAAACGCTATTTTTTATACTTCATCACGGTAGTAAATAATCTCTATGTAAAGGTAAACTTACGTCAAAATGACCCCTATGCAATATATGTTGAAATCCGAAGTGTGACTAAACATCTGAAGGCTCATGATAAAGGTGGCGTTCAAACTTACCTTCAAATCGTTAACTTATATCGGTTTTACGAGAAACTAATACTCTGCCGGTCAACACACCAAGACAAGCACACGCACGAACACACACACCCACCCACCCAGCCACACTCACATACGTACACACACACAAACACACAAAAGCGCGCGCGCGCACGCCCACACCTAAGAAATAAAATACAGGAACGTATCTTGAAACTTGGATCTTGTAGCACCAAGAGTAAACAAAAATGTTAAGCCAAACAATTACACAAAAACTTTGACACTTTGAATGAGTTAGAAAAAATATATGCGTCTTTAATCAAGCGGTTAGAAGAGATTGCGATTGATTGATTTGACATCGACTGACCACAAATATAATACAATACCTCACATTCAATCAATTTATTTCTGAAATAAAGGCCATAGGCCCACCGTACAAAAGAGCAACTTGTAACATACTTAAGAGTGCAGCAGAGCTATCACGGAGATAAAAAGCATAAGATACAGATTTACAATAGAGTAACTAATTCAGCATCATCACCAGTAGCGCACTTCAATAAAATTTTCTCTCAGTTCAGAATATTTATCACAGCTTAGAAGGATATAATACTCGTCCTCCACAATATTGGCTTGCCCTATTGAAATTCAAGTGCCTGCCTACCTTAATCATGAGACTGTGACTGGAACAACGAAAACGTTCCATGGACATAATATGTGCATGGGGTATACTCAAACCTAAAAAGTCCAATTTGAATTCATTTTAACTTGATTATAAATACACAGTTTAAGGATTACTCTCAACACTTTGTCTCCATCCTTGCAAATAACAATCCCCTATTCGCTGTCTAAAAACTAGCAAAAAAGTATTTTCACAGGCAACGCCTTGTTTTAACCAAACTTCGTGGAATCCATAATTTGACAATATGATGTGGCCCAATTTCGGGAGTATATAATACAACGATGTACAAAGACTGATGGAGACTGGAGTAAAAACTTTAACTAAAACGCACAATAACTATAAAGATGACAAGAAAAAGTAATTACTTATTTCCATCGTGGTCCATCCTGTATAGTAACATTAATATTAGAAAAAAGTTGAATATTATTATAGACACTTATCTTGAGTTCACACAAAACTAGAATGGAAATGAGAAATAAATTTCGGGCCCAGAAGGGACCTTAATTTGAAGACACAGTCACATTTCGCTTCAATGGTATGTCTTAGATACGTTACCAAAGAAGTTCTAAATTACTTTTAAAGTATAAATACTTAAACAAGAAAATTGTACTTTTAAATCATTGGTGTGCGCTAAAGTAATAACCAGATGTCCAGATCACATTATTACGTATTTTTCTAAAACCAGTGATTTCTCACAAAGATCGACAAATTTTCCACAAAACAAACTTTTCACACGAGACCTCAGAGTTTAGTTTCCTTATTCCATTGGCTAAAAAATCGTATCTAGGATTTTTTAGCCCGAGCGCTCTATTGTCACAAACCAAGACTTGAATCCGTCAAGGAATGTTGACGCCTTCATTTTAGACACCGACGTTCTAAAGCTAAAAGGCACTGAAAGAAAATCCCAGACACGGTTTTTGTAGCTAACAAAATCAAGAAACAAAATTTGCAAGTTTTCACGCATAAATCACGTTTGTTGTGAAAATTACAACGATATAAGTGGAAACTGTAATCATTTTGAACATCCGGGCATTGATTTGTACGTGAATCAATTTAAAGATTTGGTGTTCTTCAAGGATTTTAAAAGCATGTAGTTTTTATGGGTCTACTATAAATAAGAACCTAACAAATCAGCTCTGGAATCTCAAAATGTAACGAATGAGCTACACGAAGCATACGTGAGAGTGACCTGCTCGGAAAAGATTGTGAACACACGTGCAGACTTTACACTACTCTTCCTAATGTTGTAATATTGACCCAAATGTTGCAAAGACGAAACATGTCATACTACTACTTCACATAGACATGTGTGCGAATTGTTGGAGAAAATAAATTTCCAGTTAAATGCTTAGGAAAGAGTATAGGGGTAAGAAAAGGATTCGCGTAACCTTTCACATGGCTGGCAGCATGTAGCTTAGTTTGAAAGTTGGATGTATTTATTTTCAATCGGTTGCGAGAGACACTTACGATCCTCGTGAACAGCTGATTCTGTCAGGCTTGTAGAAGAGCCAATGGCCGTGGCACCGTCACGCAATTATTTGTTGCGAGTACGTGATTGGTTAATATACATAAAGGTTATAAAAACAATGCGATGACGTGTTCAAGTTTTGTTGTCACACATTGAAAGGGATACATCGTTAGGACAAGTTAAGAGTATTAAGGGGTTGGCAAACGAGGAAAATCACACGTTCAATGAAGCTACATCTGACGAGAGACCTCTCGTTGTCAAAACAGAGTTCGTGCCGTGCTGTGATGGTCAGCACGTCGACAGAAAACGGCGATATGCCAAATTCCCAGACTTTTTCTGGGGAGCCCCATATCATGAAGCCAGGGGTTATCTCCACACCTTCTGATACCCAGAGGAGCGCGGGTGTTTGCAAAGAAACTGAAGAGGTAAAGAATTATTTGAAAAGAATTGAAGACTTGAAGAAGGAAAATCGCAAGATGAAATCTGAAATGGAAATTGTCCAGAAAGACAGGGACGCAAAGAAACGTCAACTTAGAGCTTGTCGAAACAAGTCTCGTGAGTGTGTTAGCTATTTCACCTTCTGATTGTCTCGGATGATACGCTGAGAAACCAGACGTGCATCAGAACATTTCGTATAAATGTCACTTATAACGCCGGTAATTTTATTGAAAGATCCTTGATACTGTGAGGACGCCGATGTAGACTACGAACATGAAATTCAACTATTAGTATTGAAAAATTGCATAACGATAAAAGAACTCATAGACAAACATTTTGTTTAAATGTTTACATTACTATCGTCCATTAACTTGTTTACATTTTTCAGAGGGTTTACGGGAGAAGCTCGACGAATGTAGAAAGGATATGGACCTGATGCATAAACGTTCACTTGAAAATTATGGTAAGTTGTATGTAGCTAGTGGCCCACGAAGTACAAGGTGTCGACGAAATTGGTCACATGAATTAAATGTGCCGTATCACTGCTCACTGGTGCACGTTGATGTGCCCTGTACTCTTGAAAATGCAAATTCATTAGGGGCTTGTTTCAGTTTTTCCTATAGTTTCATCAGTTAAATGTTTTCAACCTTGTTTGCATTCTCTTTTATAGATGAAGTCGTACTTAAATATGAAGAAGAACATCAAAAAGTTCAAGGACTGCAGATGACGCTGGCGTTGACGCAAGAAAGGTTGGAGGAGCAGACGACAATTGTTGAGCAAATGTGCACAGGTATTTGATTGGTTACTACGTGTTATCTGCGCGTGCGTAACTATGGTGATGCAACTAATTGGGGTGACAAACAGTTGATACAGACGTTAGTGATTCTAATCAAGTCGAAATTTTGACAAAGTCTTTTTCGACATACCCTATAGTAAAAAGTGCGCTTTCATAAAAATGTTCTATATATTCGATTTTTGAGCACGTGCTCCTCCGTTTTGTACATTTTAAGTCATTTCGAATAAATTAAAACCTCGTCTGCACAAAACATTAATTATAGATTCTGTGTCTTTTGCACGAACAAGGCGTCGAACACTATGACCTCATGTTAAACTTTATGATTGTCTCCTCAAATGCGCGGTTCTACACACGCCCATTGTTGTACGTAAACCTGCTAATCCCAGACGCGTTTCGCTGTTTTTTGCGTAGCTCCGCCAGAAACTCTCCGTTCATTAACGTGTAAATTTCCTTCGCAGACGGTGCCGCAAAATCCGAAGAACGCCTGAAAGAAAAGTGCGACCTTCAGGTGGCGCTGACGACGATGACTCGTGAAAAGCAAAGTGAGCTGATTTTAAGAGAAGAGCCAACATGGACAGGTACATCACTGATTTATGCATCCCGCTACCTATGCATACTGGTGTGTAGCACTTCGTTTTTCAATGATAAAATGAATTGTGGAATCGTTGTCTATTACAAAATACACAAAAGACGTTTGCTCGAGGGCATTCATTACATGTAAAAATGTGTGTTTGAACATTGTGTCATCTTCAACAAAATGTCCACGTCAATGGTTGTTGCTGGTTAAAGACATTGAAGTAATTTTGTATCGAACTATAATTATATCCTGTTGTTTTTGATCGAGTTGTGGTTAACTTGGGAAATATAGCGATTAAAACGAGTTATTTCCCTGCAGGAGAGCTCGTGTCGCAAACAAGAGTCAACAACAAAATGACTGAAGACATTAAATCCGTGTTAGCCGAAGAAAAAGGCCAGTTTCGAGCTACAGACACCACAGACGATGAGAATAGTAAACGCCTGCAACAAACAAATGGCTTACACTTAGCTTTGAGAAAGAACATGGAGAGAGTTGGCAAGATGTCCGATCATTTAGCTACCCTCACCCAGTCGGTTGAAGAACTGATACCTGAGTTGTTCTCAATGTCCAAGAAGTGCGAAGTTCAGCAAAACCTCATTGCTGCGCTAGTAGCGAAAAATGCTGTCTTAGAAGCGGACATGTCATCTCTTGCTTTGGAAAAAGTTGCGGACGAAAAAGGTCGCAAGTTTTTGTTAGCAGCCACCGTTATTTGTGCGTTATGTAAAGACATGGAACTCAAGCAATCAAACGACGTGATTCGTCGCTTGAACCACGAGCTGGGACAGTTTAAACAAAATCAAATTGAGCTTGAGAAGGAAAATCTAAGAAAAGATTACGCCATCGAGACGCTCCAGAAGTGTCAGTTTGAAACGATTCTTCAAAAACGTAAGAAGCTCAAGCCTAATACCACCGTTAGAGAGGGAGACTCAACTGAAAGGTGCGAGAAAATATATCACCTAGTCAATGAATTAGCTGAACAGAAGCGCCACGCGAATGGCTTACGTGAAGAACTTGAATTGCGCTCTCGAGAAATTAACAAACTAAGCCAGAGCCAGCACGTACAAAACGTACAGATAGAGAAATATGTCAGTACCATTATGGGCCTGAAAGAGGAAAATTGTCAACTGAAGTCCCGGATGGAGACTCTTCAGGAGCATAGTGAAGGACTGGATCGGCAAGTTGGAATTTTGCGAGAGACAGCGAGTAAGTTACACGTGAAATTGTTCAGAGTTTATGACATAAATTAGTGCATTTTGCAAGGGATACAATGGTTCTATTGAACATTGTCAATACTCCAATACGTAAACACTGAGCACATAAAAAACAAGGAATAGACTTTTTAACATCGGGCACTGACGATTCAATAGCGTTTTAAAAACTTGCTATGGGAAAGCATGTAATTGCACACAAGTGCCGCAACGATGAGTTATTTAATCAGATGTTCCATTCTATACTTTATCGGACAGAAGTGTGACAATTAAACCTTCATTTCAGGAGACTTTCAGCTCAAACTTGAAAGAACCAGGATGGATACGAAGGCAAAATATAAAACATCACCACACCGTCCTTCAGGAAACACGGTACGCCAAAACCACGGTAGGTAAACGTCACCAGTTTTTGAAATTTAAAATAAGTAATTAAATAAACATATTTTATACACAGTTTACAGTACACCCATACGCACGTTTGAACGCACAAATACATCGTGTGCATTGCATCAAAATGTATGCTTACTTCCCCACGCGTAAAAGATTTGATTTATCCCAGAACCCATGTGTTTCGAAAGGACATCCGGACATTCATTTAATATTGGGTCCGAATGTTGAAATTCAAACCAGACAGACTCTCTTTTTTCTGCTACACGCACAAGAATCTCTCTGAATATTCCAACTGTGTCGACTTGACTCGTAAGGCCCAACTATTTTTCTTTTCAGTAAGTTTTGTAACTTCATAATTCACCGAGTTATAAATCTATGATGTCATTTATTGAGATGTGCATGTAAAATGAATGAAACCATTTCTTTCCAGGGCAAATGCCAACTGCGGCTGAAGGTGTTGCATCACTTACGTCATCGGTCCAAACCTTTTCGCGTCGTTCGGCGGCTTGAGAGCACCCTCGCAAACTTAACGCAAGAGGGAATTTGTGTTTTACGATTTTCTATTATTTCTTGTTATCATACTGACATTTACTTGTTTTGTCCAATAAATGTTTAAATATTATTATGATTCCGTGTCAATATACCATTAAAAAATTTCTCGTCGAAAAGCAAGATGAATACCCTCAACTGAACGAAGCAGTCAACGTTTCTCTCGTGATTTGGGCCCATTATTTATGATAGACATATCACTCTTTATAAAACATAAATGATACTTGCACCGGAAGGTAGATCACAGAGATGAGACCGAGGTAGGTGATATAAGGTCA
Organism: Phoronis australis; assembly: GCA_002633005.1. Classification (NCBI taxonomy): domain Eukaryota; kingdom Metazoa; phylum Phoronida; family Phoronidae; genus Phoronis; species Phoronis australis. The sequence goes on from NMRA01000010.1 coordinate 1,856,072, forward strand.
TTTATTATGACGAAATACGATTACAGGGAATACGATAGAGCATACAAAATAGTTATAAGTAAAAGTAATGACCTCTGGTTAGATGCCACAAAAGGTTTTGTTAGGCAGTTCCCCTTTCCGTTTTCCCTCTTGCTCGTTTTTGGCTTACACTGGAGACCTTTGCGATTTACAAATCGACAAAAACGTCGCATCTTAAGAGACACAAAGAGAAAAGTGGAAGATTGGGTCACAATACAAGCTTGAATGAAACCGTGTGGTTGAATCATAAATATTACACATACTCTGCAGTTGTACTCAAAATGTGAATTCAGTCTCATGTATAGGCGAATGGTCGATTTTTAAAAGCACGCATATAGACATATTTTAAGTTGGATATAGCATCGTAAGTGTAAATTTTGCACAGGCAGGTGAAAAACAGGTCTTGTCCAGGAGCTTTGAATATAATCGTTAAAAGCAAGCCTGATTTCTTAAAAAAATAAACAAGAAACGCTTCATTGTCTATAGAGAAAAAAATACAGTCACATCCATATGCACGTATGGACGCAAAAATGCAAGCACAACTTAACTACAGCATGTGCATTGCATCGAAGTGTATGCTTATTGCAGCGGTTCAAATTGTCCCTCGCGTAAAAGAGGTGTACCCTTGAATACAGTGTTCATTTTGAATGTGTTTCAAAAGCGCATCCGGGCATTCACTGAGTACTGGACCCGAACGCATGAAATTCAAACCAGGCGGACTCTGTTGTCACAGAGGTAAAATACAAATCAGACAATATATCTGAATCTTCCGACTGTGTCAGCGTGAGTCAAATTATTTCTTCTAATTAGTCATTTTGGTAACTTCATAATTCTCTGAGCTACAAAGCTACGATGTCATCTATTGAGATGTATATGTAAAATGAGCGAAACAGTTTGTTTCCAGGAAAAATGCCAACTGCCGTTGAAGGTGTTGCATCAACTGTGTGATCGGTCCATTAAATTCGTGTTGTTCGGCAGTTTGAGAGCACACTTTAAACCTAAGCGCAATAGAGAATTTGTGTTGAAGGATTTTCTTTAATTTGTTATTACCATAAACACATTTAATTGGTTTGCCTATTAACATTTTTTAAAAATGTTATTATGATCCCATATTAATATAGTATTAAAAAAATATCTCGAAAAGCAAGACGAATACCCTCAACTCGATCAAGCAGTTTGTTCACGAGAGATATGTACCCATTACTTTCTTTTTTGGTGCTTTAATTCTGCATGAACCTTTCTTTTTGTTGTACGAATTCACTTTCATTTTCAAAAATGACACGACACCTCAAAGGCGCATTATTGGTTTACGGAAGAAAAACGCATGTTGTGTATTTTTGTTGTACGGGGTAAACTTCTTCAAGTTGTAGATATAAGCCTTGATCAGAGCATTTTTCTGATCTTGAGCCTGCCAAACATTCCTTCAACAATCCGCTTAAACTACTGTCAAGCGTGGTTTAGCTCCATTAGCAGAGCGATACACTACGGGTTGCAGGTTCGATTCAGCCTTGCGACTGGTCTCGGAACACCACACTTGTCGTAGATAATGTCCTTGCGACTGGTCTCAGAACACCACACTAGTCGTAAATAATGTCCGTTTAAAAAATTGGATAAAATTTGATAATAACACGGCAGTATAAATGTATTCGTCTTTATCGGAAGTAGAATTTTATTCCACCACAATTAAACAAATTGTACATACAAAATACATGTAGAAAAACAAAACATTTTTAATTCATATCCCAACAGGAAACCACAAACTAGACAAAATGAGGCATCGAATGATTAGGTCACAATACAAATTGAATGCAACTGAGCGTGGTTGAATCATAGATAATATACAAACTAGACAAAATCAGAAAAGTGGAAAATTAGGTCACAATACAAGCTTGAATGAAACTGCGTGGTTGAATCATAGATAACACACATACTCTGCAGTTGTACTCAAAATGTAAACTCATGAGTCTAATGTATATGCGTATGATCGACTTCTAAAGGCACACATGTATGCACCAAAGTTCACAAATTTTAAGTTGGATATAGCCCTGTATGTGTAAATTGTGCACAGGCAGCTGAAAAACAGGGCTTGTCCAAGAGTTTTGAATATAGTCTTGATAAGCAAGCCTAGTTCTAACAAAATAACCAAAAAAACACTTCCTTGTCAAAAATGCAAAACTAGTGTGCGTCTTTTAAATTTTCTTCTAAACCAACAAGAGATTTTTTTAAAAATAAGAACATTTACCGTAGTTCACCTCAACACTTCCAGCTATAATCATGGCACTGGCTGTGAAAAACAAAAACTTTGAATAGATCACTTTCTCAGAGGAGCAAGTCAACTTAACCAACCTTATTTCAAGCAAAACTGAACTGTTATTTCTTTCTTTGTCAGAAATAGTGTCTCATCCAAATACAGAACAAGTTAAGACTAGATTTATAATGATAAGCATCCAAAGTTAAAAGTTAGGTTTTACAGAAGGCCGGTCCACAGCCACAAAGAGTGTTCAAAGTGGCTTGAATTCAAATAACCCGTTTCCATATTTTCCCTCACTGAGTCACAATGGAAAAGCTAATGCAGGTTTTTCAGACTCAACTGACTTGGCAACTCCCTCAGATGTCGTTCAAGGTAACAATCTTTCAAAAAAATTAATGCAAACATCATCTCCAGAGTACAGTGAAAAGTGTGGGTTTGAGCAAGGCACACACTTTATTTTCCACAAAATTTAAATTTCCCATTGGTTATTTCTTAACTTGCTTGCGCAAAGTTGACCCAAGATTCCACTGGTAAGTTCAATCAAAGATGTTTTATTTAAATCAACATACTTCCCTTTATCAGCATCTGGACATTGATCTTTTCGCAGCTAGAGAGTTTGAGGAATCATGGGAGATTGGCACTCCATCAAAACTACTGACGCGTGTAAAGGACATCTTTTTGGTAACCATGTAACTTAGCAGTGGTGGAGGCAGGTGTGTAACATCTAGTTAACTACGTAGCTCATAGGAAATCAAGTCAAGTGCCAGAGGCAAGGATGTATACGCAAGTTTGTAGTCATAGGGGGGCCTTTCATTAATCTCTACTTTGGGATAGGCACAGATTTTTGGGAGTCTGTAAAAAGGTCAATTTTCAGTGCCCCAGCATATCTAATACTTAGTGCAGTTTGCAGAGGAATACTGGGTGCACACACTGTCACTGGTTGTCTCTGAGTAGCCTGGTACCTGGTCTAGACGACTGACTGGAATAGAGAGCCACATGGGTTGATCAGGTATACAACATATGTGAAGAGCAAGATATGTCACTCGCTGGTTCCCTGCGTGCCGCTAGGTGGATGGTAGTCAGCACGCAGGTACCACTTAATTTTCCTACCGAAATTTTTTACACTAGAATTTCTGATTGGCTGTTCAAACGCAGGTATCACTTAAATTTCCTCTGTAAATTTTTTTACACCGGCGTTTCTGATTGGCTAGTCGATTCGTCAACAGGTAGCGCTTTACGCAAACAAACTGGCATGACTGATGGAGGAAGTGTAAATGTGGTCTGTTGTACAGACAAATAGGTGCTTAAAATTTATGTTCAGTAAATGTGAATCCCATAAATTGTGGTTGCACCTTTTCGGAGTGCTTCTTTTTACTGTCAGTGAGTTTTATTTACGATACTGTCCTGTATTCATACACTATGAATAACACCGCACCGGTTAAATTGGCCAGATATGTGTTTATTGTACATGTATGTGTTTCAAGCACGCAGCTAATAAACATCACTGGAGAAACGAATCAGTTGCTGCTACGCCACTTGCACAGTCCACCATTTTTTCTCGTTGTTATAAAGCTAACCAATGACTTCCGAGGTTACATCAACCAATGCTAAAGCGCGTGCCTACTGCGTGATACCTGCGTGCTGGCTAGGCACGTAGGGACCCAGCGAGGATATGTCATTTACTGCCATCTGGTGTAGCCTGGTGACAAAACCAAAACTGAATTTGAATTGTTGATTGTGTAGGGAACACATGCAATGGGCATTTATCGCCATCTGATATAGACTTGTGACAAAGCAAGAGAGGCTGGAGAGTTGAAAACACACGAAAGGAGCAATATACATTGAGTAACGTCATCTGAAACTTATCATGGACACGAAAGCCATGCTCAGATGTTCATAATTACACAAACAAATGCAGTCACATCAATTGCAAAGATCTGGGCATTATTTTTGTTCATATAATATTCTATGATCATCAAGGATTTCAAAAATGCATGGCTTTATGGGTATACAGTTAATACTTAAAAAGCTATTAAGGAGTTTCATAGCAATTACTACTAGAAATCATAATTTAGTCTTAAGTTATGACTTGTCAAGACAATGGCATATGAATGTCTTCAGCAGTTCACATACTTGAAGTCAGTTATGAGCCATGTTTTGGTGTAAAAATAACTTTCTTCATAATCATAATTGATTTTCCAAAGCAAAATCAACATCTTCCTGATCTGAATTTGGTTGTGATAAAATGCCTGTATTCCTATGATAGCTATACCGCTTCAGAGGCTAGAAATAATCCGCCTGACAAGCAAAAGTCAATGGCCTTCTCTGAAGCAATAATGAATTCTGAATTCTTTTCAAGCCTAGAAATTATTTCTAATCTGAGTAAGGGACAAAATTAAACTGGTTTCATAACGGCAAATTGCCTGAATCAAAAATAGATTTCTTGACAGAAGGTGTCCATTTATGGCCGATTTCATCAGAATTGCAGAGAACTGGCAGAGAGAGTTTACCTGTGATTAAATTGTGTAGATTGCAGTAGTTTGTTCCATAGTCAAGTACAGCATACCATGTTTCTGAGGTGGAGTGGCCCTGGAAGAACAGCAGTAAGAGTCTTGGAAACAGCTCTTGTCAATCTTGTGATGGACTTGGGTATCTTTGTACAACTCTCCTAGTATTTTTTGGTAAGCCGTCGCCAGCCATTACCAAAAACGTCACAAGCATCAAAACTGTATTTTGTACCACAAATGAGCCAGCATACGCTAGCAACAGCAGATTAAGTTTTTAAAAAATTCCATTTCTCCAATAAAACTTTACAAACACAATATATCGCAGGTAGAGGTGGACAGCTGAAGTTATTTCATACACCACTTATGGCTAAAATTAATTACATCAGGGCTCAATGTGGCAAACAAAGGTAATTTTATTTTGTTCAAAACTTGAGCTGTTGCAAAAATATTAAAAATGAATAGCAGCAAATATAACAATCACTTATGAACTACCATAAGTAATGTACCATACCTACCAGCATTGAAGTCTAAATGACAACCACTACGTGAAGATTACTATAAAGTTTCTTTAACTAGATCACAATGTGGAACAAAAAATTCTATTTTATCAAAATTTTCAACAAGTTTCAAAACTTCACTCAGACTGTTCACGTGGTGTATCACAGCCTATATCTATGTAGTTGTGCGTTAGGTTTCAAGTTTTTTCGAGTAAAAGAATGTAAATTTAAATGTAACGATTTATTACTTGAAAAGAGATAACAATGATGAAAGCAATGGTAACTGTGCACAGAACTTGTGACATCTCTTGAAAATAGTTAAGTAGCAACAATATTTCATATTGCAGTTACCGAGGAATTGGCGACCCAGTGGCAGACGACGTAACATTAGCAATTGAAAACTGAGACAGAACGGTCATATACCCGGTAATTAACAGTCCTGTTCTGGATGTCACGACTGAGACCTGATTGCATGTTAAGTGTTACTCACACTGTTGCAACTGCATTACTCTAAATTATTTTCCGATAGTTTAATGATCGAACCAGCTATCGACCGATGTCGAGTCGACATTGACCTACCTTTTGAACTTTCCATGTCAGAGAGGTCGCTGTTGAAGTAGTGCGGGAGGTGAATACGGAAAACATTATTACATGGCCATATTTCCCTTGACTGATTCAATTCGTATGGGATAAAAATAAAAAACAAAGCAATTTGACAATTAATGTTGTTCAAGTTTAACAAGATTTTACCCTACCTTCACTTTGCAGGTGTTACCACTGGGGTTAAAGTTGAACGTTAAATCATCAACATAGTGCTGCTTGGGAGTTTCATGTGTGGCCGTGATCACATGACCATCATTAGACTTCAGCTGCAAAATAATCGGTATTAGTCACTTGCAGGGGTCCCGTATGTTGAGAACTGAATAACAGGCATCAAACTGGTTCTCAAAATCTGGCACCCCCTGTAAGTGACTATAAGTGATAACATTTAGAACACAATGTGGCCTACAAATGAAATTCTATTTTGACAAAGTTCTCCACAAATATAAAGATTAAGAAAATTTCATTCCATTCCTAGCATGACTTGTACTGTTTATATGACATAAAGCAACTTTTGGTAAAGTTTTCATCGTTTGTAGTAAAGTAATCACCCTATGAAAAATGAAAAATGACAAATTTCACAATTATTTTAGTGCAAAATAAATACAGAATTATCATAAATTGTATGCATGAACCACTTACAACATAAAGGCATTTCTCTCCTCCTTTATCACACCCATGAGGTCCACCCAGTTGTTTAATGGTAGAAGCTATCCGGACATTAACGGAAGTGCAGTTCAAATTGAAAGTCCTGCAAAAGGTGAGTGCCATTGAACAAAATGAGTTTTATTTTCATGAACAATCTTATGCTTTAAAATAAACACATATTTCAAAACGAGAGTAGGATTTGATAACAAAACACATTTGCACGATTGACCAACATCCACAGATATCAGGCTATATACCATAGTTGCCAACATTTCAACATTAAGAAGCTGGACACCTGTTTCTAGACTTTACTGCTGTTTCTACCAGCTGGGTTTGTGAAATGAAGCAGGGAAATGCTTAAAGCTGACACATACATGTACAAGTATGAACACACAATGTGGGAAAGCACTAAATACGCACACACCTCAACACACATCGCCTGACGCGTGCACTGTAAAAATGGCCAGTTGCCAATTTGGGCAAGTGAACGAAGGACTGCTAGAAAAAAAGTTTGATTACAGGAGTATTTGTTCGATTTGAAAGGAATTAAAGACATTGATGGCCTCCTAATGTGTCCTATGTGCAAACGTATTGTGCAACTGTTGTTGAACACGCTAGTGTTCTTGTGTCACGTATAATTACCGTGATTATTATCGATCAGTTCATTTGTGTCTTTTTGTCATGTACTTAGAACTGCATTCATAGTTGTAAAAAAATCATTTGCGTTTGACTAGTGCTGATGTGCGGTTGTGTTTTGAGAGCAAAAGGGTGTAAGTACTTTGTCTCGATCGAATTGTACTGCAAATAATTATTTTGTTTAAGAACTGTCATTTAGTATGTAGTTCATGCAAGCTATGATTGTTTACGGAAGAGGTTGTTATTAACCTTGCAGTTCAATGGGTTTTTTTTATTTATTTTTCTTTTTTTTTTTTGCTTTTTTGGTGATCAGACGTTTGCTGCGTGTTAGGGTTTTCAATGTGGTCAGTAAATGAGTACCGAATCAGTTCAAAGACGTTTTGTAGTACCAGGTACTTAAAGCAACTTGAATTTGACGGTGTAATCAACTTGTGACATAATTCCGAATTCGCCGAAAAGCGTGTGAAGGCTCTATGTAGAAGAATCGCCGCCTCTTTTGCTTTAGTAGATACGATTTAAGGAGAACTGTCCACACACACGAGTCATCACCGCAGGGTATTTTTTCACTGAACTCACCAGTCAATAGAACACTGGGCGTGAAGCGGGCCACCTTTAGTTACAAACGGGATAGCAATGAAAACAACGGCAACAAACAGCGCAACACCGGTCATGACGAGAATCCAGCAATCAACAGTGCAGCACCGACGTCTTCTTCCAGAACACATGCAAATGATAACTGGAGTAGTTATGAAACAAATATTGTCATGTGCTGAAATCACGTGACTCACTAAGTTGTACGAGAAATCCTGTCATATGACAGGTTATCTAGAATTTTACAGCACAGAAAATTGACAAATTTTAACTATTCGTCATCAAAGTATTTGAAAGAACTTTCTCAATACTTTATGTTTTTATAAATTCGAAATTAGTCTAATTACCAGAACAAAGTCTCATTCTCCTAATTACCCAGAATTCCGTCATTGTCGTAGCAACTGAGGAAAATGGCGACTGTCAATGTTTCGGATTTTGTTGGAATGGTGTGAAAGTCTTTGATTTTTCTCATTTCTTCGCGTGTGATTTGCTGTTTTTAATACTTAAGCAAGGAGGTAGGAAATTAATGAATGTTTCAGAGTCAAATGAATGTTATATTTTGGATTCTAGATGTTTTATTGCCTATGATACTTATCAGATAGTTATCTGCCTTCAGATGAAGTTGAAACTTGATTATTAAAATATTAAACTTCGAAAGACCGATATTTATTCAACTCGACAGTTGCGACTTGCGAATCATGAAAGTTCATTAAAGATAGCACCCAGTCTCCAACTTTCACGACTTCTTTATAAATGGTGAAAGTATTGGAAGCTTTTCACCTTTTAGGTGTAGTCACTTTCAGTAGACTGTCAAGTTTTTTGAAATCTTTGTCAGAGTTGCACTTCATGTATAATTATGTCTTTTCATAAGTGAAGTAAGATATCACTGTCATTGTATATGTTTAATTGTGCATATCTTATCTACTGCATCTTTGTATATACTCATCATATTTTATCGGTGACGAGCACTTGTGCTATGTTTTTACTTAATTTTCTGGTTTTCCTGGAAATGCTTACTCCACGTAATAAAACATGTTTTCCTGGGCTTTCAAATAGTGTCACTGAAGAGAAAATTATAGTCAAGCGACTGACATTTTACATGCGTTAGAAGTCAACTCACTTAGCTTATGATTGTGTGATACCTACTCAACGTTTCCTAAAGCATAAGTTACAATGCTTTCACAACAAGTGGTTATTTAATTACCTAGGAATTTTCAGTATTTTTCAATGTATATTTTTGCTTCAAATTTGCAAATTTTTCGAGAGTGGAAACTTCCCAGTCATCTGTTTCACTCACTACTTCCGCTTTTAAAAGTAAGATTTTGCAAATATGTGCGATTTTGTAAACAAATTGGTTCACATGCTGTGCAAGGTTTTTGCCTCTGAGATTTTTTATGAAACTTTGGCTCTGGTGACAAATGCTGGCCATGTGTGTGTTTTGCATAGCAAACGAGTAAGAATCCCTGTAGCCTCGTTCTTGCGTCTAGGGATGTGGCTTGGGCTTTACTGGCGGTTAGATTCCAGTCTCTCAAAACCTGTTGTGCAATTTACTCCCAGTTTGGAATCACAGCGCAATCCATCCATTCATATTATAAGTGTGTTTTACTTTGATCCAGGTAGCTTTTAGTCTCCTTTGTTGTATCGAGTTCTCTGCTTTTAAAAGACTAAGTGACCCATGTATTTTGTATATGTATACAATTTCTTGCTGTTGAATTATTGAAAAATCAATAGCTGACATCAGTCAAGATATGATGAGCATTTTCATGAAGAGTATAAAATTTTCTACAATGTCTAAATTGCTAGAGTAGACTTAATGATGAGTGTTGTAGGTCCTTTTTGCACATCATAACTGTATGACAAAATCATTTAACTTGAATCTATTTTAGCCAACACAATGGCTACCCAGACCGTATTGCAATACAGTCGGAAGTCTTTCGGCGATGGCACACAGCTACAGAAGACAGCCACATTTCAGGATACCATTGTTCCTGACAAGCCAACCATTCCCATTATTGCTCACACTATGACTGATGAGGAACTGGGACTGCTTCAGGTAAGTTTTATCTTGCTTTATCATATTGTTAAAACTTGAACCTGGGGCCCGTTCCGAGAAACTGACTTAAGTTCATTTTTTACTTAAGTCTAAGATTTGTCTTAACTTCCATACTTTGAAAATTCCACATCCAGTCAGATAGTTAAAATTAAGATTGAACTTTTATCAAAAACTTAATTCAAACTTAGGATCTCTTGCTGAAAACAGTCTCAAGACAAATTTAAGTTTTTTCTTAAAATTTACCAAAATTTAAGATTTGTCTTAGCTAAGTCAGTTTTGTTGGAATGGGCCCCTGGTCTGTTGGACTGTGTTTACCTCGATTACTGAAACCTCTTCAAGGATCTAGGAATTAGGCAAATACTGTCTAGTTGACCAGATTCAAGTATTAAAAATATGAATTTCTTAAATGGGTCAATATTTTTTTGTTATCTTAATACTTCTTTGCTTTTTCAAGTATTTCAGTATTTTTTAAACTCATAAACGTTTACTTATTTACACAGTGGGTGTCTATGGTAATATTAATTTGTGCAAAATGTGTACTACAAATTAATAGACAGAATTCTTCGATTGAGGCAGTGCTAAACCTAAGAGTAGGACGCACATTAAAGTACATGTTGTCTGGTGTCTTATTCTTGAAGAAGACATTGTGTAATGGTAAAATAATCATTTGTCTCTTCCATATTTTAACACTGTTAACATTAACTTTTCTTGAACAAACATCATTGATATCGACATGTTATTTTTATTTCAGGGCGCTAAAATACAGCCTGTGAATCTAAATAAAGCTGTGAAATTGTTGACGGACCCTCACTCTGTAAGATTTTTAAACAAGTTTATTTTAGAATTCCACTCATAAGCTGGATCTTTGCCAACTGCTCAGCTGGAAGATATCTGGGAACGGCTCTTTTCTTGTCAGAAGTCCATGAAAAATTTAATATGCAACCTTAACTGAACTATGCTGTGGTTATGGCTTACACTTAAAGTTCTAAACCTATCGGCTGCGAAAAATGAACTTGCATGGTTAAAATCAAACGTGTTGATTTCAGTAATAGGCTAGCTTTATTAGCACGTATCTAGTTTCTTGTTTAAGTTTTTATAAATAAGTTATAAGTTGGCCTATAAAACTGTATGTTTTCAAAAAAGTTATGGTCACAGCATTGTGTTGTGTGTATGAAGGCATTGGTTAGATATTCGTAATCACGTGGTTTGCATTTTTCTCAAAAATCATGATTTTTCACACTGGTTGTTGTATTTTCCACGAACAATAATTTTTTGACAAATGTGTTTTCTTTTATTCCATTAGATACAAAAGTGTTTGTGGGATTTTCTTTTAAAGCCTTTTAGCCGGCCATTGAGCTTGGCTGTCTAAAATCATGACTTTCGGGGGTTTTCCTTATTTTTGGCAGTGGAGTTCTCATGCTAAGAAGTTATATTTGCAGACTGAAGTAATTGTCGTTTCCATAAAAAAAAGTTTTTATAATTAATGATTATTCCTGTCACATGCTTATAAACACCTGTATGTTATTGTGTACATAATGAGACTTGGTGATCATCAAAGATATGTTTTGATGGCTCTAGTAATACCGGAAAACTTATTAGGAAATTCTATCCTTCTAACCTATTAGCTGCACGTCTTAAGTGCCACTGGGTTGGAATTGAGAGGTGACCTGTTATTGAATTGAACTGAAATGGTCCAATTCTTGAATGGCTGGTCATCCTTTGGATTTTCTACCAAGTTTTTACTCTGAAATCTTTGCAACAAGTAAAAGTTTGAGACCACTTTTGTTGGGGTGATTTACCAGGTTTTGATTTTGCCTTATCTGACTGAAGAAAATGCAGTTTTAACATGCCATCTGTTTTTGCTTTGTAAATGTTATGCCTTATTTGCAACAGAGTCATTTCACATTTTTGTATGTCACAATTATCCATTTGAAGAGAAATTTGAATTTTTTTGCTTGGACATTCTTTTTTGTGGAATTTGTATAATTTAAGTCTCTTTTGCAATTTCCAGGCAGTTTTGTATGACAGACATGTGAACGCGCTGAATAAAGTGACGAAGCATTACGCACGCGGTTTTATACTCAAGGACTTGGTAGCTATCTTCAAAATACTGAATGTTTGCGCTGATCGCATTGACGATGTGCCCCTGTATATGGAACCCATGTGTAACATTCTGAAGATATGTAGTCTGCCCTTCTTAAAGGAAAAGACATCTGATGAGGGCAATTATAAACAGATTGCCATTGAGTCAATTTCTCAACTGGGTAAGTTAATTTCTAAGCTACATTTAGTGGCAATAACTTCATGCGGAGAGGCTTAAAATTAATGTCGTCTTAGCTATTTTTGTTTATTAGTCATACCGAGTTCAAAATTGGTCCTCACAGGACTTGAAAGTTTATGACTTCAGGTAAAACGTGACAATCAACATCAGTCATCGGAAATTTTTCCGATATTTTTGAGCTGACAAAAGCACATATACTGTGAACTTTGCTCTTATTTTTAATATCAAGTTTGAACTCAATACTTGTACTGCTGGTACCATTGTTTTGTGAATATGTGACGACTATGCACTGACCTTGTCATATTGTGTTTTCTCAAACAGGTTACCTGATGAGAGTTGCTCACAGTGCAGTGCGACTTCAAGTATGCCGTACACTAACTGCATTTTATTGTGAAACTCCTCCCAAAGATAAGCAGCTAACTCAGAGTAAGTCTTAGTTTAGGTTTATTGGATTTGGAAGTGCAAAAATAATTTAAAACGTGTTCGAATTAATTATAAACAATGCATTTATTTTGGTTTAAAGATATTATTCCTTCACCTCTACGTGACTTTAAACCAGAAATCTTGTTCCTAAATCAATAAAAAATGCAATTTTTGTCATTTGAAGTGTGGAAACATTTTTGGGACACCCTGTATATTGCCATGGACTGCTGCAGTGCGATTGTGTTTTGATTCAAGTTAGTTTTAGCCTGAAACATCTGTCGTTCACAACTGTTACGGTTCTCAATTTCAGAGCACGCCCCGTCCAGCTTAAACTACAACAAACAGGTTGTGGAGGAAAGTGATGTTGCGGAAACACTAGTAAAGGTGTGTAATAAATACATGGGTAACTAAATGACAAGTAATTATAATTCTTATGATATTAATAAATAATAATTATAAATGATCATAATCGTGGCAGTGATGATACACTTTACTTCTGTAAATCACTGACTACACAAATCTATAGGTTATAATGTACTATTATTACTATTACTATTGTTATTGTTACTGATTTCAAAATCATGGACTGATTTAGTCGATACATGAAAATCTCATTCTAAATTGGTTTACCTTATGCAGTATGACCAGATCAATCAGTTTTACTTCATGATACCCAAAGTTGAAGAAACTTTGGTAATGTGGTGAGCATGCTGATTATTTAATACCTGCTATTGTCTGGGTACGTCTTTGTTGTTCGTTTGATTATCGTTATGGCACACATGGGGCTGTTACAGTTGTGTGATTCTTTTACAATCTGGAGTCAACTGATCACTCAGTCATTACTCTTTAGTTTGCTGTGGTCATGACTTGACCACTCACGTTTTCAAGCATAAGTTTTGCTCCATTACAGACATCTCTCCTTTAGTGAATATTCCAGACTAGACTTGTTTTCAAATGCAGATATCAGTCTGATCTATTGTTAAGTGTTCCCAGCAATTTTATGTCGAGCATCGTGATTGCTGTTTTTAAAGCCAAGTTATCTGCCAAACTTCAAACAGTTATTATTGATGACTGTGCCATGTGGTAAATGCTATCACATAAAGAGAACATGGGTCAACCTTTTTTATTTTGTGGGCAGTTGACACAAGACTGTTCTTGTACTTATCTATATTCGCTTATTGACAGAGTGGAAGATGTTCTTATACCTTGTCTAGTCAGTAGAAAGCATTACTATGCTTTGTGTCATTTTGATGTGCACATTTGTTAATTCCAGTCGCTGGCTTTTCTCGATCAAGAACTGAAAGTGAAACAAAGTGTGCTAAGCGTCCTTCAGGAATTGTCTAGAAACTCAGGTAAGAGTACACAGATCATTGTGAAAGGATACTTGTGTTAAGAGGTAAAGTTTGACTTTGCAACATTTTTTCACGTTATGTGACTAAAGTGCATGTTGAACGATAAATCTATACGCTGGCAACATATGTGTTGAGTCGTTAATATTCAGGGTTGGAACCAGCAGGTTGTTTGAATAGCTGGCAACCATAGCACAATCTTAGCAAAAGTTGACACTTTTGATTACAACAGGCACCTGTTTGAATCACATCCCTTGTGAGTTGTGCGATACTGCGGTTGACAAAGCTCCAATGAGCCCTGGATGCTGTTAATTTGTCAGTGATGACATTAAGATTTTTTCTGTCAGTGAATATAGATGCATAGGCAAAAGAACTTTTTATTCATCCTTGGAATCTAAGATGTTCTTATAAATTGTAGCCAAAAACTGTCAGCGCATGCTGGATGCACAGGCGTGCACCAAGATCTGCTCTAAGATGATGGAGCACGACCCTAGTGGCCAGATACTATTCAGGTCAACAGACATCCTTTGGAACCTGTTGGAAAATGCGGACAGTGAAGAGGTCACACGGCAACTGAGCAACCACGAGTGTGTCCGGTAGGTGGAGCCACGTGTTGATAGGATGTAATTCACCGATGGAGATTCTTGTGTGTCATTGGAAAAGTTGGAAAATAGCAAATTTTTTTGGAAATGTATAGCGCAACCCTAACTTGTGTAAAAATTGTGTGAGATAGATAAAAATTCTCATTTTGTTAGTTGTAGCATTCATAAAATTTTGAACAAGTATGAGTTTAGTCTAATTTTTGTGAGAAAAAATAACTTGTGGAAAATGAAAGTTTATCCTGGAAACTTCATGGAAAATGAAAACACAATATAAATTAGAATCCTGTGAATGTTGACAGTCACGGGTCTCATTTGATATGCTGAAATTATGCTGTTTATTGCCTTGAAGCCATGTGATGATTGTTTTGTAACAACTCAAATATGTGTTGTAAAGAAAAACTAGTAATTGTCTTCAGGTGTTTTTAGTTAGGTTAGAGAATTTAATAAGAAAAGTTAAATTTGTTTTCTGAATGAGGGCAGACTATGTGAGAATGTTAACATCATGATCAAGTATGTGGGGCTTCTTTTTTTTAAATCTCATAGAGCTTGAACTAAAATTCTGTTTTGAATTTGAAATATTACATCCTGTATTAAATTTTTGTGACATAATCTGAATGTGTTCAGTCCTCAGCATCTAACTCCACAATAAGACTGGACATTCTGTCTCGCTATAATGATTAGCTTTTCCTAACCACTCAGTGCTATTTTAAATATGTACACATCTTTTTAGTCATTTATTGCTCTCGGCAGATTGTCACCCTCTGTAACAGTTTCACAAGTTGTATAATCATTGTATATATTTTGTATTATCTTCCTTTGCCATAATGATATATGACCTTCTTAATATATTTTTGTGTGTTGGTTTGGGAGCATTTTCCAGTCAGTGCATATAAATTATATTTCGTATGAATTATATCTGGGTGTCTTAAACATGGACAAAATTCATGTTTCAGCACATTACAAGAAGCCTTCATCCAACAGCTGACCCAAGGCTACAGTCACTATGACAGGCAGCTTCGCAATGACATACTGGTTATTGCCATCACTTTAGCTTCGATGTGTGACGATGCACCGTTCATTGAGACCGGCTTTTTGAAACAACTCACATTGTTTGCAACATTCCAAGAGGGTATGTAGTGTTAGGTAACTGGGCCGAGCTCTTTAGACGCAAGAGTCTTCTGATTAAAGCTAGTGTGATCATGAGATTTGTCTGTGATGTGTGAAGATGTCTGAAAACTTACGTGACTGGATATTTTCGCAACTGTTTACAGAATGGGCACCGACAGATGTGATAATCTTGCGAAGTCACGAGATCACAAGACTTCATCACAAGATATCAACGTGTAAAGCATGTGATCACACTAACTAATTCCTTCTTGCATCTACAAAATTCAGCCCAGTTTAATTTCTTGTCAAATTAAATTTCTAACTGCAACAACTGAATGGTTACGACTCAATAAATATCGTGGGGTGACATGCGTTATCTTCTTGGACTTTTGCTAGTTGTCACAGAATACCTGTGCCGTAATTTATCATTAACACTTGTGTACAGTGAGCAAACAATAAATTTCACTGCTATCTTTACTCTTTGATGCACAAGAAGTGTACAGACTGTAATTCAGCTTAACCGAAGCCTGGGATGCATTGCTAATATTGGTGTATATGTTTTATATTGTTGTTCTTACAGTCAAAAGTCATCACGCTCTTGTCAAACACTTAAAGCTCATGACAAACCATGAGGATTTTGAACTGAAGAAACTTCTCACAAACATGCTTGTGGTACTCAGCAAAGATCCAGCTGTCATCCCTGTAAGTATGAATTTATGAAAGTGCGATTTCATTTTTAATCATTGCTTCACGTATCCTAGTTGATTTTACTTTAATGTGTCTATTTGAGTTTAAGATGTTACATCATTATACACAAAACTGTGCACTGTTTTAAATAAATACTTGTCTGAATCCTAGCTAATTTTTGTCACTCATTGTGAATGTGGAGGGGTCTTTGTTCACCAAACTGATTATCGTTTGTTTAAATAACTCACTGTCGACAACATTTCTCACAGGTGTTATCCGAGGGTAGACTGCTACTGTCTCTCCTCTCGTACGTACAGAACAACGAGAATACCTCAGGTCCGCGTGAGTGGACGCCTGCCCAGTTTGAGGAGATACAGCTGCATGCTATTAGTGCCCTCTGTACACTAGCCCCTCTGATGATCGACGACTACATGACGTGTCAGGGCAACACACGCCTTCTGCTATTGTTGGAGTGGTGTGTCTCTACAGGTCTGTGTCTATCTATCACATCATGAATATCTATTGTAGTCATAGATTTTGAATTTCATATTGATAAAAAGGTATATTGTATAAAAAGTTATATTGTATTTGGAATCACTTCATGCTGCAGTTATGCTAATTGTTAGTTAACTTCATTTTTTATTTTTTTATTGATTGGCTGATTATTTGAATTAATTTATGCCACCCAATAATTATAAAACTTGACAATATAAAGCAAACATGAAATAAAAAGT
This sequence comes from Phoronis australis, assembly GCA_002633005.1. Classification (NCBI taxonomy): domain Eukaryota; kingdom Metazoa; phylum Phoronida; family Phoronidae; genus Phoronis; species Phoronis australis. Next base: position 1,873,056 of record NMRA01000010.1, read on the forward strand.
CAATTAATTGTATGCGGAGAGTAGAAAGATTATTCTGAGATAAAGGCACAATACCAAGCTGCTGTGTTGAAAGTTTGATATTTGATTCATATAACTATATCAATTAATATGTTTGGTTCTAGATGATTACGGTGGTCACGGTAACAGCTTTCATGGTGTTGGTGGCCGTGGCAACAAGAGAGCCCAAATGAGGCACTGTCTACGGTTGTTAAGGAGCGTTGTGTCCACAGGACATATTTTGGTACTGCAAGACCTCATCGACCAAGGAGCACTCAATCAAATAAATGGTAAATTTTGGGGACACGTGACAGCTGAATTGCATCAAAAATCTATTGAAATTAACATATAGAGCTACCGTTGGACAATAGTTTGATATGGAACATAATAGTCTTGCAGTAAGTTGCAGGTTTAAAGCTAACACTGCATACTTTACATTTAATGAATCGTGCTTCTTTTCGCACTGTTTTTGGAAATAAATTGAAGTTAAGCTCAACTGAATTTCGTGTAAACCTTACGCAGTTGTGATTACAGAGATACTACAAGTCAAAACAAGTGTTGTATTGGGACATCCCATACATCACTCTTAGGTCCATTTTTGAAACACCTCATACTGCAACTCCATCATGATGGACCTTCCCGAGTGGCCAGCACTCTTTCTCCGGATAGCTGAAATTCCTGAACAAACTGGGTGTTTTTTCAGTGAATTACGTGCAATGTCTTGCCCATAGACTTTAATTAGATGACGTCAAGATAAGGTTTGCATAGCAGATCAAGATGTTTGTTTTCAATTTTTGCTCTATGGACAGCCTTTTCAAATCTGTGATAATAGTATGTCCAAATTACAGTTCCTGATGTTCCAAAGATGCACCACGACCACCTTGGGTAATGCTTTAGGCTGCGGGATATAGCCATGTGTCTTCCTACAGTACTCTGTATGTCATCCATTCCATTTCAATTCGTGTTCTGTGGAAGTTAATTACCATTCCATTTTGCAGCTATCCTGACCAGCGTCAGTCACTCGCCAGATGAGGATGATGCCATTGATGTTGAGATGCAGTGTGACATGCTGTTCATCGTGGCCACACTGTGTGAAGGAGATATGCACAGAAAGGTATGGAGGATCATGCATTACACTTCACTAATTTGATGTGTTCAGACCATAACCTTGATTTCACAAACTTTGTCAGGTAAAATCCGCTGCATAGCCGAGTTTCCTTCTGGGACTAAATGCTCCACGTTGAGTTACACAACCTCGTTCTGGATCACAGTGTAATACACAGTAAATATCTGAGGTGTTGAGTTTTCCCAGCAAAGTAATGGCCAGCAGGAACACCCGAGATTCACATTCACTGCTGACTTACTGACGGATCAGAATGTATAACTGAAGTGCGAATAGCGAAGCTGGTCATCCTGAGCTGTTGTAGACAAGTCATCTGAGGAGAACAACGTAGTATAATTTCTATATTTTTACAGGAACTGTTTGGAGTGCAAGGAGTAGAAGCCCTGGTCCAATACCTCAAGACGGATGCGAAGAAGATCAGCAGTGGCTTGGGTCATCACAGGCTTATGCTGTCTACTGTTGACTGCATATGGTGAGTGTGGGCCAAGTAATGCTACATTACCAATCGCTTATATCATTTTCCCAAGAAGAATGTTTCGTAGGTGTGTCTGTTTTTACTGTAGCATAACTCGGTGTCGCCACCTGGTGATTGGTTCTAGCTTGAATTTGCTGAGAACCAGTAGAAAGAATTTCCATTTCATGCTGTTAAACTGTTACATCAGCCAATAGATGGCAGGCAGAGAGTCCAGTCCCTCACTGGTATTCATTAATGGTGTTTCAGGAGTGCTGTTGTGGGGTGCTACATCACAGAGGACTTCTTTTTGGAGCGAGATGGCGTATTCCTACTCATTGACCTTTTGGAGGTAATGTCATGGTGTCAATATTTAGTAACCTACCGTCTGCTAAACATACTTCCACTGTTCCCCTGGACATTTATCTCTTGTAACTCAATGAACTGATCTGATTGACACTGTCTACTTTGTCACTTAGACAAGTTTACTTTATCACAGTTTGTTTCTTCTCTGTTCAGAAGTATTTCGGACTGTTCTGGACTCCGCACACGGAATTTGTGAGTAAACCTCACCATTGTTGTTTATTTATTACAATTCATGTTGATTAAAGCCATAGAAGTTTGCCTCTTTTCAATTAAAGTCCTCTTTGTATTTAAACATTTGTACTATGCCCGTTCAAGTTCATCCTCATGTTTGCCAGCTAACATCCCTGAATTTTCGGCATTTGGGCTTTGAATGTCCTTGTCTATGGTGTTTTACTCACCTTCTAATTTTTTAGTTTCTCATCCCTTGGCATTTAATTGAACGAATATGGTATACCTTATCAAACAACCAAGTGATTAATGACATCCAACAGACAGATGTAGCTGGTCTTTTCACATATTCACAAATTTGTAAGAATAATTATGTTTGTCTATTGTTGGTTCGCATTAACAGAAACTAACACTGGCCACAGTGCCTGTGTATGAAATCAAGTGTTATTTTCAGATTCTTGTTTAGGACCTTAATAAACGACTTCAGCTCTACGTCAAATATCAAAAAACTATGCTTTGTCAACCATTTTCTGAAAGGAGAAAGATCGAGAATTCTAAAAATATGCTTCTTACTACTCTGTCTTTTTTATTGTCACGTGTCCACATTTTTTATGTCAAATTTTCATGACTGTGCAAAAAAGGTACATTGATTTCATAGTAAAATAACCTCACAGCCGATTTTACTAAAAACATTTTTAGATGAAAACTTTCTGTTATGTCTCAAAAACGCTGTAAGGATTTTGCTTTAAAATGCCTAGTTTTCGCGTACCAAGCGATATACGAATAAGACTGCTGTTTTCTTTACAAAAATGCCTTGTGTTTTGCGAGTTAATTTGCCCTAAAACCTGAACTAAGTGAATAATCAAAAATTCCTCTGGAGAAAACTTGGCTATGTATTCAGAGTGATAGTTTTTCTTGTGGTTTTAGGCGTCACCACGTAACATGCACAACTTGATCGTGGGCTGCACACTGGACCTATGTGAAAATACAAAGACCGTTGCACACGTTCTGACATGGAGGGGCAAGAATGATCAGACGGCGGCACACTTGTTCTGTGACATATGGAGAGCAGACGAGCGAGAAATTGGAGTTGAACGCGAGCTTGATGGAACTATAGCAGGTACTGTGTGGCTTGGAGTGATTGTGTTATCTGGACTCTGTTTCATGAAAGGTGACTCGAGACAGAAATTTGATCTTACGCTCCACATAAATATTTTCGAAAAATACATGCCCTTCCCTTCCCCATTTGGCGATGTGGGCAAAAAGGTCCGAGAAAATGAGACAAAAGTCCACAAAACAGGCACAAATGTGCAATTCATAGTGGTGCCCCCATTTTTTTTTGTCTGCCCGCTTTTTTGTTACCAAAAGGTCCACAACGTCAGGAATTCAAGCCCCCCCCCCCATATTGAAGGCTGGGTGTGCGGATGAAATATATGAATTTCTCTATTTCACTTGAGCAAAAATGCAGTTTTTGAGTATATAAACATAACTGTTAGTTACTAAAGTAATGTCTAAAAATTATTTCTAGGCTGTGATGCACTCATAATTGCTTGGCTAAACATTTATTCAACAATTGTGTCATGGACGCATAAGATCAAATATCTGTCTCGAGCCTTAAGGCACTTTCATAAAACTGTACCACAGAAATCACAATTTGCTGGATTGCAATGATTGTTCTCACTTGGTGACTGTCCTTTTATCTAGTTGCTCAACTGCCAGTATCGCCCCCAAGTGTTGTTGTATGGATACTCCTTCACTTAATGTGTCCGAATAATTCCATTGAAAAAGCATTGTAATTTTTAGGACTGTAGCAATTTTGACCTCATATGTCAAAAATCAAACTCATGACCCTGGATTGAGATCATATGTTTCATTCTTAGCCTTCACAAGCAGATTGGAATTAGAATTTAAAGTGTCACTTAAACACTGTAGTATACAGTCTGTGAACTTTTGTGATCAGATCATTGAACCGTGTGTGTCATAATATTTTCAGATTTGAAGAACCCACTAATGGGCCGACTACAGTCCCAGTTGGGGGTCACACCACTTCCTGTCCAACACCCAAGTCAGGCCATCGTTGATGTGTCAGAGAACATGAGGGCCAAGATATTCGCTCTCTTCTCCAAGATTGGTAGGAATTCTTTGTTGGTTCACTCACTGTCAGATGTTTCTATGTGAATAGGCATCACTCCAGTGATTACTGACCCCCTTTGCTGGTGGTTCTAACGGTTATTTTTTAACTGGAACTGTGAATAATTTTATGTTTATTATTTCCTGCTTACTTACAATCAGAAATTAGCATAAAGTGTCCCCCCCTCTAGATCCTCCCTCTCTTATCTTGATCTATTGTTTGTGTCATATGAGAAAGAAAATTGTACAAATGTAAATTTTAGTAAAACACTTTTGTAGTATTTAAGCTATAACTCACGAGTGTCTTTAAATTTATGGAATGTGTTAAATGGGTGGAGTGAGACATTACTTAACTTACTAGTAAGTTTTCTCCCATAATTCAGTGTTCCAGTCTCTCTGACCAATCACTTCAGTGGCGTCTTCATTGTCAGTGCACAACAGTAAGGTTGCCATAGTGACTCACGAATTACCACCAGCCTTTTACCCACATGATCTTGCCCAACTAGCAAGAAACCTTATGGAAAACATCCGATATGGTGTGTTTTACTTCTTTCTGTGTCCTGCATTACTCTGTGCTGAGGCCATGGGGTCTGTGCAATAAAAGTATTCAGAGACACTGTGGAAATGAAACTGTTATACAAAATCATTAATAGCGTTTTCTCCCTACAACAAAGTATCTGTTTACCTGTTGTTAAATTTACATTTTTGTCATCAGCTGCCTGCAAATGCATCTTAGAAAGTGGACCTGTTGAAAGTATACTGTCTTTGTTTGTCTACAGGTTTCACAGATCTACCTGGGTTGACGACAGAAGACAGAGTAACGTTGACAATTATTGAAAAATACAATGACTTCAAGGTAAGAGAAGTTACACAGTGATCAAAACATGATCCACAATTGGACAAGTGTGGATCAGCTGAATGTTGATTGTAGTTTTTATGTTCGTCATTTATGTTAATATTTTGATTGGTGAACTTGTTACTTTCCCTTTGATTTAAACAAGTGTACGTTATTCATTTATTCAAGTCTGAAACAAAATATTTCTGCTATTGCCATTCTTTTTTCCCTTGATATGGATCACAAGGGCTTGTGTGCAAGAGTGCACAACATAAAATGCTTTGAACACGCTCAACACTAGGTGTCACTGCTGTTTCCAGGTGGGCGAGGTGTGGACTGAGGTCATCAGCGAACTTGAACAAGAAGGCACGCGTCCCGTCACTCCTGACAACGAGGCCCTGGAGACAATCAGCCGGTCCATCGATGAATTGGTGGAGACCACCGTACTCCAACAGAGAGACATCCTCAACTCACAACACAGCCAAGCACTATTGGATGAAGAAGAGCGGTGGGCGGAGATACGCGAAAATCACAAACAGCGTCAAAAGGCAATCGACGACTTCAATGATTACGTTCTGAGGACATCCAATTATGGATTCTTAAGGGTAAGTTAGCATGAGTAGGGAGGTCCAGCTGTAATGATTTGAAGTCAATTGTTTGTTTTTGAGATTGCTCCCTCTGATATACGTAGAACTGTAAGTCATACAATCCGAGATGGCGTGACATTTAAATTGTGTGTGCTTAATATGCAGGTATCATGAATATTTATTCATTGTAAAAGGTGAAGTAGAGTATCATTATCACTTGTTAACCTAAACTTTATTTGTAGGTGTATTGCCATTTTACATTCAATGTACAGTTTGTAACTAACCTTTGTTCCTTATTGTGTATTCAAAGCATTCACTGAATTGTGGTTTCAGCATGCCCACGAGAGACAAAAGGTTGCCATTGAACAATCGCGAGTGGCCACAAAAACTCAGCCAAGGTAAGACTCAGGTTTCTAATTTTTCCCAATAGAACGCATGGTTTTTACATTTGAAAGTGACAGCACCTGAAGAAGACTTCATACCAAGAGAAAATAATCTTCGGATGCTTTAGAAAGCAATAAAGCACCACAAACTACAACCTTGAAGACGTAATATTTGAACTTGTCTTATTTCATATGTTAGATTATTGGTTCAAACCAATAATAAAATGTGCAATAAAATAAATTGTCACCTTTTGACAAAAACAATTTTGATTTGGGTAGTTACTATTTTTAAAATCAGTTTCATGTTGTACTCGGGTTAAAAATGATCTCCAGGCTCGAAAAAATGACAGCTTGTTATTATTTGATCAGACAAGGACGAATAAGTTGGCTTGTCACCACGCGCCCTTTTATTTGTCCAACATGGTCTGTAGCAATAAAGAGTTGGCAGTTCTACTCAATAGCGCTGAATTCATGTCTTGTCTAAGTAAGGAACATTTTAAGACCAGTTTCAGTGGAAGATTTAGAGGGGGTCAAGGGGGCCATGCTCCCTCCAAATTGTCCCAGATTCCATTTGGCAGTTTGGGGGTGTGAATGTCTGACGGGCAAAATCCTGGCTAATACTCTGCCCTGGCCTCCCCTAAATCAAAATCCTGGATCCGCCCTTGAGTTTTTTATCAGTAAATAGTCTAAATCATAGATATAGTACTTTTAATTAAACATCAGTTAATATCACCATTTAACGTAGCAATAAACGCACGCCTTCTGCCGAAAACTTTTGATCTAGATGACTCAGTAATATAAGACTGGTGTCACCCTGTTCCATACCCAGGTTAACTAAAAATGATTTCTAGGGTAGAAAAGGAGTGGCAGACTATGACCATTTACTTGCCTGTCACAGCAGGGTAATTCCGGTCGCCACGCCAATTTGGCCATTGGGAATTCCAGGTTATTTTAACTAATTTCAATTCAAGCACATGATAGAAGCGTGAAGATATTGCTTTAGAAGGGTGAAATCATCCAAGAAGAAGGTGGCTTTTGATGGTGTACAGCAAACCTAAGGAAAACTGTTAAAGCACCGATGTGTTGAAAATTCTGATCTCGTGTTTTTCAGTAATGATGTGGAGCACAGTGTATCTCTGAGAAATTTGCAGACAACTACGTTCAGCAGCCGGTCGGTGAAGGTGGAGAGTACACCATACAGTTTGACCGGTGGCCAGTTGGCCACTTATAACTCCAAGGAGGGAACCCTGAAGGCGAGACAGATTAAAAAGGCTCTGCCGGCTAAATCGTAAAACTGATGTCTCTGTATAGCTGTGGTATTGAAGTGCTGCATCTTGCTAAATAGCTGTAAATATACAAAAAAAAATCATGCAGCAAAAATATTTGTATCTTTAAGTGGCCATGGGATGGACTTGATTTTTACGAGTAATAAAATGGCTGCGTGTTGCACAGTTACAGTTTGTGCAAAATGCTATTTCAGAAGTTTGTAAAAAATATTACCTAGATTATCAAAGCATATTGCTCTCAAGGTCTTCACTGTGTGGCTGAAGTGGAAAGGGTCATGGTTAAATGCCGAATGGATTTTCATTTTTTTTTTTTGAATAAGCTGATCTTGTTTATGTAAATATGTATGTATGTGTTGGATGATATTTTCCTCTTACATTGCATGTCCTGCTTTGGCTGGCTATAGAATGGATTGGGATTTTATGACCAGCACCCCCCTTACATTGTCTACTTATAGTGACAAGGGGATAAACACCCTTGACCATACGCATGTATTATTTGTAAATACAAAATAAACTTAACACACATGTATTATTTTAATTTACCACTTCTGTTTCATTACATATCCGAAAAATAGTACCACCTTAGCTTGAATGGCGTCAAAAATTTTTCACTTCCCTGTTGTTGTAGCAACATTTCCATAAATGCATAGAGCAACTTGTTGCATGATTCATTGTATTTTGACCACAGATAACGTCTATGCACTGAGCAACCCCGCGGGGGAGACAAGGGGGTGCCTGGACGTCTGAAGGATGTCCAGGGATGCCAGGCAGTGAATCATGCATAAGACAGCTAGACCTCGGAGCGTTGCCTGTTGGACAAAATAAACCTGCACTGTACTATAGAATATAAATCTAACTTTAGAATAGTTCCACCTACATGTATTGTTTGCTGCTGCCACGTAGGGTCCAGTCTGAGTACGAGAGGTGCATTTATAGTCCAAAAAAATATTTCAAGAGCTGTCTAAATGACTCACTGGGAGCGATGCTATAAAATTTCAATTTGGTGTGATGGGGGGTGGTCTAACCAAGTTGACCAACACCAATAATGGACAAGGTCTTTAAAGATGAGCAAACTATGGTAACTTCCTGTGTTTAAATAATTTTGTGTTAATAACTGTGTGATACCATGACCTCATGAAGCTCTTCCGTATTGTACCTCACATAAAATTACAAAACTACCAACGACTAGACCTATGTTGCATCAAATGCATGTTAAGTTAAATACAATATTTTTTTCAAAACAATCAAATTATGAGATAAAAATCAAACTTGCTTTTCAACTTCGAATGTAACTAAAGGTGACAAAAAGAAATTAAAAACAAAACCAAAACTTTGCACCAGTCTTTTACTCAATGGAACTCGACGGTCGTCATCAAAGATCCTTTGACGTTTGGAATCGGGTCCCACATCAGTTTGTCTACAATTTGTGCACATCATTCGGTAGACACGAATTGTGGGCGATGACGTTCCCAAGCCACTTTGAAGTCTTCCAATAAACTTCAGTCGACTTCCCGGTCGAAGAAACAAGCATAATTCTTTAAAGTGATTACCAGCTTGCAGCTCAATTGTGTGATCAGAATTACCCACCCGCACTTTAATGGAAAAGCGGTAATAATTGAAGTTGTCCACGTGACATTTGCTCGAATAAAAGTTTACATATTTACAAAAGGGGTCGTCTCTTTGAAAGGTGTCGCTGGAATTCGTCTTGGTGACGAAGTCGTCGTCATCGGCGTCATTGGGGTCATCGTCGCGGTCATCGGGGTCATCATCGCGGTCATCTAAGCTGTCATCATACCCTTTTTGTTTCTTCCACTTGCGAAAAAATTTGTGATTCTCAGACGAGTTTGAACAGTGTTTGAAAGGTTCTCCGTAAACACACTTTAATTGCTCACTCATCATGGCAGGCAGTACGTCCAGCACATTCAAAACAAAGTTGTCAATAGAACTAACTTCGACATCTGCTACAGTGGCCTGCCATTTTACCACAGTCCCTTCTAGATGTTTACAACGCATTTGAAGCTGCGCCGAGTTTGCTCTCTGCAGCGCTCTTTTGCCACAAAATGTGTCATAACTTTTCCACGAAAGTCTCAATGCGTTTCGATCTAGCATACTTTCGTCCTGAAGCACAGACAGGCTTGAAATGACAAACGCACCACCAATGGCAAATAGTAAAAGCGCTTTGTACTTCCTTTGCAAGTTTTGCATTCGTTTGTCCGACCTATACCACATCGTGAGCAAAACCGGAACCACGATCAGCGCGATAGTGGTCACACCTTTCAAGAGCGTTGTCCAACTGAACAGCTTAACAAGCACAACAACTGCTGCACCGACTATCAATATACTTGTCACCGGAAACAATACCAAAGCGATTGCATACCCAGCCGTTGCTCGGAGAAGGCCAAGCCATCTTGAATAGCAGAAGAACATGACGCATGCGTGCCACCACGAGAGTGCAAAAAGATGAGGAATGAGTACAACGTGAAGACCACGACCCGACTTGTGACGTGCCATTCGAAAGAATACAAAAGGAATAATGACGTAAGCTACAGCTGGAATACTCACATTGATGACGAATCCCGGAATTAACGCAAGTGTGAACAGAGGCTTTGTAAATATAGCTACCACGTGATACAGCAAGGGAATAGAAGGAAAGTTATTAAAAATATGCGGGAGAGATATTAAGAAATTCAGCAATATCGAAACGACCATTGTAAAGTCAAAATATTCTAGACTCGAAAGAACGAACCCAAAGACGACGCATACGGACAAGACAGCACACTCTGGACACGCAATGTAGGATGAATTGGATAAAGAAAAGGCAGTTATGGTTAATATGAACGACAAAATATACGTCCATAAAATTGGGGCGATGATTTTCTTTGTTTTCTTGTCCTCTTCCACGTTTGCGTCAACTTCGCGATCGAAATGTTTCAGGATGTTCGCCCACTGTTTAAGAGATCGTATCTTCTGCTTCCCATACAACACCTGCAAGCTTGTGATCAGCATAGCGACGAAAGAACCATAGAAGAAAAGCAGAGGAAGAGCGAACAGTAGCCCATCAAGCGAGATCACACTGTAGAAACAAAACGCTATCATCACTTGAATTTGGTGGTAAGGGATAAACGTGCGTAACCACCGAGTACCCCTGAAAGCTGCACCTTCGAGCAGTTGTACTCCAACGACCTCGGCGGTCTTTAGAGGATATTTCACCATCTGAAAAAAGGACAACAACAACATCACTTGGTTTCTTTCGGTTCTCTACTGGTCTCAACCTTTTTATCTGTTGAAGCGTTTCATTATGTTCTGAACTATGCACTAAGCGTCTGTTATGACAACATGAATGGCTCAAAAGTTGTACTTGTATTCCGAAATGATAGCACACAGGAGTCCTATACAAGGAAACAATGTAACATAGCAACTCCGCAGACAAAATTATGCAATTAATCCTGAATCGCCGAAAATCATAGTTCTCAACTGTGTTCGTAATCAGAGCCTACACATTTCTATTTTACCTTTTCTTGAATTGAAGTTTTTTCGTACTGTTCTGTGTCAACGTACAACGGCGAACTTGTTTGCATGTGTTTTTTTATAACGCTGACGAATTCCTCTTCCGTTTTTACGTTTTCCTTTTCAATCTTCTTAGCTGAAACAAAAGTGTCGAATGTTTTGTTAAAATATCTGTAGTTTAATTAGTTTTTTGGAAAAACAATTTGATTTTTGGTCTTGCAAGAAGATGGTCTGGGTTATGTATTGATTGCACCAACTCTTGAAAAGTCTGCAACAGCATAAATAAAGTCTGCAACAGCATAAATAGAGAATCCTACAGGCCTACACTCGTCTCAGGTTGATGACATGGGGAAAACCTCTTGGAAATTTCGTCAAAATCCCTCGGCTTCTCACATGAACCGTGAAAATGATCTTTTTGCCTAAAAACTCGAGGTGTATAAAACTTTCAACTGCAAGACACAAATTTTCTAAAAACACGCTTGTATAATATAAAGTAACCTCAGTTACTTTTTGTTAATAGTTTTACTTTAACTTAATAATTGTAAATTGCATTTCGCTTTTGTAACAAACGTTCAAGTTAGAATCTAATAAATATACTGAGAATCTTTTCATTGTACGTAAACCTTTTTCTCTAATAAACGCAAAATTTCTTGAGTAATTTCGAACACATTATCGAGACAAAGCAACCACATTAATACTTATTTAGGACACGTTACTACCGGGTTACCGAACTCACTTGACCCGATTTTGACCAGCATTTCTTTTCCAGTAATTATCATATCTGATTAGTCATGAGGATTTTAAAAACTCATAACCAATTAGACACTTTGAGTAATGCAATCTCTGTCTAGGTCATGGTTTTGTGCCTCGTTATGTTACCATAGTGAACATATCTGGAGGTAAGTTTTCCCAGCAAAGTCTGGGCAGGACTTGAACCCGAGACCTATATTAGCCGCTATTCCACTGTGCGACTGAGCCATACAACTGAAGATGTCCGGCCACCTGAAGCTGATCCCAACCACCTTATTGTGAATAAAACGGGATGCTCGTCTGAGGAGAAAACTTGGCACTGACCCAACATTCCCAAAGCGTCCTCCTACACGCTCAAGGAAAAGATAGTAGTAAATGGATCGGAAATTCCCAAAGGTACGTCAAAACGCGTTAGTAACGTTTGTTGATTCAGTAGACTTTGTACAGAATTGTCAAGTTTGCTGCAAACATTCGTGAGTTCACAGTGTCGATTGGTTTCAAAGTACCAATTATACCTTTTACGCAGCTAAAAACGGATTTGTGGTCCACCAAACGTACCGAGCCTTTTCACCATTTGCTCCTCGCTGGCGTCAAGCTTCACGTTTGTCTTTATAACGTCCAATAATTCGTCTTTAGTGACCGTGGGTTTTTCTGGTGTTAGCTTCACCTGTTGAAACAACTTCTTCGCCGCCTTCTTCTTAACATGCTTGTGAAATGTTTTTGTTCCAAAATATTCGTGAACCAAGGTCTCCTGTTTTGGAGAAATGCCTGTGAAAACCGTACATGACAGTTCTAGAGAAGAAAATCAACAGGTTGCGATGAGATTTATTTTTTACAGAATTTATTTATTTTGAGGAAACCAAATAGGATAGTTCATGCGAGTCTCTTTGTGGTCATTTCTGGAACCTTCTGTAATTTTATTAAATTCTTTTCACGTACACAAAACTAAGAAATTCCGCAATTGTTGAATTCACACAATTATTTTTCAAATTTCCGGAAAACGACTCGCATAATGGGCTCTACTGGCACTATGTTTGGTGCTGGGGTTCTCTTCAAATCTTGCCATATTACAGGGATGTCTAGTAAGTTTCATTTCCTATGATCAGAAAATATCTTGCCTCATTTCTGAAGAAATTGAAGATGCGAATGAGGATAACGCGTAACACGTGCGTCACTAACAGCAGCGAAAATCATAATTCAGGTTTCAAGAGTAAGCCTATGATATCACGTTCGACAAATTAACTGAATACGCAGACTTACTTGTACAGAGTATCGATAGGCTTATCTAAGAGGTCTGCGTCAGAAATCCCCCCTACACTGTAAATTAAAAGTACATGTACGTCCTGTCTCCGCGTGCGTCACGAAATGTTCACTAACAGCAGCGAAAATCATAATTCAGGTTTCGAGAGTAAGCCTATGATATCACGTTCGACAAATTAACTGAATACGTAGACTTACTTGCACAGAGTATCGATAGGCTTATCTACGAGGCCTGCGTCAGAAATCCCCCCTACACTGTAAATTAAAAGTACGTCTTGACTCCGCCTTCGCGGAAGCTTTATCGAAAGGCAGACCGTGTAAAAGGGCACAGTCAAATGGGTCGTGCTTGTTTTCGCAGTGACGGTAGGGATTGGATATGTCCGCAACTTTGGGAAAGTGGTTGGTAACGGCCTTCAGGTGAATGAAGGGAGGCCGTTGGTGACAACGAGGACGTAGGGGCTGGTGACAACTGAACGACGGAAACGTAAAGCCCAGGTCCAAAACTTCACCCCTACCCCCTTTCATCAGACACTTACGAGCAAGTGCAAAACCATACTTTTCATGAAAACCCATATCAATTTTTATGTTCGGCACCTGGACAAGACGAACATAGTTCATTGAAAAGCTCGTTTCCAGAGATGAAAAGTAGACGGAAAGCTGGCATGAATAGGTCATTTACTAAGACTAGAATAGTGGTACAATACAACAAAATGTTTGGGAATAGATAAAGTAAATAAAATAATATCATCTCTGCAAGTATGGGCGATAAAAAACGAGAGGGAGGAGTATAAGAGTATTTGCTAGGCTACTACAGAAAGACTGCCAGTTCGATACCCAATCTTAACTCGATCAAGCACCGTATTAGAGGGGGAGGTGCGTTTGCCCAAATGGTGAAGCAATTGCCATGTGCTAGCTCAGCCGAGTACCGTGGCGGAAAAACGTAAATAACAAAATAATAACATGGAGCATTGACAGAAGTGGGCTGATAATGGGGTGGACTATACACTAAATAAAATAGGTATGTAATAACGGGGAAATGATCCTGAGCAAAGGTTAGATATAACTATATGGATGTACAGGTATTTTTGTCGATGTGAATTGAATCGAAAGAGGGGAGAAATCAACGGGTCTTCTTCTATTTCGAAATTTAACAAACAAGGCCCCCTGAAAAGACAGTTCCCATGTTGGATCCAAAAGTTGAAAATAAGAGTGGACAAATAGTCTGTCTCAAAACTAATTTGAAGCTGCTATGAATCTGGGTTCCGACGTCAAAGAAACGAACTGTTAATTTAGACTATTTCCGGTCGCTATAAAACTCACTTCAACCTATTCCATACTCAAATGAGAAGTAGGTTCTGGGCATGGAAAGAAGAACTGACAATGCGTTGTTGCTCAGCGCCTTAAAGTAACCTGCAGAGTCTAGCCACAACCAATGACGAACCGACAAATCTTACCAAGCCAATTAATTAGCACTAAAATGCAAGAACGATACTTGAGACCAATTTCATACCGGTGAGTGGTCTTAATCAACAGTTAGTTTTCGTAACGAAAGACAGTATTTGACTTGCACAAAAACAGTATTACGTTGATAACTAAATTTGACCACACGATCGGCACGTACTATACCTCCTTGCGCCGTTGCCAGTTTATATTAGCTTGCGTATCAACACAGCCAGCTTCTCCTCAACTCACCAATCTTTTCATCCAAACACGAGCGCAGGAGCTCACTCGCTTCAACACTTCCGTTTTTTGCAGCCTCCAGCAACCATCTCACCGCTTTGCCGGCGTCGGACACTTCTTTCGTTTCGCTCTCATCTCCGTTGTCATTCTCTTCATTTTTGTAATCATCGTCCCCAGCATTGTCACGCGTTGCTTCGGCCGCTCGCTTGACTAATTTGAAGTATTGCCTTCCAAGGAATAGTTGGTGCTCAACCGACCCCTTCTCGGCGAGTTTTTCACACAGCTCCAGGAATTCTTGTCCGTCGTCGGCCATATTTAGGCTACAATTGGAAAGTGGAGCGCACAGACCCTACAGACGACGTGAGATTGTGGCGATTAAGTGCATTATTGGGGTTATCAAGTGCATTATTGTGGTTATCAAGAGTACATACACACTGGCAAAACTATTGCTCATACAAAATCAGAAAGTTATCAGGTCTATTATGCGGTAGCATTAATATTTATCGGTACTCATTGGAGTTTAGTCTCTGGTTTCAAAGTATGTATAAATTTGATAACGCGCAAGAATATGTGCATAATTTACGCAGCAGTACATGAAGTAACGGTGAAGTTTCTGTTCATAGCTGTTTTAATGATTTTTGAAACACAGTATATTTATTACCGGGATTTTCCGTAGATAAGCCCGTGGACGTGTATTCGGAAAATGAAAATTGCAGTAACACCAAATGAACGCCAAGCGATTATTCGGAAAGGGGGGATGTAAACGCAAAATCGTAGCCTGGATGATATGAGAATGTCAGCGATTTTTTGCATAAAACTGTGCTTTTTAATTTTAAGTTAATAAATACATAGTTTGGCAACACTTTGTTCGTTTTCATAAATGATAAATGCTCCACAAAACTGAAATTGTGGCTAAAAGTTGACGCTGAGTGGGCTTTTAAGAGGAAAATTTCCGAATGAAATCCCCAATCTCTAGACATTTGACACCAGAAGTTGTAACACCAAATAAACAATCATGGGCGTTTATGCGGCGCAACTTTCCGAATAAACGCTCAAGGGCGTTTCATCTGGGCTTATCTACGGAAAATCCCGGTAAAAACTGCACTTCGCCTGGATCAGCGGGATACAAAAACGAAAATCGAATATTGCGCCTTTTACTTTCATGAAAACTGTCTCATAATAGCATGGTCCTTGCCGTTATAGGATTCTATTTCCGTAACCGCAAAGAACATTGAAACCACCAGCGAATCAAGAAAACACTTTAGACTTTAATGGGGTTGGCCAATACTAAAGTTGCTACTTTGAAAATAGCGCATGCGCATTGCCCATGACTTGAGTTGGTAACGGAAACAGAATCCAATCGATCACGGTAAGGGATATTTTAGGGCCAATTTTATGCATGCGCGCACCTGGGAGGGGGGGGGGAGCTCGTTCCCCATTTGGCGAAGTGGACAAAAAAGTCCACCTCAAAGAAACAAAAACTTCGAAAAAAGTAGAAAACGAGAAAAACGTCAACTAAAAAGGCAGAAACTATCAAAATTCGGCGAATACACAATAGCTCTGAACGTACCCCGTACTGAATCTTAGTAAAAGGTCCATATATTCAAATATTCGAGCAACCCACTTTTAGGCTGGGTGCGCGCATGTTATGAGAATGCACGAGGCTTAACTTGGTTTTTGTTCTTAGCCAGCTAAACAGGACGAAAGGAAGACTTAAACATGACGTAAAATGAACCCGGGTGAACGGAAAATTAAAAGCGTTTGTGTTGGTAACTCAGGTTGTTCCATCGAAACAGGAACCCAGGTGTAAAGCAGATATCCCAAACCTTCAAAACAGATATAAATCAGCCCGAAAATCACGAATTTCGAACTTTAAAGCAGGAAACCTAGGATCGGACAGGACACCCGGGGACTGACCAAAACAACACTCCCGCACTTTCTGTCAAACATTGTTTGATGAGAAATAAACTATCGTACTTTAAATAGTTGTTGTGATATGTTGTTTAACTTTATGAGAATTTTAGACAACTCATGACGGATTGGCGTTCTACGTTACTCTGCTGGTGAAGTTATAGTGCGATCTTTTGCGGCGGGCTTTCAGCGCTACGAAATAGCGCGTCACCTATTGGCTAGTTTCTTTTTCCCCAATTCTTCAATCAACTGTTCTTCTTCGACGAGGTTGCGTACATGTCACAACAATTTAATCAACAACGGCACTCGAAAGTCGAAATAATTGTTTTTCATTTTTGAGAAACAAAATAATCTGACAGAGATAACAACGTATTGAGAGTATGATTAAGTTGAAATTCACCCACAGACAAGTTGCACGTGTTTTACCTATAAAAATCAAAAAACAAAGTCAATATAAAATAAGATACGTTTTATTATTGACAATTTTTACCAAACAGATGCACAAAACAACTAGAAACTCAAAGTTTGAGGCTACTAACAACGGCCGGGTCTTTGAACATTTGAAAAATTGTCCGGTTTCGATGTCCAATCCCCGGGGTTCCTGTTTCAAAGGTCGGGTTTCCTGTTTTTCGGGCTGGTTAGCTGTTTCGAAGATGCGGGAGTCTGCTTTCGACTCCATGATATCTGTTTTACACGGGGGTTCCTGTTTCGATGGAACACCCTGCAACTTGAACTTTGAAAGGAAAGTACACTTTTGACCCTCATTCTCGGTATTATAAAAATTATCCGATCCAGAAATGTCGACTTTTCATTTCCTTCTAGTTTCCTATCGTGAACGAGCACCACTTCCATCCAGCGGGAATGACAACTCGTATTATCTACTTCAATAGATAGAACTGTCTTGACTTTGAGGAACTCGAAATTCACTATGTGTCGCAAGTGAAGCAAGGGGACCTTGCCATAAAAATGCCCGCATTCAGGCAAATCACGCGGGTCCCTTATCACACGAACGCCCTCATGCTGATAAATTACCTTCTGCTCTCTATCTATTCAAACGTTAAAAAGAAGGACTTTTATTGCTGACCACCAGCTCGTGAATATCGAGTCGCTCATTGCGTTAGTTTATTATTTGGAATTTTTTAACGAGACGGAATCCCGCCAAGTCACCTCTCCCGGACATCATACACATATCGCAGCGTGACACAATGTTGACCAAGCAGATATAGTGCCCAACATCGCAGCCTGAGGGTTGCGTTCCACAGCGCAGATTTCCTGCTTGAAAAACGAGACCACTGACTTATCCTTTCGCGAGTTATCGCCATGCTCTTCCATAGGGAAGCACGTGATTACATAGTTTTTCACGCGAGTGTCTTGCGTAGACTGCCGATCGGTTTATAAAAGTGACAAAATTTCTATTTTTATCTGCGAAAAAAAATATTTTCTCATGTCAGCAGTCAAACGCTTTGTTGGTGAAGAAAAACCCCACTCGATAATGGTAGCATTTTAACCGTAAAGTGCTGCAGACAACGATGAAAATTGTCGATTTGTAACTTATAATCGCAAAAACTCATCAGACATTAGTGGTCAAAGTTAATAACTTTAAGAAGGACATTCAACTACAAACCCAAAATCTGAATGCGTTTCAAAATCCACAATGTCCCTTTGAAGACATTTTTTCTAATTTAGCTGAAACGAATTTTCACGCAAGTTAATTCAGTCGAAACGTAAGCCCAAATAATGCTTATTCAATCCAACTCCAAATTGTTTAATCTTTAAAATCAAAATCACTACTCAGCAAATTTGACTTCGTTGGCATTCGATTAATCCCAATCATAATTCCAATTGATACTCCTTGCCGCTTGAGCGGGCCGTACAGCGACAGTCATTCTTGAATCTTGCCTGTGGTTCAGTGTAAAGATATACAGCTGAATGTATTCAACTTGAATTGTCAACGACTGGGTCTAACCATATGTGTCCAACTTCCTAACCACAATATCGGGTATGCGTTCAGTAGACGCTAGGACCTACGCTAGAACCTAGCTAAGACCTTGTCAAAGTCACGTGTTCTCATTTGAAATAAACGGCAATATCTCAAGTAATCTCGCAAAGTCTTGCTTTTTAGCGAGGTCCTAGCGTTACTGAACGGGAGGCGGGTATGCTCTACCGGGGAGTCAGTGGGCACATTACAATACCTCGAGGCTCAAGCAAACTTTTCGAAACAGGTGAAACAGTTACACAGAAAATGCATCCATATGTCGCCACGCATGAGGTTTACCTAGAAGCAAATGTATGACCAAAATAACGTTGTAGGCCTAATTAAGCTATAAATTCACATCCGAAACACGTAAGTGTCTGGAGGTAAACATGAATCTGTATTCCGGGTTCGCAGCGTTAACAGACATGACAGAAAGTAGAACTGAAAACTACCGTGGTTGTCATGTGTTTGCACAGGATTCTGAGACCGGATTATCTGATAGAGAACCTTTATCACTATCTTTCTCAAATTAATCAGAGCGTATTCACACACTTCGACGAAATCTGAGTCTTAACTCGTTAACCGGGAGGGGGGGTTGCTACTACAGAAAAGGTAGGCCAGCATCCGGGACGAGCCGATGAGAAGGGGAATTTTTCAAGATCAGTTGCCCTGTACGAAAAGATGCTTTTTCTGATAAAATTTCCTACAAAAGGGTGCACTTTAGCCGGGGATTTCGGAAAATCTATTGAAAGGGGTTCATTTTGCAAATACTCAAAACAAAATCACTGGGAAGGGTTTTCAACACGAGGCCTATACTTTTGGTGCATTATTTTTGACAACAAGGCAGTTTTATTTCTTGGCCCTTTCTGACTGAATGGTTTGAAAATTCAGCTGTCCGGCATAGAATCCCAACAAAGAGGATAGGTTTTCGGCATTCACCCCTACAAAGGGGTTGTTTCTGGAAAAAACAGACATGAAAGGGTGACTTTGATGCCGGGAGGACCCATGGGCGGCGTACCATAGGGGGCTGAGGGGCTATAGCCCACACTTTTTTTCAGTGCTGCGCCGCCCATGGTCTATGGTCGTGCACCACAGGGGAGCTTGGGGCTATATAGCCCCCTTTTTCAAATGCTGCGCCGCCCATCAGTGGTCCGACCACTTCCACTTTACACCAGTCTAACCCAGTTATTTTCCAACTGCACCTCCCCGTCAAAAATATATAGTCTATAGCACCCGGCCCCTCGAGACTCCGCTAGTGACGGCAGTCAACAATAGTACCGGTAGTTGCACTGCTCGTGCTTGTGTTGCTGACGAGAGAGCGACGNTGGCATCTGCACCTGAAGCCCACCGTAAAGTCGACTTTATCACAGTCTGTACCACAAAAATATCAGAGATCTTAAATATGGATGATCTTTTGAAGTCACGCATTGCTGACTGATCATGGTGCCCAAAACGATCACACGTACTCACCAAAGGAAAACTGGAACATCCAGTTATAAATCAGTTGCTTGCCGCTGAGTTCACCGACCACATCGCTCATCAAAACAAGCGCATGATTCATTTATAGGCGATTGTAATATATAGGTCATCTAAAAATACGACCGCCAGGTTATTGGCTTTCTGGTCTTACTAAACCCAACATACGGTTTTTCAAGTCGATACGGTCCGAGTCGTTATGCTTACTAAACAATTAACAACATTTCTGTTCGGGCAAGTCCTCAAGCCTGAATTGACGTCTTCCTACGTCTCAGTACTTTGAAAATTTACTTGTTGCATTTCATTATATATATTGTCTGGGCCGTCTTTCAGTTTACCTTCTGTACAGTGGGTAATCAGATTGCCGGCCTACTAGAACATGCGAATGAGCCCCCCACGTCCGCCTCAGAGAAACGAAAAGTACGAGAAAATGAGACAAAAAGTCCAATAAAAAGGCGCAAACGCTCGATTCACAGCTTTGGACGTGATACCCCGTTTTTTTAGTCCATCGGCTATATTGTCATAGGTAAAAGGTCCACATAGTCGAAAATTCGAGCCCCTTCCCCCCTATTAAAGGCTGGGTGCGCGCATGTATAAAAATGTTTCATGTGATAACTGATTCAATCATCTCCAACCCCTGTCCATGGTGTCCGGGGGCTGTAGGCCCCCATTTTTTCACTGAGTGCTACTACGCCGCACATGGTCTATAGGTGGTGCACCACAGGGGGGCTTAGGGGGCTTTAGCCCCCCCCCACTTTTTTCAGTGCTGCGCCGCCCATGTACATGTGTCGAGTATGCCAGGCGCCGACATTTGTCAAATTTTTGACTTCCGATCGAGGTGACCACCAAATCAAGTTGCATTTCCATTCGTAACATTGAAAATAATCGACGTCGTTGCGCAGCTATAGCCGGCCCGACCAGCGTCATCGATGTTGAGATGCAGTGTACTAAGTTTTCATTGTGACCACAATGTGTGAAAATGAGAGTGGCGGATTTAGGGAGGGGGGGAGCAAGGGGGCCATGCCCCCCCTAAAATTCTCCCGAATTGCTGAGTAGCATATGCGCGCGCCCAGGGGGGCTCGTGGGGCGAATGCACCAAAAAGGCAATTCATAGGTCTTGATCAAACCCCGTCTACCGTTTTTTTTTAGTTATAAGGTCCACAAGACAAACCCAAAAATTCGAGACCCCTGCATCCCTAAATTTTAGGCTGGGCTCGCACATGTGGCGAAATTCTGGTTATTCCTGTGCCTTATCTCCCCAACTCAAAATCCTGGATCCGCCGCTGGGTGACATGCTCAGAAAGGTAACTTGAAGGACACTCACATAACACACAACACTCATTTGATGTGTTCAGCCCTTGTGTTTAATTGTTTCAGTACAAACTTTATTACAGGATACAAAACTCGGTATTAGTCAATTAACAGATATCCATAAAACGGTCTCGCCATCTAGTTCTCTGAAACTAAATAATGCTCTGTAACTTTTGACAACCTTCAAATGTTTCGAGCAAAATTTTTTGCATTTTGCGAAGTTTGCTAAACGGCAAGTTGCACTGAGGACAACTCAGTAGCGGGGAGAGACTCTACCCCGAGTATCCAGAGCCGTACAATTCCATCTGTGACAAAGACTGCGTGAGTTTTTATTTCAGGGTGTTCCATCGAATCAGGAACGCCGGTGTAAAACATATCCCAGAGTCGAAAACAGACTCCCGCACCTTCAAAACAGCAAACTGGCCAGAAAAACACGAAGTCCGACCTTTAAAACAGAAATTCTAGGGATCGGACATAAAACCAGGACAGTTTTTCAATTTTCCGGAGACCGTTGTCAGTAGCCTCAAACTTTGAATTAAAGAGAAATGGAACGCGAAATCTCGTCAAAATATCTTTGAAACAATTCTTGGCGAAATTACCATCTCACTTTCTTCTGTGACGAAATTTCCAGAAAAAATCACAAAATTCACGATTTTTAAATATGTGCGAAGGACAAACTAT
This sequence comes from Phoronis australis, assembly GCA_002633005.1. Classification (NCBI taxonomy): domain Eukaryota; kingdom Metazoa; phylum Phoronida; family Phoronidae; genus Phoronis; species Phoronis australis. The sequence continues at coordinate 1,894,933 of NMRA01000010.1, forward strand.
GGTTACCACGGAGTTTCTAATCTCTCTTCCACTTATGATACATGCGCGAAAACAATCACAGTCAGTCGCTAGACGTCAAAGGTCACATTTTCCGTGTAAGGGAAATGTCCTATGTCTGTGTCTTGCCATACCAAATAAGGAGACGTGGTTTGCCTTGAAGGAGAAAAAACGACGAAGTGGCAATTTGAAACTAAAAGAAAACGCTTTGGTATCAACAGAAATTAAAAATCTTCACGAACAAACCATAAAATACCTGGTGAGCATGTTGAAATCTGTTTCAGTGGCACTTTCAATATTACAATTTAGCCTGTTTATCGCGTTCCAGGCATCTTTAAAGCATCTTCAAGTACTTTCCACTTGTTTTCTGCATTTGTTTGTTAGAAATTGTAATAAAGAATAAATTACATTATATTGACTTTGTTATTTGATTTTTATTGGTAATACTGGTGAAACCTGTTTGTACTAGGTGAATTTCAACATAATCTGTACTCTCAACACGTTGTTATCTCTGTGAATATTTAGTTGGTTTCAGATTATTCAATAGTTTTTCCAAAAATATTTTCAAAGAGGAAAATTTTATTTCGACTTTCGAGTGCCACTGTTGATATGTAAGCAACTTTGTGGAAGAAGAACAGTTGGTTGAAGAATTGGAGGAAAAACTGGCCAATATTTCTTGAAGCTGAAAGCCGACGCAAAAGACCGCACCACAACTATAGCAGCAGAATAACGTAGAACGCCAATCCGTCATAAGTTGTCTAAAATTCCCATGTAGTAAAACAACATACCACAACATGTATTTAAACAGGAAGATTTATTTTTCATCAAACAATGTTTGACAGAATGTGCGAGAGGGGTGTTTTGGTACCCGGGTGTCCGAAATACATTCCAGAGAAACAAGCCGGGTTTCGCACAGGATATTCTGCAAGAGACCAACATTTTTACACCATTAACAGAAATACTTAACAAAACGACGAGGAAAAGATTACTGCGCACTCCTTTTTGAGCTGTTAGATAGTATGATTCTACCAACTTTAAGCTATGGTGTAGAGGTTTGGGGTGTCTCAACTGTCAATTTTATAGAGAGTGTTCATAACGATTTCTTCAGGTACGCCTTGCTACTAAACAAAAGAGACGTCAAATGTCAGGGCTAGGGGGCGAGTGTGGTAGCAACATGTATACTTACTTATACGTTAAAACTGGACAAGGCTGGTTCATGAGCCTCATACATGACCCAGGAAGCCGACGAGTCCGTGACCCGTGTTTATGGGCATGCTATCGGAGTGAGCCGTGTTTGGCGGTCCGTTAACCGTGTTACTTCGTGAACGCGAGTCCGTGTCCCGTGTATTTAGGTGACTGGGTCGTGTTTTGCGAGTCCGTTCCCGTGTTTTCGAGTGAGTGAACGGTGTTAGCAGGTACCCAAGTCGTGATCATGCGTCCGTGACCGTGTTTATGAGTCCGTTAACCGTGTAATTTAGGTACCTGAGTCGTCATAGATACATCCAATTCAGTGTTACAATGTGTTGCGACAACAATGCGAGGACGGCGGCTGACACAAGAGGACATATTCCGTAAAATGCTACTGTACACTAGATGGTGTACACCCACGGGTTTGGGAAGGTATGGTTATGGGTGATGTATACTTTATTCCATTGAGAATTTCTTCTGTAATTCGTAATTCGACTAAATATCAATTCAGTTGTTCAATTAAAACGGAACTACAGTGCGAAAAATACCTGTACACTTTAGATTGACTCCTATCGAGGAAAACAATTGCTGGTTTTGGGTGCTCACTGTGTATCGGCAATCTTAACATTTGAAACAGGGCGGCACGCAGGTCTAACCGAGGATGAGAGAATTTGTGGAATTTGCAGTACTGGTCAAATTGAAAACGAGTAACATTTTAGGTGTCATTGCCCTGTCCCGATGTGCGCGGAAATAATTTTATGCTGACGAATACGACCTCAAACATGATAGATTCTAGAGTACTCAGGTTATTTTAAAGTCACGATCTTCGTGAACTGATAAACCTGGCGTTGTATATTTTAAGAGCAACTGTGCTAAGAAATGGAATTTTATCATGACTGCAAAGACGAAACGTAAATTGTATTACCAGGCCAAGGCCTACATACAATAAACATTTCTGATTCAGACACGTCTGAGCATGAACTTCGCAAGATGTGGCGCTAGTAACCATTTAATAAGTCCAGTTTGCCTTCTCAGTTCTGTTTTTCCCTGGTGATTTCCAACATAATTCATGCCCGTGAGTTCAGGAGGAAATCCTTCTCAATTTGATATACATGAATGTATATGCACAAGCAAAACCAGGCGAAAGCGGCCTGAGAGAACCTTCTCTTCTCTCCAGTGGATACTGTCATTCATTAATTTACAAAGAAGTGAACAAAAAGAGTAGACAACAAGATAGAAACACAAGACCGTTGATATCAATTGCACATGTGCATTTATGCGAATACAAAATTCATAACCATCATAATATTAGATATACAATCACTCTCACCTAATGAAATAAATATATTTAAACAATAGCATAGAAGTTGAAATAAAAATATACAACAGGTCAGCCTGACCTCTTTAGTAAAATATAAAATGTCGCACTAAGTTAACCAAACTAGAAATGGTCAAACTCCACTCTAATTACACTATTTTACTCGCCACGAATTATCGTATTCTCACAATCAACATTTCTTCAAGATTACAAAAAGCATTTCAGTCCTTGCAAAAGTATGTTGACTTTGCATAGATATCAACCCCTTTCAAGACACTCGTAACTTATGAACGTTCACAGAACTAGGGGTATAAAATTAACACGATTCGGTCAACTTATTGACACTAGGTCCATCAAAATTTCCCGACTCTCTTCCTTGACGAAGTGTTAAACAAGACATATTAAAATTGAATTAGTCACCAGTAGGGACACATCCGTAAACCAGCAAACGATGATCACCCCCGGGTGACCATGTCAGAACTGTGAACTTAATTTACTTCGGAGTGTTAAAACGAAATCTGACTAAATGAAACCTGGTAATCCCCCCTCTTAAAATTTGGGCACTAACATGACAAAGCTTAGGTGAAGTTCATTCCTTTTTTCTACGGCAATTGATTCTCTACGGGCGTCTCCCTTTACTGTTTAAATAAACAACAAACTTCTGAAAAAGGCTTACATGGATATAAGAAATCTACTAATATCCACTAATTACTCTGTTTAAGTTGACCACTGAAACAACCAAGTTTGTCACATCACAAGACAGCGCCACAAACACAGCATCGGAGCTGAGCTATTATTGCTAACAGAACGGTCAATTGCTTTATTAAAACGAACCCAGAGTAGACAAGTCAATTCTCCCACTTGACTGTCAGTCTGCCTGATAGCTGGGACAGTGGACTTCTTAACAGTACCATCACCTAGTCTGAAATACAGGCAATAGGAGACTTTCAAATGGCAATAAGGCGACTGGTCACGTGGGATCAGATACCAGTGCCCTCTAGAGGTCTAGGAGGCACTCTACAACTGTTGTTTAAGACACATCACGTCCAATCACATTCAACGTAAAAGGATTCTTCACAAAGTCAAACTGTTCTCCTATACCCGCTGCAAAGACAAAGTAACTCCAGGTTCAGCTAGGTGGGATATGAGTCATCGTACCACGTGATAAGTCCCCATGGCTGGGTGAAAGTCTCCCATTGAACTAAGCAGATTTCTTAACCACAACACCACTATTTCAATCTCACATTTTCTCTGTTGCAGTGATCAGCAGAAACAAAAACTGAATTATGTGGATAAGCAGCAGGGGAAGTAGACGAAACCTGTAGCAACAAGCTGGTTTTTAAAATACAGGCTTTCAACTAAAATCATACATTTAAAAACAGTGGAGATCAACAAACAGAGGTCTCAAAATCAAACCACCTATGGCTAAGTTTGAAACAAAAACAGCAGTAAATGCAAAGGTCACACTTTGGCAACTATTGAACTTCATGACCATGGGTCATTTTATTTTTTTAACCTATGACCTCTGATGCAACACTGACCCAAGCTATATTCGTGACTCTATAACTGGCACCTCAGCTGGACGTGATGTGTGACTGGGGCCGCTGTCAAAAATATTCCTTGCTGATGTCCCTGCCGGTACATCCATGTCACCAGCCTTCAACCTCTGCTGTTCCATCCAAGTCTTCATACTCGTCATTTCATTCTTACTGTCGCTCTTGACTGCAGGCTGCAGTCGTTCCCACGCCGACAACTGCGTGACGTCTGCTTCAGGCGACTGGTTGTTTAGAAAGTCCTTAAACTGATCGAAATCTTTCATTCCGCCCACTGTGTGTCGCCGGCGCAGCTCCTTACGCTTATTCCGCCGTCGAACAACGCCACCTTTGCCACCACTCCCTTCTATGCTGGCCACCTCCGGACTACTACTGTCCAATTTATCGATTTTACTTCCTGGGGAACTAGAACTTAAATTGTCCGCCACACTGCTAATATCACCAGAAACTCTCCTATCACTCTTTAGCTCAAATCTAGACGCAATGCCTACTTTTGGATTTGACCTAGGTAGACGGTGCAAGCTGGGGTCTTTGAATGTCTCGAGAACGCCAATGGCAGATTTCGACTTGCGCAGCCCCCTATCTAAATCAACATCAGAAGTAGCGCCACTAGACTTTCTGGTTCTCACCACATCCAGAGAGTACTTAGGGTTGACTAGAACCTGTAGTTTCTGATCAAATGTGGCTGTGATGCTGTGCAGCAAATCATGGCCATCTTCCGATGTACTGGACGCGTATGAGCACCTTTTGGCAAGGTCAGGGTCGTAGAAATCGCGTAGCGAATCCAAAGACCCTCGCCTCCTGTGGCCAGACCCAACGCGGACAAATGGAGAGTGAGGTCTCTCCTCAGTATTGTTTTTCTGCACGAGGGATGAGCTACGTGTCTCACTCCATTTTCTCGCTTTCACGTGACCAACAGGCAAATTTTCAAATATGGCGCGGCTGTGCTCCATAGAGTTCCGACGCACTGTTCGGGTGCCCTCTAGGGCGGTGTTCATTGTGCTACTTGCTGATCGACGATACGCTAGCAGGGGTGCCTTTTTCTCTTCAAAGGCGTGAATGCGACTCGCTACAGACGGACCACTAGTGTAAAGTGACAAGTGCGTTTTTCCATATGGTTTCTGCCCCTCACCTGGACTTTTATCAGCTTGAACTTTGGTGCTGGTAAAACCACTACTTAAAGGTCTTGATGCCTCTTTAGGAGAACGGTAATCACTCGACGAGTTAGCATTCTTCGTAATGTCGCTCAGTTTCAGTCGCTTTTCATGACTACCAGTTGGAGAGGTGCTGCTGGAGTAATCTGATGCACTCTGCTTGCGCACCGTCGCCACGGCAACAGTCTTTCCCTCAAGGTTTGAGGAAGATGTCGTGGAATAATCTGACGTGACTGATGACGAATCGCCATGGCTAAGATCGTTAATTTTACTTGTGATATCCGATATCTTAAGTGCTAACGGGCTGGGCCCGGCATCTATATCTTCTAGACTGATGTCATCGTCGCACTCGAGCTCGCGTCGTGTTCGCTGCAGCTCTTCTTCGATCTTGCGACGCTCCTGGTCGCGTCGCTCTTGCTCCCTCTGTTGTTCGGCTTCCTTTGCCCGCAGGATCTTCGCCTCATATTCGAGCCGGCGCGAGCGCTCATGGCTATTATTGGTAGTACCGCGACCACCGAAATACATCACCTCAACGTCATGCTGATCAGGTAAGGAGTCGCCTCGACTAGATACCACCTGACTACTACTTTCCGCGAATTGATTGTTAGTTCGTGACGGAGGGTGCATATAATTGCTCTTATCTACCGTCAATGCAACAGTTGGCTGGTTTGGTTTAAGCGAGCTGGAGTTCCCAGCAGGCTCATCAGCTGCAGAATCCAGTCCTTTGGACCAACTACCCTGTGTGTAATCCTTTTGGAAGGCTGAGAGTACCTCAGACAGTATACTGTCTGTCTGACGGGATTCTGACGAATCAGAAAAGTCTGTCGTTGACGATGGTATGTCTGACCGAGTACTACTCGGTGCATCATCCAGCTTACTATCTGTGGCAGCGAGGTCGCTACTGTCACTCTCTCTAGACCCGCTCACGTGATTGTGTATCTTAAGACGACGTGCCGCCACGATTTCATCTATGTTCCGTTCCTCAAACCCACATTCTCCACTGGCGTCTAAATCAACTGCTCCCTTTTTGTCCTTGTCTTTCTTCTTGATTTTTTTGTTCGCCGCTTGTATGATGGAGGTGACTATGTCCTTGCGACTAACCGTCGTTGTGTTGGGGGGATCTGGAATGAAATAAAACAACTGAGCTGAGATGGAATTAATGCATGTCAAACTAGGTGTACCCTACTGTCCTGCTCTAATAAACACACTTGTTAGGAAAGTGATCAAGCAAAATGCTCGTTGCAGCTATCACGATAAACCAAAGTCAGAAATTAATATATTACTGCTTAAATAAATTCTAGCCATAAGTTGCCTGCTGCATTGTCCAGCCTGGGTTTCCATGTCAACTGAACCTTTTTTTACAAGTTAAAGCTCTCAATTCGACAAACTTTTGAGAGCCAGGGGGACTTATTAGGATAAATACAGCAGCCTAGTTTAAACACTACAATCACATTAAATTGAAAAATATCTAATTATTACACCATACATTGTCTCTACTTTACACCATCATTGATAACGTTTTTGATGAAACTTTAATTACAAGGAAGAAGAAGTCAGAATGTGCCTCCTTACTAAAGCAATCATTTTAATCTATTAATTGCAGTATTTTTCATGAAAACAAGGTGATTGTTACATCGACGTACTTCATCTATGTTTGTATAATTTTGCATGCAGTGTCCCAAAAAACTACCCATACTTCAAACGACTATAACTGCATAGTTTGTTGACTTAGGAACAAGATTACTCATTTAAATTCCCAAAGAGGTGATCAAAAACAAAATACACCTAAACTAATGCAATGTTTTTCAACTTAACACCAAAAAACAACTGTTCTGGAGAACAAAACTTTAGTGCGCAATAGTACTGTATATTAAGGAAGTGATACGACGATTATAGAAATACAAGTTAATCCAACAACCACTGATTTTGTTTTGAAGACATTATTTATCACCTTTTTATAAATTCAAACTGGCAATCATTTTCTTAAGACAATAAACTACTTGGTTTGTTTCCGGTCTGTCTGTATCCTCACACCCGCCCATATCAATTTCAGCCAAGGTCCAGTGCTTTTGTTTGAAAAGTAGCACTAAGATCAAGCATTGCTTTTGCTCATCCTGGGTGAACAGCTAAATAAAATAACACGCCACCAGCTCTTGTAAAAAAACAGACCAGAACACTCTGCTCTTTTCTGCCTTAAATCTCATGAATTTCTGACAATGTCAAAAACAACCTTTTTAATGTTTCAGTGCCTCTAACTTTGTAGTAGATGCAGAATATTTTTTTCCAAAATATCATCTGTTGGTAATTATGTTACACAACTCAAATTTGTGATGATCCTGCTATTTTGCTATGGTCACATGACCTAATTGATGGCAGGTTGGTATAAAGTCAAAAATCAAATTCCGCAGAATTTTTACTTTCAGAAAATTCAACTTTCACAGAGATAAATTCAGCAGTTTTGCAGATATTTGGCCAAATCTACAAGCTTGCAGATAAGGTCCCCCACCACCTTAATGGTCCTGGTGTCAAGTACTAGCTGTCCCTACCCTCATGTCTAGGGCCTGGTGCTAAGTACTAGCTGTCCCTACCCTCATGTCTAGCCTGCGGCAGAGAACTGGAACCAGTTTAGTAACAGTAAGAGACTTGTGTCAAAACATATTTCTTACGGTGCGTTCAAAGCAGCTACTTGACCACCAACGAGAGCTATATACTGCAGCAAGCTAGTTTGTTAATAAACAACTAACGCAGTAGTTTTCAGAACAACACAGCAACAACAGCAACTCAATAAACAGTGCATACTGTACAAGCACTAGTGTGCAATATCTAACTATCCAACTAAGTGTTCATGTAGTGTTTTAGTTTTGTCCAAGGCTTGGTTAATGACTTCTGCGACTTCTGGTTCACAAATTCGCTGATGACTTATCAATATCATTCATCGCATTACACTTCAGTGTCAACAAGACCTAGTAATTGTAACGTAATTGGTCTCCACACAGTCTCAATGGTCTGTAACCAGTTGTCAAGTCTAATTTAAAGAAGTGAAGTTAACAATGACGAGACCTTTCTTCTATATTGGTCGATATTTTTCCAAACAGATCGCAGGCCATTCAAAGGTGTTGCAGTAGCCCGCACATAGAGACTACTGCAGCCTTAGTTACATTCCAAAGCAATGTAATCCAATCATTATCTTTTATTTTAACTTATATAACTTGGAGTTTTCCCAATGATAAAACTGCCCAGGCGACTAAGACTAACCCGCTGTATCGGTAACTTAGTGGGCGTGGTCTAAAGCTCTAACGAATTTTCAATTGTTCTTTCAACACTAGAAATCAGTTTTAATCTAAGAGAGGCAAGACGAGATTGATTTTGTAACATCAAGTGTTCTAAATGAAAAACTGTTTAACAGTTGTTTGACATAAGGCGCAGGTTTACTGCAAATTTAAGTAATGGAAAACTGGGTCCTTTAATTTGTGTGAAATAATAAAACAACACCAGGCACACACAACAGACAACATACCAACTAGTTAATTGGCATACAAATGGAGAATGTACATATAACGAGTGGCAAATTTCTCTAGGTCATCCTCTGCTATTTGTCCTACAAACAACAATGTTGAACATTGGTTCATAACCGAGTGAACGACGCGCTAAAACTGGCAGACCATCAGGCAGTAAACCGCCAGACTACAACGGTCCGCGCCAACATCACAAACTAACAACCCGGATAACATCCAGGTCCAATTTTGAGTTTCTGCCAAGAAATGCATGTTCATAAGACGCAAAAAATGGTTCATAGTGTGTACAAACAAGCATCCAGTAACAGGAACCCAATAACTAAGAAAATTCGTAACAGCTAGAAATAATGCAGCCAGCTTGCTATTACTTAAGTGCGACAAGCTCCAAAATGGTTACAGGCAATCAGCTATGAAGCGAACTCAAACACTGCACAATTAAGTAGCCTCCACACACATTAAGTGTATTTTTCCATATTACCTAATTATGCTTGTTAAGTTACCATGACCAGAGTCGACAATCTCACCACATTCTCACTAACGGGTCATTTTAGGAACTATGTGGACATTTTCCTCAAGAAATTGTGTTTTGGCCCCCTTACAACATCCAAGATTTGACAGTACCACATTGGTGTACTTGTTAAAACAGCACTCATTAATTCCTGTTTTTTCACAGGCAACACAATCTTGATACCATGTAGCAAATCCGTCTGCCTACTACAACAGGGAACATACACGACTCATCAGGGAACATACACGACTCATCAGGGAACATAAACGACTCATGAGAGAAAATGCGTATGAGCTGAACTCTGGCTATGAGAAACAGAGCTCAAGAAATGAGAAGTCTGTTTACGAGACGACAGTACAATGTGTGAGGGAGGAAGGTTGTCCAACGAGCCCATGTGATCAGCTCACACACCAATGACAGACAGCAATCACGGCTGCCGCTGATGTAAAGTGACGACAGGTTGAAGAATATGTCACTCACCTGATTCCTCGATCTTGGCCATCTTGGTTAGAATGTCATTCATGCCGCTGACAGGGCTGGACGTGCCGCCGTTCTCATCGTCAATGGGAACGTTGATGTCGCTGTCCCACGAGGCGAATATCCAGTCACACTGACAAAAAGAAGTTATACGTGACCATAAGAGCGACGCCATTGGTTAATGTGAGAGTTGAAAGCACTGACAAAAGAGCGTAATGGAAGTTTGACATGATACAAAAACAAATTAAGGTACAAATGTTTAAGCCAAAAACAAACACTTTCCACTCTAAGTCAAACCAATACAGCATAATTTGTCACCTTTCACAAACACATTTGTTGAAACACTTGGCAAGTTTCAGTTTCCAATTCCACATAAAATTCAGTGGACTGAGTGGAAGTCCTTTGACTGTGTCTGAGCCTAGATTCGCTACCGTCAAATTAATTTATTCCAGTTTGAAATGGGCAATTTTGACTATATCTAAATATCACATCACTGAAAGAGGGTTAAGCAGTAATAAAGGCTCTGCCACTGTCCATCACCTAACAGTAACACCGCTATGGTAATGACCTTTCTGTAATGGGTTATTCAAGGTTTCAACCAATCAGAACACCACCAAGCAATTTGGAGCAGAGCAGCAGTGGTCAATCGAAGGAACGAGTCTTCCAAACATCATAATTGCCAACCTCCATTGAAAAAAACATCAACATCTTAAAACATTGTTAGCACTTTTTGTGAGAAGATTGGCAGAAGTCCTCGTGCAAGTGCTTACGTGATGTATGACACTCTCAACGATCCTGCACTGGTCAGACATGTCCTCCACCATGGTCACCATGCTGTTGTCCACAGCTCGCACCAGAGTCGGGCCGAACACGATGGCTAGGTTACGTGAGTCCATCTACAATTCAGGACAGTAGAACACCATAGAGAGATCCTGACAAGGAAGGCAAGGTGGGAATATAACTGCAGTACTAACAGCTCTGTAACCGGTTTCATGAAACAGTCCCAAATACGGACTTTATTATGCTCTCCTCTTTAACAAAATGACATCTTCTAACGTTATAATTAAAAACGAGCCCTTAGAAAACATATACTGCACAGCACCAGACAGTCTTAAATCGAGCATTATTTGGTGTAACACAGCTCAGGCATACCTTGTTGATGTGTGAGTGCGAGGCCACCTTGTGGAGATGATTAGCCAGGTATTTAAAGGTGTCGTAGTTGTAATCAGGCAGGTCATGTATGAGTCTCTTCAGGGACAGCATACGCCTCTCGGGGTCCTTGTTACGGTTAGCCTTGATAAACGACTGATATAGCTCTGCAATTAAGTGACAAAACGACTGGTATAGCTCTGCAATTAAAAGTGACAGATTGTGAAAAAAATTCTTTCAACCTTCTGTCGTACAAGACATACCAAGGCAACCAGTTCATTACAACGAAAAGAAACCAAAACATGGCAAAATTTCCTTTGATAGTTAACATTCATGACAAAATCTCAAAAACGTTGCAACAGTTTTCTTAAATATAATATATTGCTTTCTCATGAATTCGACAATCAAACATTTAGTTAGCCTAATTTGAACATTATCCTATCCTCCCACACAACCTTGATTTACAGACTATTAGCTGCACAACATCCCATGGCCATCTTCACACCTTGGCGGCCGTTTCCATGTCAAAACATTTTCCCCTCACCTTCAGTTATGAGTGGATCAGGCAGTTTCCTGAAGAAGCACTTTAACAAACTTCCCACCACGTTTATGTCCAACCATTTCTCATTCTCGCCGTTGATAATACCCTGAGGAGGACGAGAGACAATGTGAGCTAGCTGCACAAAGATCAACACAGAGGTTACCACCAGGTGGTGCTCAACAATGGACTGTAATCCCTTTACAACAACACAGGAGGATTAGTAACGGAAATTACACAGAAGTTCTAGTTTAGTTGGACAAGGAGTAAACACAGTGTATTCATATAACTCCAGCTAACCAGGTTAAGAAATCTAGTTACAAACTCAATTCATTTACCACAGTTCCTTAGAAGCCTGTCAGAGGTCACCATACCATGACCAGCCTACCAAAATTTCCCTTGCTTGACGTCAATCAACAGCATGTTCACAGCCATAATATACAATGGCACAACCACCCTAACTGTGACTATCACCCAGCATATCCCACAAATATCGCAACATATTCAGCACAGCACAAAATACCTTCTCATCTCCCAACATCCTTCTATTGCTTCAATCTCAAACCCACCTTCCGCCATGAGTGTATTCACTATGGCCATGTTGCCCACCCAAAGTATACACTCATACCCAACCTATCCCACACACTCACCTTGTTCAGTTCCTCCTGTAGTGTGTTCACCGCTGCAGTGTTGCCAGGCACGCGATATATCCCAATCACCTCCAGCCCTCTCGCCTCAACGATACTACAGCACATCTCCACTACCAATGGCACTAGTTCATTCTCAGTGGAGGGTATACAGTCCTCCAGGGGTACGCTGAATGCACCCGTGGGGGCAGGGGGAGCACTGTCCGTCTCCGTGATGGTGGAGCCAGACGACGATGTCTGAAGTCGCTTGATGCTCTTGCCAAGTTTGCCGCGCCAGGTTTTTGTTTTCTCCTCTTTACCTTCCTTAAGAGGACCATCTGAAAACAGACATCAAAGACCTGAATGAAACTGTGCACACTTCTCAACAACGAAGGATGGTAGATTGAGTTTATTCGAACCAAACAATGAGAAAACGAGGACCTAGGATTTTTTGAAGTGGCAAGAACGTTAAAAATATTTTAGGAAGCATCTCCACCAATCTGTGCTCAATGAGAATTATTGAAGCATTTCCCCTCAAAATCTGATCAGCGAAAATTGTTTTCTACAGTCAGCAAAAGAATAAAACATCACTACAAGAACGTGTCCTGAATGGCTCATAACAGAGCAATTAACTTCCTGGCCCTGTGAGAAATTGTTACTGAATTCTTTTACGGTTAACTTAAAATACAACTTAATAGCATGGTCTCAATTCAAAGCCAGATCATATCACTGTTTAATGCTAATGTTTGAGTAACCGATTCAACACTATGAGTGATTCGTGGCCATGTCAGGAGAGCATTCAGTAGATCTCGCAGAATTAAGAGAGTGAATGGCGTGCATTTCATGAGTATGCTTGGTAGCTTACTGAGATTTACTAGCAAAATGGCGGCCACTGAAGTGATTGGTTAGTGAGGTTGGAGTGTTGAATTATGGGATTTTTGACACAAGCGTAAGCTATTGTCCTGCACTGTATGGAACATCACCCTCCCTGTATTGTTACAAAATGTAAATAAACAGGAAATGAACGCTGCTTGGCACCCAGTGAATCCGAGATGTACGTGACTAGACCATACAAACCTCCTTAGGTTCCAAAATGTCATGTCACAAGCACAAGTGCACAAATACCGGTATGCAGACAACTAGTGCCACCTACCATCGCTCTTCCGGTGTTTGACGTTGGGCGAGTTGCTAGCGCCAGGTGATCCTCGTCGGAAAGACAGCGACGGCATCTTCTTCATGCTCTTACTGGCTGGTGGCTGTGTGGGGGTCTTGACGCTGTGTTCCACCTGCGCAGTCTTGCGCAGGATCAGCTCTGTACTGACCACTCCCTGATCCTAGACAGACAAATGAGTAGATGGAGTTTCAGAGCCAAAGTGGCAGAGCACTTCTGCTTGAACTAGCCGGATGTCTTTAAACCTTGTCCAGTACCATCTTCAGAAAATGTGGAGTCAATCACTAAACCTGGTATTTCATATGCCCTATCCCCTTGTCAACCTTACATCCAGAGTTACTACTCGTTTCTATGGCAACATAAGTAACGTTGTCTCCATGGCTACATTAAACTACAAAAAAACTTGGTGTTTTGTCCTTTTGGTAATTTTTTCAATTCTGCTTGTATAGCAGTTTTGTCTGAGCAAAATACACTAAACGGTATTACACACGTTTCACTGCTATTTCGTAGCCGACATTATCTTGATATTAGGTGGAAGCCATTGAGTTTTTTAACCAGACACGTTAGCACTGAAAACTTTACAATTATTCCAAGTACTAAACAGTGTGTAGCAGTTGTTCTGGGATTGCACACTACACCTACTTCAGTTGAAATTTGACTTTCAAACTGACACCACACGGGGCTTAATACGTAAATTTCATCTGCCCTTTCCCTCTACAATCCTTACATCATCGTCCGGGTTGTTATTGGTCTGTATGGCGTTGATCCAGCCAATCATGTCCTCATGGTCATCCGCCTGGAACAAGTACTCGCTGCCGTTGAATGTGGTCAGACGGAACACATGCTTCTTCTTGGTGTAGTCGTAGGCGATGTCCACGATGCTGGACTTCACTGACAGGGGGTGCTCCTCAGTCACACCAGGAACCTGAAGAAGAACGGAAAAATAAAGGCTGAGTAAAAAAGTTTAAGACCTGAAAATACAGATTGAACCAAAAAGTGAAGACATGAAAATACAGGCAACATACGCAGTGAATACATATTGTTTTATGAAAAGGACATTTTGTACACTTAGCTACAATTTGGGAATTACTTACAGAAACCATGTTTTTTTAGCACTGAAATCATTCAGTTAACTTGGACATCCCGAGAGGGCACCACCTTGAGACTACTGTAATGCAGGTCTGCAGGATGGTTGGAATTATAACAGTCAAATGATGACAGATGATTATAGTTTGTGAAATCACTGTTGTTCTAGGATACCAGTAGAGCTCAAAAAAAGCAAATGATGATGAAGAAGAATCTCCTTCATTTTTGTTTTTCTTCAAAGAAATTTCATAAAATGATATTCCCTTTTTCAACTGATAATGTATTCTAAGTTAGTTATGAAATGCCAGACTACAAACAGTCAGCATAATAATCAACAGAGGAAAATATACTCTCGACTACTGGTGGCACTTACATAGGTGGGGTCCTTGCGATCTCTGAAGAGGTAGAGGGCGTGACCCCGCAGGGCCGCCCACATCGGCCGCCACGAACGGTCGCTGGCACGTTTGCCATCAGCAACAGCCAGCTTACATTGCAGGATACCCTCTCGACCTACATCCTGACCAGGTGGGCTGAGGGGCGGGTCCGAGCCGGAGGAGCTGCTGGCTATAGATGGCTTTCGGTCAGTGGCCTCCAGGATACGTGGGGTCTACAAAAAAAGTGGGACACCTAATTGACATAAAATGATCTGATTGGCCAAAAATCACATGCTCAAAATACGAGATCAATGGTTGTGTTCGGAGGAACACACCATGAGCGGCCACACATCACATTGTTTGGCTCCCATCACAGTAACACAGTAGCATGATCAGATTAACTATTTTGCCTGTAGAATGTCCAGGGAAGTTTCATACAGTTTGATCAAAATCACCAATTAATTGACTTCAAATACTTTTCAAATACACTTGCGCAAAACCTAAGGTAAAATCAACTTATCCAAAAAAGCAGGAAAAACATAACTCACCTTTTCACCAAAGAAATGCTTGAGTTTCTTAATATTGGAAGCTGCCTTCGGTTGAGGAGTTATAAACCTGTAAATGAAATAAAACATTCACCTATTGCCATCCTAATCCATCACCGTTTCATCAGTAATTCATATTTTTTGGGCGTTCTAGAGTGTAAAGGTGAGCAAGAACATAAAACAACCGGCTTCATTTTTATCGCTATCTTTTGGCACTTAAGGTTATGAAGGTCCGTTAAAAAAGCCAAATTTTCCACTTTTGCTTGAGGGGAAAGACACGGTCACAAGACAATGGTGGTTGTATTTAGGCATTAAGATAACCACAACATTCCACAGGCTTACTAATTTTAGAAAATAAACACGTCAGACTTTTACTGAATTAAACCCTTGAGTTCTGTTGACATTTGGTTAAATGCAGACTCATCGACAAGGTCCTAAGTAACCTTAACTTCACCAAGTTACTGAAGTTTGCTGAAACTAAATCAACTTGACTGCACAAAGCAGAGTTGGCCAGAATGATGTGGAATGGATAGCTATACATTAGGCATATTGTAACTCAGTGTGACAGCAGCAAGTTTTAAAATTTCAGGAATGACCGAGCCTTTTATTCAAAGAGAAATAAAAACTGAATATGAATAAAACTACTGTGTACATTTAAAGAAAAAGAAAATCCAATTTACTCCCGGAGTTATTCAAAATTGACGGTTAACATTCGAGGTTCTAGTGCACCCTCTTCAATTTGAACCAAAAAGAAATTTCCCCAAACTGCTATTGGAGAGCAATATCCAAGATGGAAATACTGGTCTACTGATCTGAAGAATTCAGTTTTAGCACTGACCACAGTGTGGCAGTAGTTTGCAATGACACTTGAACACACAAAAGCTCCAATGAGTGGAAATAACAGACTTACTGATCGGAAGTCGCGGGGACTTCGGGGATGGTCTCAGGGGGTGGTGGCTGAACAGGCACGCGATCGTGGCTTGTTGCCATGAGATACGACGTCCGGCGGACCACTTTGTTGCCCGACACGTCTGAAATAAAGTAGCAATTGATGCACTTTGACCTAGTTCTGTGACCAGTCAGACAGTAACATTTGCGGCTACTTGTCTACAACAAAGTTCCTTTACCCTTTGTATGACAACTGAGCTCAAAACCTTTCAAGACGAAAACTAATACTGATCGGTAATTAGATTTTGTAACCCTTCTTAAAATATACAATGGCCAGTGATGAACGTTTAAGTATAATTTTGCATGGTTATAAAAAACCGAACTGTGAAACCGGCAAGTTAACACTTGTTGTTTTTCATCAGTTATACTGTGGTCACAATTGAGCTAAGGGGTGTTATTTTTAAGCCTGTTATTCTTATCTTACTTTGAAGTTGGCCATTTTGACTAGCAGGCATAGCACTCGATATAACTTTAAATGCCTAGCAATTATTCAGTTTAGAATCTCAATTGACAAAACGTACTAGTCAACTGTAACAAAAATCTATAGTATAAAATGCAGACTCTTTAAGGGCACACCACCTGAAAAAGTTTAGGCACCACATTAAAATGTCAACAGACACATTAAAAAATAAGCAGTGGAAATCATTAAGTAGCTGATTGGTTAAGACCATCTTATGACAACAAAGTTGTACTAGGACTAAGGTGTGTCAGTTTGTCGTACATCTGGTATGAGTAGTCATGTACATTGAGGAAGGCAGAGTACAGCTGACAAGTCACACGACTACTGTGTTATGATGGATATTATACACAATTGTGGGTCATTACACTACTGTAGACAGTACCTCAAACCAGAGTCGTATATGGAGAACGCTCTTCAGTATAGCACACAACATGGTAGACAAATACAACATATTTTGGTTAGTAATGAACAGCTTTCATAAAGCATGACATGAGATAAAATCCCTACATGTCATTGGCTTTTGTTATATGGAGAAACTTCTACTCCAGCAATTATTTTCTGTGCAAAATTCAAACAAGTCTACCATACACAGTGGTTACACGTTTTTTTCCATCAAAGATTGTCTCAAGCTGGCATTGAACAAGTGTACTGCCTAACGATACGTGATATGTGACGCTGCCATGTGATACGTGAAATAATGACACCACGTGATATGTGAAATAACGAAACAGACACAGCAAGTCAGTAAGATGTCACCCATTTAACACAAAATATAGCAGACAAGTTACAGTTAATTTTTGCCATAATTCTCAACAAACTAAGATTTTTGAAATACAGAAATCTTGGTTATTATTTTTATGCAAAATAAGTAAGGAACTACCAAACCAGGGTTCCTGTACATGCCACACAAAACACATCACCAACTTTGGGGTGGTAATTTGAGCAGAACATCCCCACAAGCAGCTGTTACCAACTATTATGCGGAAAGTTAGTTGAAAAAAGCACAAAAATTCTGTCAATTGTCAATAAAACACCGACTGCACTTTCAGCTGTTGTCTCGAAGCAGGGGTGAATCACAGCTGGGAACACTTGGAGATGACAAACTGGCAAGGGATTATGATAGCTTAGTGTGAACTTTAACGAGGGCACAAAGCAGGTAAAATGGAAGGAGGGAAACGCAACTGAGGTCACACAATCACACTGCTTCAGTGTTCTCGCCAAGCTTTTTGAGCATGCCCATTTTTTTATTAAAATTATTACCCAACGAAGATCTAATTAATTACAAAAACACAGAAAAAGGCAGTCTCCCCTCTTTGGATTTTAACTGAACATTACAACAGTGAAAATTCCGTCGTCGTTGACACCGCAGTAAACTTTAATCCCCATGGGAACACTGAAGTGGTTAAAACAATCATAGCGACGGACGATTCAACCTTGGTGAATTATGACATTGAAAGGGTAGAGACAGTGGATCATGGTTAATTCATGATCATGCAGAAAGACAATAATCAAACAATTTCATCAAGAGTCGACACATGGAAACTCATTTTTTCCATCCAAAAAGTGGTAAATACCTGCAGAAATTCACCCGTCAGGGGTCGAAAATTTCTGGAGGTATTTAACACTTTCTGGATGGAAAAAAATGGAATCAGCTGACACACAACCATTTTGAATACTATTTAACATCATCACATTCTTCGTTGTCAATGATCAGCAGTTTCAGAGAAGCAGCACGTAACATGACCCTTTGCATTGTGGGAATTAAAACCTGTGAAGTGATCACATGACTGTTATGTGACAATCCCACGGTTTTGTTTCAGCTGCCATCTTGGGTCTGTTAAAGAAGACAGGTTAACCGCTATTTGCATAAATTTCTAAAAACAACTGGTCAGGTGTTATAGGTGGTCAGCTCTACTTTGTTCAGTGAATCTAGTTCTCAGTTTCAAATGAGTAATTGGTGAAGAAATGCAATTACGAGCAAGTGATGGCATTATGTTGGAACTAGATTTTAATGTGTTTGGATAAGAACAACAGGTAACAAGGCTGAGGTTGTAATAAGCCACCATCAAAAGCTAACACCAAATTCGTAAAACTAAACAAGCCTACGCAAGAGACACTTTCTGAAAATTCGAAAATATACTTTTGATTTAGGGCACATTATGCAATAAATTTGGTCAGATCAGAGACAATTTCTGAGCTTAGGAACAACTAACAGCTTGTTATTGCTCGAGTTCAAGTTCGATAAGTTAGCTTGTTACAGCAGGTCACGCGATGAGCCGAGTTTAGTCTCGAACATTAGAGAACTGTCACTTCTTCCCATGGCAGAAATTATTCCTAATCTAAGAAAGGATCAAGTCGAGACCAGTGGCGCCCTCAGTGCGTCTATAGCTGTTTTAATAACATAGGAAAGGAAAGGCTTAGTTTACAGGGGGTCCTTGCAGCTATGGGTTCTGGCCATGTCAGCCTTGTTTTAGCATTCAGATACAGATTCTATGCACCATAAATACTTGCGTATTAGACCACCTTGCGTGCACAACAACTTAGATTAGATCAAGTCATTGTATCAATTAAAAAGTCGGGTCCATTCTTTTAGTGTGGGTTGAGCGTAATGCAAGAAGCAGCGTCAACTTTAAATTTCCGTGTTTTCAATCTGATTAAATTCTCTTATTACATCCTGCCCAGCAAATTTCCTGGTCTTCATTCGCAAGTATTTACGATAAGAGGCTAGGAACAACGTTCAAGCACGGGACAGACAACATGAGTAGCCGCAAGCAGGAATGATCACCTGTTAGTTCTATGGCGTTGACGTCGGGGGCAACGGTCGAGACGACCGGGTCGCCTGAAAGGAAATCACATGCAAGACTACGTGTTGAAGCGGGGCGGTTGGATATCCTGTATACATTCCAGCAAATTATTACGGGAACTCTGATTTCAATTTACCAGTGACAGGTTCCGGTAATGGACGGAGGATTTATTGTTGAATCTAACTTCATAAGACCAGAGGATTTCATATCTGTTGAATGCTGTGATAAAAATAACTCGTTTACTGGATAATTAACCCTAACGAAGCACAACCCTAACGAAGCACATCGAGACCACCCTAAGTGAATTGCAG
Organism: Phoronis australis; assembly: GCA_002633005.1. Taxonomy (NCBI): domain Eukaryota; kingdom Metazoa; phylum Phoronida; family Phoronidae; genus Phoronis; species Phoronis australis. Next base: position 1,914,655 of record NMRA01000010.1, read on the forward strand.
GGTGCAATAACTGGTAGCCAATTTTCTGTTACACAGACCCGGCTGAGCAAATGACAGCAAAAAATTGATTTAAAATTCGAATCACGTGAACACAACTTATGGCAACTGGTTGTCCAACAAACTGTTAAATTTGTGTTCGTGATTCCGGAAAGCACCACTTGGAGTAGGATGAGTGAAACTTTCACTAAAGACAATATCATTGATTAGTAGATCAAATGAACTGGAATAACCGGTCACGCAGAACCAGGATAAAGTTGAGTTAACATCGCGGAACACGTAACAAAACACCGGGAGTTAACAGAACAAACAGGGGAAACATGCTCATATGAAACAAACACCAAGTCAACAAAACAGTAAGATGATATTAGGCATGTCCTGAAAACGCACAACACCACTCTCGTGCTAAGGCATTTACCCACAATGCAAAACAAGTCAAGCATTTATTCCATTGTAATACGGCCAAACTTGGTATTTTGATTTGTAAGAAATTGGTAAAAAGTACAAACACCATACCTAGGTGTACACCGTCTTGTTCTATTTTTGTTTACAAACTCAAAAAAGTCTGACATAGTGGGTCGGTCACGCAATGCATTTTTTTACCTCCACGAAAACGGAGAGTTCAATTCAGGACGGGCCTACACTGAAGTCCAGTACCGAGTTATCATATTTTCGAATGTTACAATAAACAACTTGTCCACAATTTGATACGCTCTCAGTTTTGTTTGAAGACGAACTAAACCATTCCGTGGTCATCATTACATCAACTGCCTTACCAGGCTCTTTGTTTCGCCTGACTACTGCATCACTGTCCGGAGGTGACGGGCTGACCGGTGCTGTGTCCTCGCTGCTCGTCACTGACTGATCGTCTGGAGAGCCAGTGGTCAGCAGAGCTGTAATGGCAGGATGACCAAAGGTCAACAAGGCAATGGACAAGTCAGAACAATATGACAATGGTAAGAGTTGGCCCATTGATGAATGCAACATACAAAATCGGCTGCTTTAACTTATTTGTTTGAATTAAGGTACGGAACATTCAAATTGAGCGAGTGAGAGTTTAGCAGAATTTGAGTACGTACATAAAAACATTTAATGCACTGTTTAACCAACACTTTCAAAGACTCTAAAACACGTGGTTAAAAGGTATCACATAACCATTCACCCGAGTGGATTTTCTAAGATTGAAGAAAATACAATGCAGAGCAGTACCGCAGGAACACGTAAAAGTGCGTTACCTAAACTGTCAAACATATCAGACATGGGTTACATGAACTCTCAAACCTGAGAATCCTCGAAGCAACCAAGACTTCACAAATCAATAACAGCAGACACGGCACAAATCCCATTACGTTGTCACGTGACTAATTGACATAAGCGCAAAACATGCTTGGACGAAAAAGACAAACCTGCTTTCTTCATGGCATCCGAGAACGTGATAGACTTGTTCCGTGTCCGGCCAAATGAGCGCGGCAGCGTGCTGCGATACAGGGACTGTCTAGAGTACAAGCTGGTAGAGGGCGCTGGAATACATGCGGGTTGTTTTAAAAGCAGAAGCACCAGGCGTGACACTAACCAGGATAGTGAACATTGTCAAAAGAATTTGACAATCTCCAAGCCAAAACATGCAACAGGCAGAAGCTTTGGGATAGACTTCAGAAATCACGAAGGGGCATATTTACAACTGTGGCCATTTGCATATCATATTAATAGGCACATTATCATGCAACTTCCCTACTACTGGTTCTTCACATATTTATTTTCAGACATGAGGGCTCTGTCTTCAGATATATTATTAGAATATATCACAAATAAAAGCAGAGCTCCTTACTGAATGCTCTTCCAAGACAAAGAGATTTTTAGTTTAACCACAATTTGTACAGGGCGTACACATAGTGGCGCCACCTTAGGTTGACGCAACAGGAACAAGAAAGTCTGATTACACCTTGGGGACCAACCGCAGTTTCACTTTGAGGAACAGTGAGTATGGAAAATCGATTTCATCAAGCACAGGGAGAGACTATTCATTGACCAACAGAGGGCAGGCAGTTAGTAGATGTACAGTAACACCTACAGAAGTCAGATGCACGCAAGTTGGATGTCCGCTTGTTTCTGACTAAGTTCTACGGTATATCTATTTTAATTCATACGTTTGATCATTCAAATACGTCAGATTTCATCACACTCCGATAAAATCTCTGTTCGGATGGATCTGACTTATGCAAGTTTGAGTTTTTTGTTTTATCATACGGCTGTTACGTTTTGGTAACCTGTTTTGCGAGAAGCATTTAAGAAAACACCTTGAATTGTACGTCGTGTAATATTACGCTAAAAACCCAATGATTTTACTTAAATTAACTAAAAGAGTAAAACGATTGGTCACTAACACTTATGGAGACAATAAACCCACGGCATCTGTCAATAAACAATTTTGTTGATTTAGGCCACTCACCTTTACAAAATAGGTATCACCTTGTTATTTATCGGTATTAGAAATAATTACTAGAGTTGAGAAGAAATGACAGCTCGCTAGTCACAGAGGGTTAGTTTCAGAAGCCGAGGCATAAAGGACATAAGATAGACTTTCAGGCAATTTATCGTAACCAATTACAATTCAAGGAATTAGACGGCTTTGATAAGGAAGAGTACATACTATACTCCGACGATGAAAGTTGTTTTTGATCCTAGAACATGGCTTACAGAGGATTTAATAGCTTTAAATTAGTCAATGTTTGATGAAATTTGCGAACATGTAGGATTATTCAGGGAAAACTGAAGCCGGAAAGCATGCTTAAGATAAAAGTACAGCCAAGCCCTTGACAAGATTAGATAAAAAATCAGCACGGCGAATATTTACCTTTAGATGAAGGCGAGTTCATGGCCGTTAAGTAGGAAGGTTGACGGAATGGTTTCAAGCCCTTGCGGTGCTCCTCATTGCCAGAGGATTCTGGAGTATAATAGACGTTCCTATTCAAATTCGTTTCTCCATCTTTAGATGGCGACGTGTCAGAGTCGTCAGCATAACTGTCAGACGATAAAAAGCTAGTTGTTAATACAGCCGACCTCTCTCTGGCTGTTGTCGAGTCACTGATACTCAAGTCTTTGGTTTTGTAGTACACGTTAGAGGGCGACGATGTAACAGCAACTGTCGGTTCGCTATCACGCTTCCGTCGAATGGCAATAGACAGGTGCTTGGGATCCTCAAAATCTATATGGTGGCCATCGGGTGTAGACACACTGGCTTTCAGACGCACACTCTCACTAGATGATGCCGCGGGTGCAGAACTCAGGACAGACGAGATCTGCACCGCACCACCACTACTGTGACTATCGATAGGTGGCGCAGCTGACATAACATCTACTGTGCGCGGTGACTCATTGAATCTCAATGAATAGGTGAGAGTATTCTGGGAATAGCCACATCCGGCAGAGGACATTAGACTATGACCCGATGGGACCACGTGATCTGGCGATAGGCCGTGTCGCACAGTGACCATGGGGCGGTTGCTCGCAATCTGCGAGTCACTGCGGCTCTTCTGGTATTTCTTCTGCAACACGCGCACATGTGGCTTCGGTACCTCGAAGCGTTCCTTATATGCTGGCAGAAAGCGAACACCTGTTGTCGACACGGTGCTTGTCGTCGTGTCCAAGTGTTCACCCGTGTCTATATAGGTGGCACTAGTGTATGTTGGCACAACGGAGGATATGCTTACACTACTACTTGTTACTGTTATAGCGATTGACGACGTGCTGTAATGAGGCAAAGCCATCTCTGAAGTCTGATTCGTCGAAAGGGCGGGGCCATATCGACCCCCTCTATTGTTGGACGCGCTATTCTGGTCCACATCTCCTACCAGACCTGGAGTTGTCCGTGACTTACGATAGCCAGTCACAGATCTCTGAGCATCTGCTTTCATGTCACTTATCACAGCCTCCATCCCTTCGCTAGGAAATGAACGGAACGACGCGCCGTCAGGCTGATCGTAGCCCCTGTGTGTGGACAGGTGAGAGATCACGGTATTCTGTGGCTGTTGGCTGTATGTTAAGCGTGGCTCAGTTTTCTCCAAGCCGACTGACTTAGCAGTGATCCAAAGGGGCGCGTTAGTGCCACGCAAATTATTTTCCTGAGATAGTGTGTGAGCATTGACTTGAATGATTCCAGAGGACGACTGGCGGCTAGTGTGATACAACTGTTCTTGTGGACCACTTTCTCCACCAATGGCCGCATACGCTGACCCTCTAGTAGTGTTACTGTTGAGAGTGTGACGAGGTTCACGGACTATATACCCAGACGATCCATGACTACTCAGACTACTCGTTGACCCTGCTGTTTCGGTGTTGCCGTAGAGACTGTTGGCGACGGCAACAAAGTCTCTGGAATTACGAGGCTCTGGCCTGACCCGATTTACTTCACTTGTATACGCGTGCGGCCCATTCTGACTGGGCGAAGTCCGCTTTGCACTAAAATCTCGAGACTCACCACTCGAATACCATCCACTATTTGCCTCCTTTTTCTGAAGGTATGTTTTGGATGGAATGGCTGGTGGTACGTTCACGTAGTCTGACTCTGGAGCCGAAAAAGTACTGATTTTCCTGGTTGGTGACTCTTTGAAATGCGACCGTTCGCCAACACTAGGTGGAGCTTCTACTGAAGTGACGGGATGTCTTGACGGTGTCGGTGATGTCTGCAACGCTGCATATGAGGCTGTCTGCATGCGAGTCAGACGAGAGATATGCGGAGGGGGCGGGATCTCGCCTGGCTGGCCATGTTGAGCTTCTCGACTCTGGTTATTGGCAGCATTCTGATAGGTCTGCAAAGTAATGACAAGACATGTGAAAGGTAGAGACATGCTTTAGTTCCAATAATATCGCAGTTTAGTTTTAACAGGTCCACATCCCCATGATGTCATTATTGCCTTGAATTTTAGAATTGACAATTACCTCAAATAGTTTTTTCACTCCTGCAGTAAAAAAACTGTAATTGCCATACTTTTTCAAAAGTAAAATATAGTTCAAACCCAACTGATTTGTGTCGCTAAGTATTTCCACTTTTTATCATACAAATTAACTGTCCATAGTCAAACCATAAAATATTACGATTTTTAATTCTCTATGACAGCAGAAAATCGAGCCCAAACCTCAAAAAGGAAGATTATGTAAGCAACATTACTCCAATGGTAGCATGGCTTGCATTATACAAATATCATAAAACACACCTGGACCCATAACCAAACTTAGCAAAAGAGCCAGCTAAAAATTAACCAATTACATCGCAAGGACTTTGAAAAATACAGGGATTGGTCTATTTTTGGGTAGTCTCGAGTAAAATTTGGACGTGCACTACCCGATGTCTACAATGCCCTGTTTAACAATAACTGTTAAGGCTAGCTTACCATCTGCAATATGTCTTCATCTTTAGGCACCACCAGCAGTTGCAAGGTGTTATCTCTGCAAGACAAAAGTGAGAGTAATTATCAATCACCTTAACATGATTAAACGAGAATAATTATTAAGAGTCAGTACAGCATAACCAGCGAGGTAATTACAACACAATAACAATAGCTGCATAATTAGAATACTTGCACAATTGACCTATCACAAGCTCCGCCCCCTTGCGTAATGTCGAATAACAAACAATAAGTTTTACCCGGCATCGTGTTGTTTGTCGGGTAAAATGGCGGATTGGAAACGAAGTTGTGTCAATAATGCTGCATTCTAAATGGTCAGTTAAGTGGTCGCTCAAAATCCTGGCAATTAGGTCAATTACAACAGCTGCATAATTATAATAGTTGAATAATTACATGTAATACAACAACATTATTAGTAACTATTACCCATCATTATCATAAACAAGAAATTATCTACGCAAAAGAAGGAGAAGCAGGACGAAGGTACCAGTATTTGGCATTACAGCATTGCTCTGCAACCCATCCTTCAACCTGCGAACAACACAGCGCACATTTCAGAGAGGTCAACAGACGAGGGAGTCATCAAGAGAGTGGTGGTGTATAAAACAGGCTTAATGGAAAACTTGGTACCCATGAACTCTTGTCAAGAAATATGTTGAAATGTTGTAAATGGGTGACTTTATAATCACCAGGTGGCGCCAGCGAATAAAGGCTCTTCTTTTTAACATAAAACCAAAGAGGTAATTACTTCACCAGTGTGGGGCCATTTGTGGTTAACGGTCACATATGACTACCTGAATGCATGCTCTCGTAAATGTGTTGATGTTATGCTTAGTTTGGTTTGTACTGTGTACTTCTCATTTAGAAACATTTGGTTTCCCCTATTTGCAGAAAGGAATTATTTTTTGTTAAAAATAGGTGAAGAATTCACATATTCAGCCAGCTCAAATATCTGTAGTGTGTTGCCTTGTTTTCAATGTAACATCAAAAATGAAATTGAACCATATCGTTTAGATTACATCAGGAATTTGTTTCACGAAAAGTTAACTGAGGTTTGAAATCAGAAATTTCATCTTTTCCTCAACACAGCTATTGATGGAAAAACAAACTAATCACAATCAACCAAAAGTGCAAGGCCACTGAGAATATATCTGCTAGTCAGCAAGACTAACTGCGCAAATTCTTACCCCTTGTGAAGTGCTAACTACAATAGAATTGCGAAAACATTTTTAGTTATAGCAAATGGGAGCACGGGACAAATTTTCAGACACAAGCGTGAAGCCACTTTGAATCGCACCTCCAGGCCAGTATACTTCACGCCCCACCTGGTCAATCCTTATAACAATACTGAGTGTGTTGTGTGAGTACCCTCAATACCTGCATATGGTGAATGACCTGTAGAACTGGGAATATTACTATGATATTGATTAATAATTTCACAGTTTCCAGCAGGCTTTGTTTACAACCAGGCTCATGCTAGATCAGCAGCAGTTGGTCAAGACCCAGCTCAACGTTGTGATGTGGCAACCAGTCAACAAATCAATGAGACTGAACATTGGTAAATGACTCAAGGCTTTTTTGAAATTTTCAAAACTTTCCTCACAAGGAATTAAGAGGGCAGTAGTCAGATATGATGTGTCAACAATATGAGAACCAGTTTTCTTTATATCAAACTAGTTCGCAAAATGCGGCACTGTTATGTCCAACTATTGCCATTGTACGGCCCATGATAATTACCCAAGTATGTAGACAGTTGTTATCAAGGTCCATTTTTACATTGAAACAACTGCTGCAGGTGCAGGCAATGCCAAATCAACCATCAAAAGTATACTTACATAACCAGTTATGGTACCATCTCTTACAGATGAAGGATTAGTTTCTAAGGCTGATGACCTGGATTGCATTCATTTACAGGAATTGTGGTATCGCCATGGATACATTAATACCAAGACCAAAGCAAGAAAGAAGGAATAGCTACCGAAATATGCGCCCCTGAACCAACCACTTCGAAAAGAACGCCACAGCACAAAGGTAGTGGACAGCAGTGCCAAACACCAACGAACCAGCTGCCCGAAACCACGCCAACACTGCTCCAACCAGACGTCCAAGCATTCCTGCAAAGGGCTGAAACAGGAACTAGATGGCTGGCCGACAGAGATCCAACAGAAATACAGCCACAAAAGACGGACGTGGATTAGATAACAGCGCTCTGAACACAGCGTATATGTCAAACTGATAGGCACCCATACTGTGGAGATAAAATTCCTCAAAAAATCCAGGAAGATGGGGAGACCGCTGTGGCCGAGTGATAAGAGGGAGATAATGAGCTGAAGAGAGACTCAACATGGTTTCCCAGACTAAAGTAGTTCTTGATCTAATTTCGACACAGTTGAATGCCACCTAACACTTGGTGTCCTGTTACTACACTTAAAGTCTTTTGACACGAGTGTGATGTTCATATCCCAAACAAATTAACTGCAGCGTTCAATGAAAGAACTCCATTTTCTAATGAACCGTTCACCTTTTCAAAGGGCACAACAGGCAACTTTGATTTAACTGAGTTAACTTAAAACTTTGCCTCGAGTTTCTACTACACCTGGGGTATACTTAAACATACCTGGGTGTTACTGTTACAGAATTCAATGTATCTGCATTTTACTGCCATCTAGCTTTACTTTTCAAAACAAAGCTGGAGTATATTCAGTGTTGCTGCTATTGAAATAGGAAATCACGCAAGACAGTGCTAGCCTATAACAAGAACATGCCCGGGTGTCAAGACCTCTCAACCATACAAAAAAGTTCCAACTTAAAAAGTGATTGGACAGCCCAGTAGTACACAGGACATTAACCAACAACAATGCTAGCTGTTTTCTTTGTATAGTCCAAGATTTCTTGGGCAACAAGCGTCACTCAATCTGCCCCCGGCATCCTAACCTTCAAGGATCCAACAATCTAAATTTCTGAACCTTAATTTAGTAGGTACCCTTTGAAATGCAAAACCACTTCAGGTTGTGAAGAGCGTTGCATACAGATCTTCAATGCATAGAAGATCTTCGACTTGAACCACCGTTAGTAAGCTGTGACAAAAAAGCAGGTTATGAATGGAACGATTCAGAATTTGGTATTTGGCTAGTGAATTTACGCCTGAACATAACTAGCATGACTATAAGTTGGGATACATCCGTTTCACAGGCACTCCCAAAGTCAGCACGTGGCGCTGGTTCGATATTGTTTCCAAAGCAGTCCTGGTTACGTTGGTTTTGGGTTTGTTAAAATATAAATTTTATGGCGAGTGAATTCTACTGTGATCAGGGTCAAGCAATTACGCGGCAATTTTGTCTCAAATCTTTTCACTTCTGTCTGATATTACATGTTGTTGGATCTGAGAAAGCATGAACAGCTACATCACTGTATTCTACACAGATTCCGCCATCCAAAATGGATGTGCATTGTGACAGCATCTGGAACTGTTTATGTCTGCATTCATTGAAGAGGCACTGTTGATGTGAAGTATGTCTGGTATTTACTACTATCTGCCAGCGTGGGGGTTGGAGGCTAGTCACAGCACTAATGAAAATCCCTCAGAGATACAACTGAAATCTGATAATGACAGACTCTGCATTAACCTGGTGGAGGTGATGGAAAAAACATTATCTTTTTATAACCTGAATTCTGTTGTATAGAAAGAGAACCAGTGTTTTCCAAGGGCTGTTTCAGCATAGCACTGCCCCTTTTTTAATTTAAACCTTTGATCTGGGGTCACTTGCTACATTCCCCTGCCCACCTTTCCCCCATACTCTTAGAAGCAAACATTCAACCAACTCTCATTGCCTTGTGATTTATTTGGCAGGTTCTGTCAACCTTTACCCTTGCTGAAACCCCTTTATACCTTTACCCTCAAGGCAAAGTGATGAATTACTGTCAGCTCAACGGCCTGCCAAGTTTTCCACCCATGTAAACCATGTTACACAATCCCATGATGACAGGACAATAACCTTCACTAACCATTTACTTTGGATGTTCACATAACAATAAAGTACCCAGCAAGAGGACATTATAATGAACATAACCTATCCCTGATGCAAAAACGCTTGCTGAGTACACACAGCATGCGGGTTCCTGATAAGCAACCCAACCACTGAAGATTCACAGAGTGCACAAAAACAGGCCCGCATATTGTAAACCCAAGATAGTCACAAAAATGCAAAATCCCAAAAAGACTTTGCGACATATCGCTATACATTGCAAGTGAAGCATATGTTTACACAAGCATTACTCCCAAAAATCTGGTGTCTACGGAACGCAGCCCAGGTAATCTTCATAATGCATCAAATGAGCGTAATACATTGTGTCCTAAGTCTGCAAAAGTGGTTTTCAACTTCATGGGGCAACAAAGCCCATAGTACTACAAGCAGGTTATTAAACTGACAGTAAGTAAAAAGATACACTACAGCTCTCAAAGCAGTCACCTTCGCATCAAACACAGATCTATTGTATTCCCCATTTTCCACCTTGCGTTCACAGCAATTTGGGCCAAATATGGCTGTAACACGACCCACATACCCAGTAACAGATTGAGAAGACATTTCAGGCACATAACAAAGAATTTGTCTGATGACACAAACAAAATGCTTTGTCCTCATTTTTCACCACGGGTATGTTTCAGAAACATGCGCCTCATACTCTATAACACAGGACTCAGATTTTATGAAGAGTGCATAACATTAGACACAAACCTGCTGTATCCGTTCCTATGTACCCCCAAGTTAGGATTAAAAACCTTAACATTACAACCATTTCATTTTAGACCCTCAATGTCCCACTGTACACTCCCCAATATGTTCAATTCTTAATTTAAACGCCCTGGGCTTCGATTGGAATAAAACAAATACCGTTGTAGTGTGACTATGACATGGTGGGGTCACACCATGGGAGAAATGTGACGTGACAGCAAACATGGTCTCCACTGATTTCCTAAACAGTTTAGAAGTGAAACAGCACAAAGGTATAGATAAGAAGACAGTAGTGACACATACAAGTGTCTTAGCTACAACAATAAGGAATTCAACGATCACGTAGACTGCTAGACTGCGTTCTATTAATACAAAAACATGGCGAACACGAGTGACAATGCCACTGTTTGTCGCTCACCATCTTCTCTCCTATCTAACAAGTCAACAATCATTCAAGCAGACAGGATCTCAAATTCTGAGGTAAAAATTCTCAAGTATAATATCCATTCTGTACATCAAACATTGCTAACGGTGACATGTCCTAACAATTCTGTAGAATATGTTGATCTGTTAAAAACAGTCAACCCCCAGCTTAGCTTTGACCAGACAGGTGAGGACAGTCAACCTCCTGAACAGCGATATTCCGCATTTACACAAGTGACAGCCGTCTCGGTGCAACTACCACAGTACAGCTGATCACGTGCAAGTGTGTGTGTAAACACGAATGGCACGGAGCACGTTGACACTGCGACGGCCATTTTTGACACCAGTTTGAGGGGTAGAGCAAGTTGTACTTGATTAGTTGCTCCAGTTTCGACTACACATCTAAACACAACCGGGCCAGGGAGGAAAGGGTTCGTCTTTCTGGTTTGGACATTCATTATTGTTTAAACAAGCATACGCAGATAGAATTTTTGTAAATGACTCATGCTGATCTACTTTGTGATCTGATGTCGTGTAAATCTGACCGAAGTGGAGCACATGGCGCCGTGACAACTTGCACCACGACAACTGCTCCGTGTGTAAAAACAGCGATAGAGCCTTACAATTCCCTATAGTCTGGATTGATTGGGTAACAAGTTGATAGTCCAAGACTATTTAGGTTGATAGCTAGGGCAAGCCTATGAGTGATAAAACCAGACAAATGCACTGTTAACACATATTTAACAGCCTAACGACAAGCAAGAATTTTATCGCTGAGAAAACAGAGAATGGAGAATATATGATAGGGTGCAATCCAAAACAATCAGTTATTATGGCTCCAATAAACAGAACAGATAACGGTTAGGGAGAATAATTCCAAATTTGCTCATTGAGCTAAGACAAAGTGTTGGTGAGAAATCTAGGAACCGAACCAGGAATACTTATCAACTTGGTGATGTGGTACAGAGAGAACACCGCTTTGCAATAAACAGTACCAAAATATTGGCCACAAACATTTCTTTACTTCAAACCCTCTGCGCAATGAGGAGAAAAAATTAACGACCACAGTTACTTTGGCCGAGTACTAAATCCAGCAATCTACTGTAACAATAGATGGCTTTAGTGAGCCAAGCTCTACAACATAATGCCGAGAATAGCATGACATGGCTTTCTTAACAACTTCCTAACAACGTTGCAACTCCACTGATCTGCTGACCTAAACAGCCATCGCAACTGCTATAATGAGGTGGAATAACCTGCAAATTTGTACAGCTCCCTCTGCAATGGGAGAAGTTGGCTCCAATATGATGGGAGTGATGGCTGGGGGTGACTACATGCAATACACATGTTCCAATGAGAGCATGAATCAACTAGGCCACCTGGTGGGTAATCCCTAGACCTAGCTGGTGACTTTGTCACTACTGGTCAGGAGTTTCTGGGAAAGGGTATAGAGAGTGCAAAGGAGGTTCGACAGGCCGAAGTTTAGTTACTGGAAAAGCAACACTTTTTCTCCAACATGAAAATCGTAATCATGCACTGTGCCTTTAGGTCAACAAATGGTGCACTCTGATCTCTGGGTATCCAACAGGCAGGGCACAAGTTAAACTAATCACCACTTGTGAAGGTTTATAGTGCTCAGCCCATGATTTATGGTTGGTGTTTTGATGAAATGTGCTTTCACCAGTAAAAATAAAAACACTGCTATGCTGGATGAACAGTAGACAATGAAAAACAGGTGCGTAATGTGCGTAATGTCAATCTAAGGAGAAGAACTAGGACCAAATGGGGAGTTTTCTTGGCTCATTAATTTTGATACTTACCATGTACACATTAGTTCAGGTTAATGCCCGGCTTTGGTTAAAATGCTCCAAAACTGGATCTCCAACGTCATCAGATGAGAATTGTTTCAAAGAAATGAATTACCAGATTGGTGAATTTCGATGTTTACCCCATGCGTTGGTATTAATGGGCATGCCTGGCAAAGCCAACTCAGTTTTGGCTTTTCACACACAAAGACCAATGTCTTGCTGAAAACCTCCTGAGGTTAAAGTTTCTGAATCTTAACACCCTTGTTGTAAACACATACAGATAGCCTACGTGATCCTGCAAATAACAAAAGCATATCGAAGGGGATTATCAGTACAGTACAGAATTACCCTTTTCCTGTGTTGCACAAAAGAACTGTTGTTAAGAATGAATGTCATAGCAAAATGAAATATGATAAAAATTAGGAAGGGAACAGGATGACATCCTTACCTCGGTCTATATTGTTCCTACCAGGCCTTTATGCAGCCTAGGTATGGACGCCCTGGCAAGGACGCCCAATGTATCATTTGGACACCCACTGTCAATAAGAACTTTTAAAGTTTGGACTCACACATTGTATTGAATACTAGGAAGCCTCTGAAGGCTCACAGTGAGGCTGTTTTTCAAAGCAGGAAGAAATATACAATGTATATACAATGTTGCTATGCTCACACTTGGTTGATAGAATTGTAAAGTCTTGGTCTACAGTTTTTTTAGTAAAAATGCTCACTACAGAAGGCTGTTTTGTAAACTTAAATGTAAAAACCTTGGTCTATGCATTTTTTGTCAAAAATGTGTGTCTGGGGGGGATTGCTGGGGGTGGGGGGTTACGCGTCAGAATCATGGACGCCCTGGAATATTGGGAACACCATTTTGGACACGCTATTTTCGAAATCCTGGATAAAGGCCTGGTTCCTACACCAGGGTTCTTGGTGATACACATATTTGGTGATACACATATTTAGTTTTGTTAAGTTTACATTATTATTGTCTATTCCCAACCCAGCTCCAGAGGAAAGACTCTCAACATGAAGTTGACAAAATAATAACATTTTATTGGCCAATCATACACGAAAGAGTACCATTTCTCATACGCCATCTATGCCCCGTATGGTACACTGTAATGCCACAAGTTTTATCACTAACATCAGTCTTTTTTCACAAACCTAAATCATTTTCAAAAGCTGAATTTCCTTTCTTGCGCTCCAGTTTTTCTCTTGCCAAGATTTTTCTGTTTTCACGAACCAGTTCTTTCCTTACCAGTAGCATTTCTTCTTCTTGAGCAGTTGTAGGTCATGAGATAAAGGAAAAGGTGACAGTGAAAACGCCCCTACAGTTTTAGGAGGGAGTAAGATCGACTTCCCTTTACCTAAACCACATGTGTGTGAGGTCTGTACAAACAATGAAACAGCTAACTGCTGACTAGCTTCTGGCCTTCCCCACAGTAGCTGCCTGCACAAGCAAATCTTGCCCAACCAAGCCTATCTTTCTTCCAAATGCACAACAGGTGGCCCTTGAGGTGGAACAAAATCTGGGTTACAACAACAACAACGAAGTGGTGGGTGGTGAAAACGATGGACGGGCCAGGAAGTTTGGGCAGAGTAGAAATCCACTTTGACTCAGGACGGAATCAAAACGAGGCAACTGTGGTCACTTCATAACGCTTATGACAAGAGCATCTTACAAATTATTATTATTATACTTTAATAAGTGTGTTCATGGGATAGCCCAAAGTGCCTAAGATGTCTACAAGAAATCATGTATTTATACATGTGAGACCACTGATTCCCTAGCGCCACCTAGTGTAGGTCAGGATTCTCACTACCCAATAATATCTAGGCAAGTCAAATGATGACGACTAATAGCTACAAATGCGGACTACCAACTAATTTCTTATTCTTTCAAAGCAAAAATATACGAAACTCAACAAATGAAATGTCAACATTATGACAACCGAAAGATCAACTCCTTCAAGTACTTGCACATTAACAGGTAAAGTAGCACTCTGCCCACTTAAGCCGGTCAAAAAAAAACAAAAACAAAAAAGGAATTGCACCTTTTACTCTCTTAAATTAATTCTCATTATACTCTTGCTCTGGAGAATGTATTTCAATTACCAACAAGAACATCAAAACCATCAAGCGACTCGAGAAAACACTTCAGAATTTACTCGGTTTGGCCAACCCTAAAATTTCACATTCGGAAACGGCACCAGAAAGCATGGCCTGTGATTTGAACTGTCAGCGCATTGGGCATTAATTCAATATCTGACAAGCGCCATGATGNACTGTAATGCCACAAGTTTTATCACTAACATCAGTCTTTTTTCACAAACCTAAATCATTTTAAAAAGCTGAATTTCCTTTCTTGCGCTCCAGTTTTTCTCTTGCCAAGATTTTTCTGTTTTCACGAACCAGTTGTTTCCTTACCAGTAGCATTTCTTCTTCTTGAGCAGTTGTAGGTCATGAGATAAAGGAAAAGGTGACAGTGAAAACGCCCCTACAGTTTTAGGAGGGAGTAAGATCGACTTCCCTTTACCTAAACCACATGTGTGTGAGGTATGTACAAACAATGAAACAGCTAACTGCTGACTATCTTCTGGCCTTCCCCACAGTAGCTGCCTGCGCAAGCAGATCTTGCCCAACCAAGCCTATCTTTCTTCCAAATGCACAACAGGTGGCCCTTGAGGTGGAACAAAATCTGGGTTACAACAACAACAAAGAAGTGGTGGGTGGTGAAAACGATGGACGGGCCAGGAAGTTTGGGCAGAGTAGAAATCCATTTTGACTCAAGACGGAATCAAAACGAGGCAACTGTGGTCACTTCATAACGCTTATGACAAGAGCATCTTACAAATTATTATTCAAACTGAGCGAAAGCTTTCGCTCACTTTAATAAGTGTGTTCATGGGATAGCCCAAAGTGCTTAAGATGTCTACAAGAAATCATGTATTTATACATGTGAGACCACTGATTCCCTAGCGCCACCTAGTGTAGGTCAGGCTTCTCACTACCCAATAATATCTAGGCATAATATCTAGGCAAGTCAAATGATGACGACTAATAGCTACAAATGCGGACTACCAACTAATTTCTTATTCTTTCAAAGCAAAAATATACGAAACTCAACAAATGAAATGTCAACATTATGACAACAGAAATATCAACTCCTTCAAGTACTTGCACGTTAACAGGTAAAGTAGCACTCTGCCCACTTAAGCCGGTCAAAAAAAAAAAACAAAAACAAAAAAGGAATTGCGCCTTTTACTCTCTTAAATTCATTCTCATTATACTCTTGCTCTGGAGAATGTATTTCAATTACCAACAAGAACATCAAAACCATCAAGCGACTCGAGAAAACACTTCAGAATTTACTCGGTTTGGCCAACCCTAAAATTTCACATTCGGAAACGGCACCAGAAAGCATGGCCTGTGATTTGAACTGTCAGCGCATTGGGCATTAATTCAATATCTGACAAGCGCCATGATGAGTTTTAAACCCAAAAGCATCACGGTTAAGAATTCAACACTCACAGCATAGAATCATGTACATTCTGATCAGGTCAAATGCTCTCCACTCATTAACCAAACCCCCATTAAAGATGAGAAATGAAACCATTTCAGTGCTGTGATTAACACTCCTTTTATAAATCCTTGCCATTAAATGTGTCCTAGAGTGAGTCAGTCTATGGCGGCCTTCTGATCACAACATAACAGCAGTGACCCTTGATGTTGGTTATGAAGAACCGCCCAACCCTTTCAGATATGATCTCACAAAGGGGAAAGAATAGAATTAACATACCGTGTCGCTGTGTACACAAACAATCTACTGGACAAAAAACAACCAATGGATCATTGTTGAACAGTGCAAAGGAGCTATATGCAGATTTATGGTGTATAATACTTGCTGATGGGTGATAAATTGGCGGTAAAAACATGATCAATCAGAAATCTCTGGTTATAGCTGTGCAGTAAACAGAATGAAACATGACCTGGTCAATGAATGTATTAAGATTAGTTTGAATAGTGGTTTCACACGTAAAATTATGACGTCTATGAATGTATCCAAGTTACTCAGGTCTAATTTTAGTGTTGGAAACACAGAGACAAAAGATGGCGAATGGTTTTAACAAATGTACCAACACCTGTCTGTGTCTATACTAAATTCCAGACTATAAAACCAATTCACACACAAACGTCATAAATTATGACTAAGGTATATTGAAACTTCTCTTTAATCCCGAATGAGAAAATGTCTAATTTTAGAATACTTAACGACACCACCGACACCGATACGTTACTGAGTGCCAAAGGCTGATAACTGAAGACGCAGAACAGATTTGTTCTTCATAACTTCTGACATTCAACACAGTAAACAATTTTTTCTGTGCGGCAAGGGGTTTGATGGATGACACATAAATGAAGATTACAGGGATTTTAATATTACAAAAGACAACCTGCCAAGGTCAAAATGGTCAAGCCCAGTTATGTATTTTCAGGTGGTAGAAAGAAAGTTCATAGCAAAACCCTCAGCCCGAATGTTTGACAACTAAACTACAATGCACTTTTTACTGTTAGTTTTACACTTAATAAGTCCTTAGCAAAAAATAACAGCCTCTCCCGCCTGTTAAGGGCTGGTACGTACTTATAACTGAAAACGTAACGGAAAAATGCACACTTAAGTTACATGCCTACATCAACAACTAATAATTACTGCCTATAGAGGAACAAATAGTCAATAGTTCAATGCAATAAAGAATGCGTAAATGAAAAATAATCATTACCCAGAACCAGGAGGCTAGTAGATTTTCCCTTCAGATAAACAAACTCTTTTGTTTGTATCTCAACTCTCTGCTTTAAAGAACCAGTTATGTAACACAACTAAATGCACAATACCTTGAATGGTACAAACTATTTTATGGTCATTCACCAGTGAAGTGCGGCTCGAAAAGCCAGCTGAGAATAGTCAAAGGCCTTGTGACTCAATTGATTTTTATATCGCAGTCTAACTCAGGCAGCCAGTACTAACTGACCTGAGTTGGAAACCAGCACGTCTGCTCAATATACCTGGCAGGTAATGCGACAAGAAACTACGTGGATGGTTCGGGTCGTTAATAGGTTACTTACCTCTGAGAAAAACAACCAAAGAATCGATTGTCTAGTTACTTTACTAGGACAGACAGTTGTTTACTCAAAGATAGCTTCAGACGATAAATTCACAAAAACATCAATTGCACAAAACTCAGAGCTTACCTTGTTCATGAGCTGAAATTGAAAAATGTTTATTCAAAACTAAAGGCCCATATTGTCCCTGGTATATACATTTATGGCTTGCAATTCATAAAAGGAACAACCACAACTGAGCAGGATCACACCAAACTAAAGGAAGTTCACCGATTGCTTCTAGGACCCTAGATTTACCAAGAAAAACAATCGTTTTATACTACAATTGCATTGCTATAAATCAATGTGCTGATATACAAGTAAGAACTTTGTATTAGTTATATCAATTGTTTCAGTCCGAAAAGAGGGATTTTCACTTGACCTCTTTATCACCATATTTTGCTCCGAGCAATGTAGCTAAGATGTTTTTAGGTATGTTTTGACAAAAGCAGTGCTGCGGTTCCAACAACAGGAAAAAAATGAAACTAACTTGACAAATGTTAGTCACACAAAGATCAATCCCCTTCATAAACCTTAGTATGCAAACTGTGTGGTTGTAAAATCAAGTAGTGGCAGTCTGTGTACGACCTTTGACAATATGCACCCCTAGCCATTTAAAAAAGCCGAATGAAGGAACACTTTGCCCCCAAAATTTCCAATTTTCATTTTTAAATGTCTATGCTCTGATTAATGTTCACAAAACAAGCAGAAGACAAATCTGGTTGATGGAAAAACTGGGTAAAATCATTGGTGGATCTAGGGTGGCTGAATGGGGGGGCAACAATAATTATTGAAAGAAAATGTTCATGTGGACCCTAAAAATGGCGTGCCAACAGTGTGTTTGATTGTGTCCATAAAACGCTTTACCACTCTTGAATAATCCATCTATGGCAGCGCTCGATGCTTAGCTAAAAACCAAGTCGCATTTGGCAACCTGGCAAACGAAATCGGATGTCGCCAAAACTGAAAATCTCAGGCACCTAGATTTCCTATCTGGACGTAAAGGTTCGTCACCCAAAAAGAAAAAAGGAATGGCTGTAGTAACATCCGTTCCCTTGTGCTCCTCCAATTTCCCCCGAAAATCCCCAAATGTAGATGTACCTTCATTTTCTAATTCAATTACTCCCATCGACAAAGAAACATAGAACGCAGATTGAAGGCACGAATTTTACCAATCTTGCCTGGTTTTTGCCAACCTTTCAGACTTCTGTCTGTTTACTTCCTTTTGTAATATAACGCGGTGGCAAATGAGCTGATTTCACCAATTAAATGGAACAATTGTGAATCAAAGGCAATAAATCTAGGAAAACCGTTAGCAATTCAAAGTTTGGAAGCCAACACAAACGTTGAAATGAATTTAGAAGGAATTTTTGTCTGACTTTGATACTCTTACACTGGCAACTTGGAATTTTCTCAGGTCACCAAACACAATCTGAGGTCCCATTGGCGACCTCCAGGTTGCCAAATCAAGCGCTGTATGAAAATAAGTAATACATCAGCTGCATAAATGTGACACTACCATAAGGCGGAAAGCTTAAATAGTAAATCAGGCTGTGTGTACTCCAGCAGTGGCATTCCAATTTGTTACTCTTCACAGAAAACCAGTATGAGAACCCAAGGCTCCGGTCACTGAACAAGAGGCTCTGAGCCTCAGGTCACTGAACAATAGGTTCTTGTCACTGGACAACACAAAACATTAGAAACTCTCAGAGCCAGCAGTTGTTAATGGGTGAGTGACTCTCAAAGGCAACCTCCTCTTAACCAACTCAAGACAATTCCGTCACTGTAATCCAGCTTCAGAAGTTCTTGAAGCCCACACAGCCTTTGAAAACCAAGTTCATCCACAATTTCAAAAATAGAGCATCCAAAATGTGTTTCTCTATATCTCACGACCTTTATGGCCAATAACGCATGACAGCGTTGTTATGACTTCAAGTCAAATTGCTGTAATAGTGTAGTATTACTCTGGAGACATGGTTCAGGAGAAAGGTTTTTCCTATCTTATTACATCATTCTAAACCAACTTTTTTATTTTCGTTAGGCGAATGAGCTCCCACAGTTAAGACACACATGCTTACTGGTTTACTTAATTGAGTGCCCCAATATCAGGGTGTCTAAATTTGGGCCAGGGAGTAAAAATGAGGAGTCGAGGACCCTCTAGAAGGCCTAGGTGGATCCTTTTGTCTTTCAATACAATGATTTAGCATTCCTTGAATGGATCAAGTTTAGTTCACTGAGCGCATCAATGGCAAGATACACCACGGCTAACCTGATTTATTCCGTTTGGGATGACGCACAACTGCGACATGGGCCCCAAGATTTCATATCCTCGTTCATAGAACACAAGCACGTAGATCGTTAAAGCAACAAAGTTGTCAGTAAAAACAGCATGAAACAATGTCTGAAAGAGGAAACTTGGCAGCCATCAATCCAATTTAGGAAGTACTAGTGTCTAGTCAAAATAGGTCGGTGTGACTCCTCTTGAATCAGATGTGTCAAGCCCTTTGTCAATAAACAACCAAAAACACAATACTGAAAAGGAGACCAGGAAAAAACCAAAGTTAATTTAACCCAACGAAACACTAATGAGACGGAACAAACCAGAATCTTTCCCTGCGGTCATATCAAGCCTGCATCATTAACACCATTTCTTAAATCCAAACACATATTTACTCAAATTCAACCCACTGCACAGTGCTAACTATTGACAAGAAAAACATTTCTTATTGATCTCCATTGGGCCTGCTCACAAAATCTCACAAAGCAGGCCACACGAGACGATCGCTCAACCCAGACTGGACAGTGGTGAGCTCTTTACCAGTAGCAGAGATACCAAATGTCCAACAGGTCAATCAACACTGCTGAAGCAGATTTGATCATCACCAGCGACCACAATCAATAATTAGTACTCACAACTCCTAGGCATTGAACTAACAGCAACATGTCCCTCCAGACAGTCTAGAGTTCACTGGATGGGACTGTGACTCTTTGCTACCCTCCGCAGAGTTTAGCACTCCTAGAAAGGTCAAGGCTCTGATGTACGCCTTCATACTCACTCTGATATAGGCAACACTAAGTCAACTCCCAAAATTCCTGAAATTAGAGCTGGCTGTGATACAACACTCTGAGCTGTTACAGACTTCCTCACTACACACAGTCACTCACAGCAAAGGTCGAAAGTAGGTCAACCAATTGTTGGAGCAGTCTACTTTTGTCAGCAGGGGTTGGGAGGTCACCAACGGTCCCAGCCAATGAGGGTCTGTCTGTGTACACAAGAGGATCAGCTGATTAGCTGGACTACACAATTCATAACTTTACCAGTCTGGGCTATGCTAAGGCTGGTGCTTGGAGGTAAACCAAAACAGAGGCTCACAAACAGTTCAATTTATACACAAATCAACACCAGCAAGAGAGTTAAATTTGTGAATCTACCAAAATCAAATGTACTCGGAAAACAGGATGGCTTTCGTACAAAACCTAATTGCGACAGTGACCAAATAATCCAAATATACGGGACGACGAAATACTAACTGAAAACTGCAAACTGGCGTTCAGTCACAGACCTATCTATTTGGTAACTCGAGCACCACCAGCAGGCAACTGTGAGCATACCAGTGGTGTGGTGGTAAAATTAGGGGTAAGTAGGCGCTCAAAGCCCATCGTATCACCTTGAGCACTGAACTAACTTACGGTGCGTAGGCGCTACGTTCAAATGCCAAAAGGTGGTTGGCTGCGCCTACGTGCACTTACTCCCCACTACAGCACTGGAGAATACATGGACGTCGATCATGTAGCTGTAATGACGTGTCAACTCAGCCACCCAACAGGGATCCGATAGCTTCTGGACTATATAAGAATTAAAAAATACTAGTAATGGTTACACAGGAGCCTAGAAAACAATCCAAATTTGGCCAACTTCAGAGCATGATGTCTGTGAGATGGCTGATTACATCCATATGATATAAAACTTTCTGATATTATCGTTTATGCACTGTTCTCTAAAACATTACAGGACTTGTTTTTAAATTGATCCACTTTTGAATGAGGGAGGGGTTTATGAAAAATCAGACTTTTTATGATTTTTATGGAAAACTGAAAAACTGCATGATAAAAAACGAAACAGCATTTCACCTTGAACACTTATTAACAAAAATTTTGTCATACTTTTGATTCCATTATCATTTTTTTGCTATGGTTACACCTTTTTTGCCAGTTTTATTAAAACATGGTAGCACGACCAAATCAATGGCAGGTTGGCATTAAGTCAAAAATCAAATTCTACAGGGCTGGCTTTTTGTTTTCAGTTAATATGTACTTTTCTTGACTTAGATTCTAAAAAATTATAGACATTTGGCAGAAAGCACAGACTTTTTGATCAAGTTCTACATTACCCTTAGAGAATCCACGGCTACTTTCAATCACAGTACGCTTCAGCTCTCACCTAAGAGCAATTGTTATACCCACGGACCAGGCAGTCTCAAGTAGACTGCAGTTTTTCATCAATAGTTGAGACACCCCTAAGACAAGACCCTTGCGAAAAGACTACGAACTTAACTCCTGAAGAAGAAAGCCCAGAGCAGAAAGTCTGTACATCAAGAAGTATTGAAAAACATTACTTGTGAGTTCTCGTCCAAACTGAACAAACAGCCAAGCAATGCTGTTATAAACAGAGTTAAGCTCATTTGTTAATAACTTGACATTTTCATGGAAAAACACTCCTGGGGTAATCTCAGCAGACTTCAAATTTAATTTTAAATAGCATTCAACGGAAAGTGCCACATTCTGGACTTCTTAATGCCATATAATTGGGTACACTTTGTTTCTGTCCAAGTTTGATGTAAAATTCAGCAGCTATGACAAGTCAAATTGGATGGCTACATGATTATCTGATGTCAGCAGAGATGGTAAACGACACGGAGGTGGTAAGTGACAGACATTGTGAGTGACATGGAGACACAACGTGACATGGAGACCGTGTGTGACATGGAGATGGTAAGTGACATGGAGATGGTAAGTGACATGGACATGGTGACGAAAAGAAGGTAAGTGGCATGGAGATGGTAAGTGACAAACATTGACAGTGACAAAGAATCTTCAACATAGAACACAATATGACCGAAAACTGGAGTTACATTTCGTGAAACTTCATTGTTAATAAAGTTTGCACAGTCTTTTGTCTGTACTGTTCAGCTAGCAGCAGCACACAAAACAGAGGGTAAAAATTGAAACCTTATGCAATACAGTACCTAGAATAATTCATTTAAAACTGAACTAACGAAGTTTTTCAGAATTACTTTTGTGTGAAATTAATGAAGCTTTGGCATAACTCTGCTTGTTACAAGACCACACAAAATACACACACTCACTGACACATAATGCGACTGGAAACCAAAAATTCTCTGCGCCAATATAACAGGATGTCAACAGAACAGTTGGGAGGAGATGATTATAAAATTGCAGGCCATTATCGGACAATTTTCATCAACAACATTCCCAACTTTTATTAGGTTCTAACAGGAACAGACATGCTAACAGACAGTCATGCAACAGCAGAAACCATGAATCATTATTTCCAATAAGCAATACCATCAACATTCACTGTATACTACCTCCTACCACAGTCATCTTCCAGGTTAACTGTGGAGGGGGGGTGCTATAACATTAAAATGCACACGGACTATTTCTGTCAGCTCTCCTTCAACTAAGTATGGGCATTTCACTGCCTCCATTTGACTAAGTGCCAGTCAAACTGCCCATCCATTACCAATAAGTGAGGGAGTTGCTTAAGTTTTGGGTGCTAAAACTTCCACGAGACAGGATTGACAAGGATGCAGGCATTTTTCAGGAGTCTGGATCAGGCAAATTGGCAGTGCGCATTCAGTCTAGCATTGGCAGTGAAATATTGTAACAGGAGAAAGTTGAAAATGAATAGTGAGACACGATTCATGGTCCAAGTAGTCAACATCTCAGATTTCATTTTCAACTTTCTTGTGTTACTTTGGCAAAAAACTAGTGTTATTGAAATATTGTAAATTTCAGAGTTGACCGAACACAGCATTAATGCAGACAAATACAGTATGTTTGCATGCTCCAATATTGGCTTAGCTCCTTTGGGTCCCCTTTTTCAGGATGGGTCTCTCCATTCAAAGCAAAATGACCATGTCTCATGATTTCAATCAGAGAACCACAGTGGACAAAAGGTCCCAATCAACATACCAGCCACAAATGGACTGAGAAGATCCAACTAAGATTGACAATTACCCAAGTCAAAAGACAGGATGACATTCTGACTTGTATTTCTAAAAACTAATCAAGAAGTGAATGAATTCAGTTGGCCTTCATTGAATCAAATTGTTTTGTCATTGCCTGCGACACATCTCTATCACAACAGTTCTCAAGTAGCATAAAGTGAAATTTAAAGCAACAACAAATTCTAAAATTTGGCTCAACATCTGGCAAAACTGGATATTTGTATTCATAAATAACCAAAGCTATATTCAGCGCGGCATTGGCAGGTCAAAAATAGCCAATCTCAAAATAATAGGAAGTAGCTTACCAAACAAAAAAGCACAAAAGCTCCACTCATATACCACAGCATACACCCTAGAAATCATGTAGTATTAACTTGGTCTTATTTCACAACTCAAATTTGTGTGACCGCTGCAAAATTAAAATCAAAGCATGTGACACTCGCCATTGTGTGAAACAGGATGTTCCAATGAATTAGTCATATCAGCTCAACGTTGGCCCATATAGCTTTCAGGGCATCGTGTGTAAACCATAATAAGGGTATATACGGGCTACAGGAAGACGAGATAGAACGTGCACACTCCAAATATTTCTTCACCTTTGCATTGTGCAATATATGTGAAATTTCAATAGTCCTGATTCCACCAGTGTTTGTGCATCACAATAATTTTATTTTCAGCCCCAGGAGCACATAAAATCGATGAGGTTTTGGACAGGCGAGTGCTCATCAGACAAGTTTATATTCACCGGATTATTCTAATGGGCTCTTACTTTTCCCTAATACCTCGTTCACAAACTAGCTATGTTTTCGCTAGCACTTTCACCAGTACCAAAAATGCCATGTGAATGGTTACGTGTCTCGCGTTCTGCTGCAAGGTTTAGTTACCCTGCCGGCGTTTCACTGCCACTTTTGTACCCAGGCGGCTTACTTCTAAGGACACACTTGCGCAGGGGTAAGATGTCTTTGTTTATCGTGGAATCAATCAATTTATGACACACAGTTTAGTATCTTGACACAAAATTTCTCGCTTAAAGGGTAGTGAGGAAAGAAACAAACTACTGCAGAAAATGAACCCTTCGTGGACAACTCGTCTGTCTGGCTAAAACACTAACGAATATTAAAATTTTAACCACCGAAACAGCAGTGTTTTTGCCACATGCAAACCCAGGGTAACGTGTGATTCAGAATGACTGGCTGGTGCCTCTAGTTTGATTAATGAGGTCTGGACCAGATACCAACAGGGTTAGTTTCACAGCTTCTATTTCCAAGAAACTATGTGATCATGTGATCACACCTTATAATACAAGACCCGACCTCATGGGGTTCAAGTGACAATGCACGCTTAGTACCATGATTTATGGTTCCTTCAAGATGCTCTTTCTGTGGAGGGGGGGGGATTCTGATGTTGGCAGCAGAAAAAAATGTCAATTGCAGAATGATAAACCCGAGAAAGAGTGTAAAAGAAGCCGGTGGTGGTTTCATAATTCTTTCCTAGTCCCATGTGAATACAAATGGCAGGTTGAACTGATGCAACGGTCTCGGCAAATGTTTGAAGAAATCCAATTACACAAAATCTCCTTATCATACAACAGGCACTAGAACGCTGTTAAACAACAGAGCATAAACCTCTTTGTATATAACAACAAGCATCGCTAATGACAGAGATATAAGCTGACCTCGGTTTTCTCATATTTTCTGGGAAACCGGATCCACCCGAAAATCAAAATCAGTTGAGTTCTTCTCATTTGGAATACACGGGTCAAATGTCATGAAGATCCATCAAAGAACTCGTTGGATATCAAAGCAGACACAAATAACAACTTGCCACCAGGTGGTGCCAAAGAAGTCAGATCAGTCAAAAAATAACACCAGTCATGTTTTTTCTCAATAAAAACAAACATGCCAAATTTTACAAAAAAAAAACACCAAAGAACTTGTTTGATATCGAGGAAAGTAAAAATAACATTACCTCTAGGGAGCAACACAGATTTCTTATAAAAACATAGGCCAAGGGAACTAAGTATTGGATGAAGGAAAAACTCCAGTATCTGACTTTTTGTAACACTCTGCCATCTATTGAGTAAAATGGAAACTACAGGATCAAAACATGCAGAGCAATACTGCACTCGTACTTTTTTGAATTCCCCAATACGGTCCACAGTTTAATGAAATTTATTAGTCATCAATGTTAAAATTCGCGTTAAGTCGTCGTTTCCTAAGTGGCTGTCTAAAACAGACATCTTTTTCTCTCTTAGGTGTCCACGCTGTCATTTTTTAAAACTGGCCGTCCCAACAACAGCCACTAGACGAGTCCCTATCAGCCACATTTTCATGACGACCATTTGTACCGTTGGTTACTGTCGATGCAAGGAAAATATTTGTATTTGAACGACTTCGAATGAAGCCTTAATATAACAATTGCATAGTATTACTATCACCAATCACCCTGGCAACGGCAGACCAGCGAAGCCCATACCTGAGACAAATGCTAATTTCATGTAATCCCCTGAATTTCCAATGCTTAAAATGAAAACGACAAAATGTAAATCATCTTCTTGAGCAGTGTTACAACAAGAATCTTCCTAACATGAAAAGGCACACAGTAGATCTTATCTGCTGCCCTGACACCTATTGGGTAATACGAAAACTACTATCTTGAGCAATGTTACAACAGGAATCCTTCTAGCATGAAAATATTTAACGATAGATTTCATTTACAGCCCTGCCGTCTATTAAGTAAAAGGAAAACTAAAAGGTGTCTAACATCCTGAGCAACGTTACAACAGAAATCATCCTGACAAAGAAAACAAATGCTAACGAGACAGAAACCAAGAACTGCATGAAGGTAAACCATCCTTGTGAGTAATGGCACAACGAAATTGGAGAAGAGCAGTTGGAGAGTGAGCTTATCATCCACCTGAGTACACGCAAGAGAATTTGGTGAAACACAAACAGGCAGTATCAGATGAAGGCTGTGATAACATTTCTAAGAACTATGCAGTTTCATTGAGAATTGAGGACATACCATAAACAAACCAGGCTGGGAAACAATTTCCTAATGTTGATGAGTTGTTTACTCTCAAAGGACCAATGAATGGGTTTAGTTGGCAGCAGTTTGCTCAGATGTGGTATGCTGCTGAATTGGATATAGGCAAACACTCTTCACTTGTATCATCATGTGATTACCAATCTTAAAGTGGGTTTATTTTCCATGAGTGCCCAGGAGTTGCCCCGGATACAATTTTCATTTTCCATCAATTAGCTTTCCATGAAAAGTAGACAGTGGTTACGTCCTTAGGTAACACATTACATGAACTTGCGACGCGACTCACCAAAATGATACTATTCTTATTCATTCCCACAAATTTTACTTTGACTTTTCTGCGAGTTTTCGCTTTATTTTTCATGAAATTCCACACATGGAGAATATGATTTCAGTTATCCATTAGAACAATTTTCCAACCAGTCACCACTCGCCAAAACAATTTGGCAACAAGAACAAAATTTCCAGGGAAATTTCAACACGAAAAAAATCTCTGCACAAAATTGCCTTCGCCAGTTCAGCCGAGTCAACTGGCTAAGGCATCTGATTGGCTTCAAAGCCGGAAGTCTTCATCAAGAACCCATCAGAAGTCTAAACAGGTTGACCCAACGATGTCAATTAAGCATAGCCAATGAGAGGTCAAAATGTCTGACCAGCAGTACTCACGTGGCTTGTATTAAAGCAATGACTTGTGAGTAGGTTTTCCCAGTCACCGACTGTCCATTGACCGACACGATACGGTCACCCGTGTTAAGGCCCGCCTTGTGGGCGGGGCCGGACTCTTTGACTTGTCGGACGAAAATGGTATCCATGGGTTCCAGAGAACTTAGCCGAGTCTTCTTACGTTTGGTGCCTACAGAATGTAGAACAGATTGAAAGAATATATTTTACAATTTCAATTTAGCATCACTGCCAAAAATTGACTTTTGTCATTCTTCAAAGCCAAGCTATGTTGATGCACCAAAATTCTGCCAAATGTTGTATGATGCAAATTCATACACCATACACCATGCTGACAGTACATTAAAACATTCAAATGCTAGCTTTTGCTTCGCAATTGGACAAAAAATTCCACTTTTGTGCCATAATGTATACTAAATAGAAGAAGCTACACCATACCATTTCCTAGCTCATCAATAAATGTATTAAAACTCCCAATAACCTTACTAGCACAATATTATGTATTCTCTAGTCAGTACAAAAGTACATATTTACCGTCAACGTCATCTGCATTGCGGGACTCCGGTGTACTCTGGAAAACAGAAAACACACACACTGAGACTCATCAACGTGAGCAAATCCAAACATGTCAGTCGCAAGGACATTCCGCACAATCTTGTACTAGGTGCTCACTGGACTACAACTCATAACAACATTTCACTGACGTAGGATTTAGAGTGTGAACAAGTGAATATGATTAGAAACGAGCCTTTCACAAACAAAAATATTTTGAACATCACTAGTTTTACGTCTTGCTCCTATGAATGTTAGAGAAGAAAAATGAAAACTTCAAAATCTCAACAACAACCATTTTCAAGAATTGGTTGACGGTAAGACCAATGTAATCACTTGAGGTTGATGTACAAATTCAGAAACAAGTCAAATGTACCAAATCCACAATACTACAGTTTTTGCTTTTAATCATTCAGCCAAGGACTAGGTCTCATCTTGATACTGTCAAACGATGAAAATTTATTAGACTTAATGAACGGTCACTTCAAAAAAGTCAATTTAATATAGCAGATGATGAAAATGTGCTAGCAACGTTTTGTGCTAAGTTATTAAGAGACAATTAAAAAATTAATAAATTTTGACTTATTAACAAATGTAACTTGTTTATAAAATACCATTGCTTATTTTTTTACTTTAAATTGTGAAACTGAGAAAGTTAAAAAAGAGGTAGAATCCTGTGTTGCAACGATTCAACGATTTGTCACCGACAAAGCTATTAAAAAAAAAACTGAATCGAAATCAATTCCAAGTCAGTAATATCGATTCCGTGATATTCAGTGACAAAAGTTGAACATTCAAGTTAATGAGGTGAAGTAACTAACTTCAGGTGCATGCAAATTATCGTCTGATTCACAGTTGTTCGATAAATGAATTCAGAAAAAATTTCTAATTCCCAACACCTCACGATCCGAAAACTAGACAGCATTATCTCCCCCGCCCCCGCAGCAGGGAGCCATGCAAGGACACCCAATAACAACCAACTACAATGCTCAACACAATAGTTCACCATCCCAAACATATGTTCAAACGGTGGCAGAACACCAGTGATCTGTGACTCACAACATGGCCACCAGGACACAAAACACAATGAGGGAATTCTTTGACTACTGTTCACAGCATAACACACAGGGAGCTTTGCAGGTTCAAAGAATGCGTAGGATATGAACACATGTGCTCAAATGCACACATTGGAACATATACACAAGAATGGAATCCTAATACAACAATAACAAGGAAGTTCAGCAAGATTATAATATTAAAAAAGAACAGGTCGAACTTACTTTAGTCTCAACATTCTATACTTATCAAAAAAACATGACCTTGCATTGGCAATTACATTTCATTGACAATTTAGCTAAAAGCGGGGCTGTGCACAACCTTAGATATAACTGGCCAGAGCGGGACAACACCCATTCAGTTTTCACAAAGCAAAGCCAAAATTAAATTTTGTCCTCAACAGATATGCTGTTCTGTACCGAGTTGACAGGTTTACGGCGCTAGGTGATGGCAAGTCCAATAATGTAGTCTATGACGTGATTAAAAACTTCATTGAACTAACTCTTTGAAAGATAAGATATAATCGTTAGCTTTTTTAACAGCATACACACCTCTCCTACCTATATCAGTTGCACGTTATTTACCCTACCATCACTTACAGAATGAAATGAGTAACTCATAGACACAGCACCAGATGGGTGAAAAGTCTGAGACAGACTTGAGTCACTCCTCAAAAACTACATTTCATAAACGTCTGCTTTCAGCTAAACGTCTGCTTCTGCCTACCCAACCACTTATACATCAGATGGAGACTAAAATAGTCAATGAAAGTTGTCAGTCATCAATGTCTCACCAAAGCCTGAACCACAGGAATTCTGACTTAATCACAGCTATACTTCTTGATGACTTCGCCTATTTAGAAATCGCAACTGCTAAACAGATTTTCTCGTAAATAATAGGCAGGAAAATTCACCAACTTCCTTTTTTCTGGGAATATTTATCGTCTCATGAGCACTGAAAATAAACGCTCAGTATTTCTAACATAAAGTGGTGCCACAGGTGATAAATTGTAATAGATTTTGTATTTTAATGAATAAAATTACTGAACAAAAGTAAAAGACAATAGGTACATAACAACATACCTAGGGAGGATTAAAAACAATCATAACTTTCAAGAACACGATTCAAGATTTAAGAACACATGAACATCATTTGTGAACACAAAACAACACAACTGATTGTTATGCAATAGTCACATGACAGGGGGTTCCAGATTTTGAGAATCAGTTGAATGCCTGTTATTCAGTAAAGAATCTTGGATCTCAAAATGCAGGACCCCTGCATGCGGCCATTATCAATTACTTGTCTAATTTTGATACACGTATTTGCTAATAAGTAGGAAGTAAATTAACCAATACCTGTCAAGTTGTGACTGCAATCATTGGTTGCTTCTTGGTGACAGACAAACTAGTTTAGCCAATGACACCGCAATTAAATTTTTTACACCACCGACCGGTGGGAAGAGCTAAAAACTTACACAAAAATTTTCAAATGTCTCATTCTTGAGAAACTAACTAACTGATTTCCAGTCACTGCTGTAGTGGGGAGTAGGCGCACATAGGCGCGGCCAACCACCTTTTGGCATTTGAATGTAGCACCTACGCACCGTAAGTTACATTCAGTGCTCGAGGTGATAAGGTAGGCTTTGGGCGCCTACAACCTCTAATTTTGCCACTACTGCACTGTTTCCAGTGCCATGAAGTATCGTTTAACCAAGTGAGGATGTAGCTACATGTTAAAATGTAGCTGCATGTTACGCTGTGTTCCCAGGTCACTTAACTCTGTGGCTTACAAGAACAAGTTAACACATCGCAGACCACGGAATAAAGCAGCAAGTCTTCATTTGCTTAGTCTGCACAATATTTCTTTTAAAGTCTACAAAAATGTTTATAAAGAAACCAAAGGATTCCTGCTGTTAATCAACTTTTCATCACAAGACAAATCATGGCACTTCTACCAGAGGTTGTTTGAAAACAAAATTATTTTTGATGAACTTCAACCAAAGAAAACATATGTCAAAACCGATCAACAACATTAAAGAAGACGAAAATAAAAGATAAAAATATTTTTATTAAAACAATCTGGACTGCAAAAGAAGAGATGGCAGCCGCTTAACTTGTTCAAAATACTTACTCTAAAGTATGGAAACATTCTTCGCTGAATCCTGTTCATTGTGTCCAACAGAACAGAAAACAAACGATCTTCGTAAACAATCTTCTAGAGCTGTAAAATCCTGCTCGTTAGCAAACTTGCCAATTTGTCAACTGACGAGAGATTAAAAAGTGCACCACCTCTAGACAATCGCGCTGAGCGTGTGTCATGCGGAGAAAGCCAACATGGCTAATTATAAGAATTACTACTCTATTGAGCAGAACTAAACACATGTTCAGCTGAGCCGCATGGAACCCAGGGAGTCATGTTGCAGAAACAAACCATTTGAAGTTGACACCAACACGCTACGCATGTTCCGGGGCTTAATGAAGCATCTCCTGAAATGCGGTGGGGGTATACCAAAAGCTTTGTTTATAAAAAATGCTAAAATGTCATATGCAGGAAAGCCCAGGCTGCCATATGGACAGCCGCAAGGATACATTCTAAATTGTTCTAGCAGACCAGGCCAAGTGAAAGTTTCAAAACACCTAAACAATGTTGACGATTATGACAGATTGTTTGAGTTATCAACAGGTTACCACAAGGACAACCAATGCTGAGAAACAGTTTTATCACATGACAATGTTTATTTTTAGCCACTAAACACTGTTGTTGACATTTTGTTGATTGTTTACAAAATTATCACATAGTAAAATTATTAACTGATTCTGTTAGACAAAGTCATTAGCATCGTAAACAAAAAAATCAATCAATCCTTCCAGATTTATTTCAAGGTTAACACAAAGATCCATTTGACAGAGATGAAATTAAGTATCCCAGGATTGCCATCAGCGTGCTACGGTCACTCTCACCACCACTACAGCCCTGGTACATCCTCGTCTGCTTTGTTGCCATTGTGTCATTATTACTTCTACTATTACCCTGGTACATGCTCGTCTGCTTTGTTGTCAATGTTACATTCACACTAGCTACCTTTAACTATATCTAACTCGCACACCATACTAAATGTCTTCATTTCATTTTACCTGGTAATCACAACTACCCGTGTTAGCAATAAATATGCCGGCATTATAAACTTTTAGGAAATCCCAGAAACCAACATATTTTTGGCAGCATGACTTCCCACATTCAAAACCAGTACCTGACATGTAACCAAGAACGCGTAACAGAAGTTTGGCTAGATTCCACAACCTTGCTCAAATGACAGTAACACCCGGCCACCAGTCGGACACCTTAAACCCGGGCAAACACCGTGAGGAAAGTCACATCACCCGTCCAACATTGTAAACATCAAACTCGGGTGACACTCTGTGAAGCCATATAAGAAACCACCGTGTAAACCTGTGAGGTAGAGTTTCTTTTGTGGGAGGTCATGCTAGATCGAGGATACAGGACAGCGACCTTGTATTTAATTGAAAAAGCAGGCAGCTGAATCCAAACCCACTGGGTCCTAAGGTATGAACATAGTTTATGGGTGACACCACACAGGAATATGCAAAAAATCGAGAGGTAGGATTTCTATAGTGAAAAGCAACACTTGGGTGAGGAATACAGAACATTGACCGAGTGTTTAATGGTAAACACAACGGGTGCATGTTGACCAGAATCCCTTTGTTCTGACATAACACTATTGCAGACAATTTAATCTACTTCAAGCTCTCTAGCTTGCAAAAAGCAAACCTCCGTGTTGGAAATAACACTAAATGGGCGTCACGGGGAAACAACCAGGCGTTCAATTACAAATGCAAACCAAACTTGTTAAGAACCATTTAGTTTCTGTATGAGCAACAATGAAGACATTTTATTTGTGATTAGTCATATGCTTCGAGGATATGAAACTTAATGTTTGTTGGGTGCACATTTTCTTTGGTTCGCTGACAGTGTAACATCACAATAACATTGAAATGGTGTAAATATTATATAAACTAGGTTTTTCCAGACAATCAGCATGTAAGGGGTGGACTAAATTAGTTTCATAATCCTGCAACAGTTGATTTCGTTGCCGCAACGTCCTTAGGCCTTTCATACCAACCTAACTTTGGTAACGGAGGAGCATCGATGTAAACTGTGAAGTTAATTCAAAATTTCAGACTGGCTTGGTAGTTAGCAGACACTTAAGTCATTGCGGTTTGATTCACGAGTCGTGGAAGTTATCAAAAGAAAGATGACGCCCGAAGGACATTATGCCGGCATATATTTCTAAATTCTAAATATTGTATTTATGATCTGATAATAAACTGAAATGAAGTGTTAAAAGGTAGAATGGTGAATATTTGAAGAAAAACATCAAATAATATTTAAACAAGTGTCGTTAATGACAGCGACACCTTGTGACAACTTCAATGACACTGTAATTAACGGTTCACGTTGCATCCAAGTTAACTTGTACTGTTCGCTATGAAACGGTCTTGTGAGATGATGGTCTCATTTACTTGTGGCTATAGACCTTCAGGTAATCAACAATAAAGTGAAATGTCAGGTGTGCATGTTATCTCAGTTCATAACCCGGTGAGTCATTCTCCAAAACTTGCACATGCAGAATTAAGCCAAAACTGATAAGTAACCAGACACACGACTGACAACCCATAGTGCATTATGTGTTACTGTATAATCTCGGCTTAAAGTACGTATGTATTTAGTAAAATTCCGCAAAATGCCAGCAAAACAATGGTATCAATAGCATGATCAAATTTTATTTGATATAAATGTTCAAGCTAAGATCTCAAAAAGTCTGTTGTAGTTTTCCAAAATTTCATTTCGTTTCATGCAACCTAAAATTTTTTTCATGAAAATCATCACAGTTCATTTTTTACAACTCATACAAAAGTGGGGTTTTAAAACAACCCTTGCTGCATTTTGGAGAAGAGTGCACAAAGCACAGTATCTAAAAATTTCATATGAATTCAATCAAACATTTCTGAAATATGGGGTACCTAAGTTAGCCAAATTTGGCCATTTTTCAAGGGTCCTACTAAAAAATAATTAGGAACTCGAAGAAAGTGTCGATTATTCTGTGCTCGAGTATGTTATGGTTTACGTGGACAAATTTCTAGTTCAAGTTTGCACTTGATGACACCTGAATTCGATTTACAAACTAAACTAAAAACTTGAGATTTCGAGTATGCACTTGAGTGTTCAAATTCAGATTCAACCTTATAGCTTTAATGACGAGGTAATCAATTGAAAACTAGGATTAGATATTTATCAACATAAACCATAATAAACACGAGTATAGAGTACTAGACACACTTATCTTGAGTTTGAACAAAAGATGAATGGATATCAAAAAACTGGCTTGAGTTCGATTTTGAGTATAGAGATTAGACCCCATTACCTGGTTCTGTTACCAGTCTACTGCGCCATAATCAATGGTTAACTTTGCTTCCCGTTCAAGACTTTCAATTACTATCCAAGGCTCTGATGGAAAAAGTTTCTCATCAGAAGCTCAAAATTCACAAGGTGGCGCTAACAAAACAAGGGCACTTCCTGCATAAATTCACGTAATCATGAAAGCTGTAGTCCCTGAAAGCCCCCACGTTGATAAATAACTCTCTGTCCTCAATATATTTCGAGAAGACCTATTCTCCACCACTAACAGTATAATCTCACCAATTTAGGACACAAGATGACGCACTAGAGAAATTTGTTTTCCTCTCATTTCACAAAAGATATTCAGCGCCAACGTTAGGCTTTACCATTTTGATGTTCAATATCGCAACTACCACAATACAAAATTTGGTGCAAAATTAGTGAGATTTTACCAATAGTAAATACCAAGACTCCATAAACACATCCTATAACTCACCTTAAACTGCGCGGAGACGGCCGACTCAGGTGGGTAAACAATGAAATGTCGTAGTGTGAAGCCGAACCCTTGTTCTGTCCTCGGCACCAGGACTGTCCGAGGACCGGGCCAGTTCAGGGCCACTGCTGCCGATGACGGTGCTGCCATAATTTGGTCAGCCTGGAAACCAAATAAAGAACATGAAGTTATACCAGCTTTGTTACTTATCAAGCCTAAGGCCATTTCAAGGGGAATAGTTGCCCTAATGCAATTAGTCTCAGGAACATGGCGATCAAATGAAGGCCCGAGTCTAATCTTTTTACTGGAAATCAAACTATTTTTGTCATTTTCTGTACTACTTTTGTGCAAATTCAAAATAGGTGGCTATAAGTCTTTGTTCGAGTACATTATGGTTTGTACACAAGTTTCTAGTTCAAGTTTGCACTTGATAACCCTATATTTGTGCTAGAAACTCGATTAAAAATTCCAGATTTCAAGTGAAAATGCAAAATTTCAAGTTCATATATATATGCAAACCTTTGGCCTTTGTGCCAAGGTTATTAAGTGCAAACTATGATGAAAAAGCTATCCACGTAAATCATTCTGTACAAGAGCATAGAATAGTAGACACTTATCTTGCGTTTGCACACTATTAGAATAGAAAATGCCAAACATAATTTCGAGTTCGATTTCAAGTACCAAAATTGGATCCAAGCCAATTTGCATCCTATCAATGTGCTGTGGCACAACCTGCCCAAATGGACAAGACATAAAAAGAAAGGACCAATCAGCAACTTGCTCGCAAGGTTTAGCTGAAACGGGCGCTTTCCTCCAAATAATATGCCTAGAGCAATTTTTTGTTCATCACCTCTGCCTAGACACTGAGGGCAAGTTTTGTGGGGATGTTTAGATGAATGTGGACAAGTGGGGAACATGTGCTCGGGCAAACAGTATTCTCGACATCTTACTTTAACTTGTCACTGTGTTGAGTTAGTAACGAGTTTGGCTAACTTGTGTCGAGCTTGAAATCATATGTAGCGAGTTTGAGGCGTTAGGAAATTTGTCTTTCCTGAATCAAATTACACTTTTGATTTCTGGTACAGTTCAACGCATTTATTACAAAACTTAACACCCAAACTCCCCACGGTATGGACATGGACTTATGAAAACGTACAGGAATTTTTTAATTCCACTCATGTTTGGATTTTCTGTTGTGAAGAACACTGATATAACTTAACAGTAGCATGTATCTGCATAGCTATTTCACCACCTAATGGCTCAAATGATGCATAGTGTTTGCTCATGAAAAACAACACGCATCCTTGAAAATTTGTCCAAAAATATCTTCGGACTATCACCTTAACTAATGTCACTAGGCACCACTGGCAGTCATGACAGCAACTAGGTTAATTACATCATTTTTAGTATTCACGCCATCATGCTGGTGGAATGCAAACATTTGCAAAGTGAAAACCGCACCAGCAGGTTATGATGTGCTTATCGAAATTTTTTAGGGAGTATTCATAACCAACTAAATGTTCATGCACGTGAACAGTACATACAATAGCTGTTGTCACGGAGCAGCTTGCCCCACTTTAGTTGCATTTACACGGCATTAGAGGGCAAACTGGATGAGCAGGAGTCATTTACATAAAGACTGTGTGCGCAGCTTGCATGAATAATAATAAATGTCCATGTGGAATGCCAGTGCATCACTCATATATACGCCATTGCGAAACACAAATGTAACAGATAAGACCCCTTTTGCCTTGTGTTTAGACGTGTAGTTGACACTGGAGCAACTGATTGAGTGCAACTTGCTCTGCCTCTCAAACAAGTGGCATAAATGGCCGCCACGTTGTCAGCTTGCTCCGTGTCAGCCGTGTTTACACACACTTGTGCCTGATCAGCTGTTCCGTGTTAGTTGCTTCGTGACAAGTGACTCCCGCGTAAATGCGGCTATGGAGGAAAGAACGAAATCATCATTGACCAGCTGTCCAATCACGCGGTCCAGCGCCCTAACCTCAATCTCTGGACTCGACTGAAACTCCAACTTATGGTATAATCTCACTCATATTTTATTTTATCATTTTTATAAGACAAACAACAACAAAATGGTGCTTAGCCATTTTCAAGTTGTTTAGCATAGTTTGCATCAAAATTTGGAAGAGTTATAAGAATTACATCAAAAACATTTTTAAGTCTAGTCTCCACGCCACCTGTTGGCCACGTCACGTGACTCAATGAACATAAGTCTGAAAAGTTTTCTGTCCCCCACCGGGACTCGAACCCAGTACCTTCCACGGCGGTTCAAGGTTTACATAGTAGCGTAAGAATTTAAAACATAGTATTATAACTGCCATTATTTCCAGATACGATAGTTGTATTCAACAGAAGCATACGACACTGACACGTGGAACTTGGTTACGTCAATTGACCACAGGATGACCAACCAACAACCAGCAAATATCACAGAAATAGAGTGGTATAATTTACATACTCCATGATCAAATGTTTACAAACTGAGGCAGACGACATGTGCAAACACTGCATTACGCCTGCGTTTCCACTTTAAAACACCTGTATTTTTGTTTATTATCAGACTCACACCTGGCAAAGGTATGGTACACCTGTAGCCATGGAGTCGCCTACCAAGGTTGAGTCACACCAAGTGACATTTCCACAGCTAACCATGCTCTGTCATTCACAACTCAAAACTCACATTAATTTACGCAAGCAGATTCATATTTCTTCCATAGAAAGACCACCACATTGACGTAATCCACACGCAGCCCTCGACTCCGAAACTAACCACATCAAGAACTGAGAAACCCTGGATACAAATAAATGAACATCAAAGAGATTCCCTCTCATGTGTAAGCATTCTCCAGGAGACTCTCAACATTTTCAATTGTCCTCAGAACAGCCCCGCACCAAGTTCCATTCACACATGACCTGAGAGCCTGCTATGTATTGCACTTGATAGGACAACTCAATGGTAGTGTATGTTGGTTCTGTTTGGAACAAAAAGCGTGCAAACAAAGCCATTGAACGCCTGCCAGCTTGCCAAGAAAACATACAAACACAAACAACAGCCATCAAAAGCCTGACTCAAGCCTGCCTACTGGTATGCCATCTGAATATTTGAATAACCGCATGCCATAGGACCCACTTTATATTAAAGGTCGTAAGTTCGTTATTGGCTACAATAATGGATAATCATAACTGCCAATTTTCATTTTCAAACAGTTCGTCAATTATGCTCATGACAACGATTGTTACTACCATGCAAGCGTAGTGTTTGCAATAACGTGCTTACGATCATCTTAGCTGCGACCGCATGAATGACATCCGATAAAATGTGTCCCTATAATTACGAAAGCTTTGAGCCTCGTACAAAATTCATGACACACCATCGAACAGCGTAACACAACACTGACACAGCAGAACGCCACCTCGATATACTGAATTATGCGTATAGCTATCGATCCCCCAAAAGTAAAATCCGGATACCAAGTTCTTCTTTGGGTTATAAATGACCCCATGCCACAAAATTTGAGAGTATATTTCCAAATCTTCAGCTGTGCTCAAATGAGAATTTGCCGCTCAAGTGTATGTTGGAACAGTATGAGAAGATCGAACACATGTGATCTCATGGACAAAAATTAAAGTGGCACATCTCGACACCAGAGCGAAAACCTACCCCACCTTCCCAAGGCAGCACTTTGTCCCAATGCCACTGCCGGTGTAGACAGTTCAGTGATAACAAGGTAGAACTGTGCAACTGTGAAGTTAGAGAAACTAAACTAACCACTTCCTGTTGGCACACTGATAGTGTGAACCATTAGCTGAATGGGGACAATTTGTCCCTGGGGCAAACAGGACACTTAGACACAGCATCACATGAACACCCTTCACACTCATACCAGATACTAGCAAATTAATAGAAACTCTCGTAACATTAAAATCTAGTCAAACTGTCAAAAGGTTTTCGGACGTCAACAAACCCATAGGGAGCTTAAGAACGTAGCAAGTTAAGTTACCATGTTTAACTTCTGCCCAAGGCACTGAAGACCCAAGGAGTCCCTAACTAAAGTATAAGAACTATTGAGTAAAAAATACTATCACAGGGTTCCCACTGGTCTTGTGCTTTCATCTATCATATGCTTTGCACGAGTTTTCCAATTTTCAGGAGTCATTTTTACCACACAAAGTTGACATGCAGTAACTTCTGATAACAACAGTTACCGATGACTATGAACAAACGACACAATACGCAAACTGGGGTTTTACTAAGGGCAAAATTTCACTAATTTCGGACAAAAATAGCTGCAAAAATTGCCATTTGCTTATTTTCATGGGGATCTAACATTGTTGCGAATGCCCAAAAATTTAAAAATGGTGTCTAGTGGTAGCTACCGAGTTTGAACTCATAAAAAGCATTAATATGTCAGCAGTCCAAGTGTCCACCATACTGTGACTTAAAATGGTAAGATTGTACCAAACCCGATAAGTTTCCACAAGTTTTCCACTGGCATTTTACCCCTTGTCACTTTGCATGAAAAATCCGTTTGGAAAATGTTTTTGACAATTATTGGCTTTTCCAGGACAAGTTTCTACCATAGTATTCTTTCGTTTGGGACACAACATAACGAATAAGTGGAATTTAATTTCGTCAGATTTCCCAACAAAATTAAATATCTGAGAAATTTTACTTTGCTTTTAGCATGCCTTGTACAATACAGCTTTCGGTGAGCAATAATCGACGAAACTTTTGTTTGCAGCGACATAGCCTTTGAGTAAAAAATTGCCAATATCTGCAATTATTTTTGTCCCAATTGAGGAATTTTCAGTGACTGTACTAGAATGGACCCAGCACGGAAGGCTGACTGTTGCTATAATTGATGAAAAAAATCCCCAAGTGTTGATTTATAATAGGTATTCAGTAAAACTAACTAGTAATAATTAATTAAAATAGAATATTTTTTCGCTAAGAAATGTGTCAAAATTAACTTTCAAAAGTAGACCTATTGAACGTAGAATATTTGAGGCAATAAAAATATATACTGCGGCAGAGACATCTGACTCAGCCCGCTGTCATTAACAGATGACTAGACTAGTGGGTTATCAGTATTGTAACATCTGCAGGTAATTGGTATGGCCTGTCAACAAAACTTCACAAACAATTACTGGAACAATAGAAGACATTTTGAATACAAGCACATCCTATTAAGATCAGCCCATCTGCGACAAACCAAAGACAAGTGGTATCCGCACACACAATTACCCTATGAGTGGGAATTTAGAACAAACATGCGAACATGTGAACCTGTGCCAATATTCAAATTTTTAACGTTCAATTTCCAAAATGCGAAACATTCGAGTTTAACCAAGGAGGAGTAACAACACTGACATGAAGGTCTGAGATATGCACCAAGTAACAAAAGACACTTGCCTGTTCCCATACAGCCAAAGCGTAGGTGCAATCACCTATGCATAAAACTTCTGACCAAAACTATTCTTTTCAAAAACAGGACCATTACTTACATGGGCATGTAGGCCAACGTACACACATTTAAAGTAGGTTGTAATAGGTTGTAATGAACTTTTCTTACCAGAGACTTATCACACAGAAAGTGAAAGACGCCAGCTCACTTAC
Source organism: Phoronis australis (assembly GCA_002633005.1). Taxonomy (NCBI): domain Eukaryota; kingdom Metazoa; phylum Phoronida; family Phoronidae; genus Phoronis; species Phoronis australis. Next base: position 1,955,318 of record NMRA01000010.1, read on the forward strand.
GTGTCGCAAATTGCCAATGCTCAACAGTATGAAGAAACACAACAGTGTCAAATGCCAAATCCAGTTGACCGAAGCCACTGGTACAAAAGCTGCAAACCACAGCATTCTTTAACTGAATAAAAAGAAGGTTCTATGACAAGGAAAAACATGTCTCAACAATGGGTGATATTGACAAAAGACTGACGACAATGCCCGAAATAGGGTAACTCGTTAATCAATCGGGAAATGCTAGGTAACTCAGGAATGTGCACCGAAGAAACGTAACCTATCGGTCAAGGTGGCAAGTAATAACGACTAAACCATCAACTGACCAAGTGCTAAGTTATAAAAATAAGCCATTTCATCAGGATTACTGCTTTACTGTAAATTAATCAAATCAAGTATTAACAAAAATCCCCTAGCAACTTCAAAGAATCAAACTAACTGTACCATAAACATTCCAGTTAACGTTAATACCCAAATAAGCTCCCAAACCATTACTTACGAAAAATTTCAGATCAAGTGCTCACTGCTCTGCTCAGCACCCAATCTCTACTTCTGACAATTTTCAATTAAGGGCCCACTACTCGAAATAGCACCTAGCTGTAATTCATTTACAGACTTGATTTTCAAAATAGTAAAGTGTGCTTTTAAATGCTGAAACCACATAAAATTTGAGTCACAGTGAACTTACAGGCACGAGTGACGCTAATCGCAGGGACATTGTATTGTGTCCGCAACAAGCCTTATTGCAAGTTCTTTGAAATTTGGTGTTCTGTGGACTTCAAATTCGAAGGTCATAGGTGGCCAGGGCGACAGCTTACTGATTTAAGTTAAGCACCAATTTCTGCATTTAAGCACCCACTCTAAATGTCCAGGTTCGCAGAGGCGCACAAGGCGTAGTTCTCAATGCCTGTGGTAATTGCTAAAGATTCATTTAACGTTACATAAGATCCTAGTAAGAAAAATGCGGTAACGTTGGAAAACCATATCTCAAAAATGGCTAACCAGATTCAAAAGAAATTTTCAAATATTATGCTTTGTGCACGGATCTCCAAAATGCTTTTAGGATTTGTATACAAAATGATTCAACGTTTGCAACAGGGGCTATTAAAAATAGGACTTTTATTATTTTTATGAAAATTCAAAAGTTGCATAAAACAAAAACCTGAAGATGTTTGACCAAGCTAATCATGGGTTAAGCAATAGCTAGATAGTCTTCCAAGTTAAACATGAAATCTCTTTCCTCTTGTGATTATTTCAAGTTGTGACGAGGAAGTAAAGTTTTGAGTTCGCTCACACACTGCCACGATCTTAAAATGTCCCGATCCGATCCGGTAATAATGTTTCTATTTTTATTCCAATTGTCACTTGTCAACCACACACGTTCACGCAAAATGTTGACTTTTTTTTAGTTGTCGGAATTTAGAACAATGTTAATAGCTTTTGATCGAGAAAATGATTAATTCTTGTTATTGTCGTCCAGAGTTGATGAGACTTTACCATGAACAACGAAAAATACATTATAACCAAAATTATTTGATGTACTTATTTTTGTAATAGGATAAAAATAAGTACATCAAACCACCCCCCATGGCGAAGGGCAACCATCTCGGTTGCCTACTTCTGCCGTCTTTAAATTTCAGACAACTGGAAAGGTTTGATGGTATTTGGAGCACTTAAGAACAACAGTAATTACTATGTAAAAATTAATAGCAACAGTTTCCATTTAGCCTGCCTGAGGGACAGTCTGTTCAAGGTTATCCCCATATGCCAAGAGCGTGTGAGATCTTGTTATGTCCTGTTCACAGTCTATCACCTCCCCAGATTGAATGCATCATCACTCCGGAGGTCACGACCTGGTCTGTTAATAAACCAGGATAATGTGGTTTAACCATAATTAGAAGAGAGATTGATCCGACCAGCTATCTTCCACCCATCCGTCATATATCAGCTGGTTCAATAGGAAACCCAAGTTTTCAATGAGGGGTTCAATGACCAGACTTCCTTACAGACCAGGAAAACCAAATACATCTTTTGGAACTATTTCAACAGAGGTCAAAATTTCAAAATTTTTACTCCAACTGACCCAAAACTTTCCAGAAAAGCCAACTATGCAACCCAAAAAGAAGACTTCAAACTCCACCCAACATCGCAACAACCTAAAAGATGTATTTGCTTGCTCCTAGCTATGCTGATGCATAGCAGGAACTAAACAACGATATTTTAACATAATCTATGCTAAATAAAGTATAGTTGTATTCATTGACAACTTGTAAATGTGAAAAAAATTCAGCAAATAGGTGACCTTTGAACTAACGACGTACTACGTCACGATACTTACTGGACATGGTTCAGTGATTTGCAGCGGATCTCTTTCGCTACAAAACTCGGTTTTAAAAAATTTGACAACATTCGACCTACCTCATATTCACATTGTTGTTTTAGGTTGAGTTTCTAACAAATTTGGCCAAGCACTCACAGAGATAAGGAATCTGTAATTTCCACTTTACTATTAGTAATTTCTTTTATTCAATACACAGATCACCCATTATCAACAACCAATTAAATTTGAGTTCACTTAAAAATGAAGATAATTGAGGAACTAATTAATTAACTTGCACTTCACAAGCACAGGAAATCCTTGCTTGGTTTAAACTATTCAAGTCGGAGGTTTGGTTTTAGTGTTTGGCCTCGTTAGTGAGCTCTGAGCTGTCAGAGAGCATTGGACTATTGTGAATCTGCACTAAAATTGCTACACAAGATAAGTAGATCCTACATCTTCAAGAACTGTTAATTAAACAACACAACTGTATTCCATGGCATGAAGCCATTGGCCCATTGGCCCCACCGTACTCATAAAACAGGCCAGTGTAAACTTTTGACACCGCAACAAAACTTAGAAGTTCGTGAACCCTGAACTACCCAGGCAGTTAATCTGATCAGCTTATTACATAAGCTCAATAAACTTCTAATTCAATTTGAGAATGAAACAAAAAAGTGGTCAAAAGGACATGACCATTTCAAAAACAAATTACTGGTGTTTTGTGGCTATCAACCGGTGTTCCGCCGAAGAAACTAACTTATGAATTAAATACATTTCCTGCACAGTCATCACAATAAAATTCTCACATTCCGCATAGATCGCTCTCCCATGCCGTGAGATACAAAGTAACAGCACACTTCCAGAAACGGCAGGCAGGTTAGCAGCCTCACTTTCGTTCCTATGAAGATTCACATGTAAGCATGTCGTCTGAATACTTTATATTATAAATCACCTTTATGTCATAGAAAGTATTACTGCTATGCCGTGGGCTGAAATGCCGATTCAAGGATGAGGGACAAGCTAGATAAATATCCATGGATGTGGGATGTCACATTTCAACACTTCCCAATGGTTCTGAACGACAAAAGACATTAATGGTCTGATAAAGCGTGCCCGAATTTTGAGAACCAGTTTTCTCCACTAAATAACAGGCATCAAACTGGTTCTCAAAATACAGGCACGTTATATCAGACTATTGCCCAAAAGACAGCAAAGACCATTGTGCGCACAGCGCCACCCTTGTAATCTTGCCTCATGGCAGAGAAGAGTGGAAGTAGAGAATACAGGAAATGCTTTTCCCCAATTCAGATAAGTCAAAGTCACGACTCTCTAATTGAGATTTTGATTTTATTTAAAGGTGCATTTTGCCCTGTTTACTTAGTTACATTGTGTTTTTGACTCTAATAAAATACGTTTCAAAATTTACCATGATAAGATTCCATTTCTGTTACTAAAAAGAACATCAAAAACCATCAGCTTGTATGTGACGCAATTGGAATCTTATTATGTTTATGAATATCATAATAGTGGTTATATGAGAGTAAAAAACCTAATCTGATTCTCGTTTTTAGCCAGCTAAACGTGGCAAAATGCAGTTTCAAACAACTGGTAGGTACATCAGATGACACTCCTGCACTGATCAAGCAACGAGAGAATTATGAAATCTTTTGGTCAAATTCGAGAATCCTTTGACCTGAATCGCAGGACAACTGTTACCATGATGAGAATTCAGGCCTGGCTTAACAAGTGCACTTTGAGAACACAAGCAAAAACATTTGGCAATGGCAATTTCTCATATTATGATGACATTTCCAGAATGTTTGGACAGATTGCGATTGCCGGAATTAACAGTTAACTGCACAGGAAATACAGGTGCTATGCGATTTAATGGATTTCGTGCGAAAGTTATGACGGATACGGTTGGATGAACACACGAGACTCAGACCTGAAGCACGTGCGGGTGGAATCAGAAATTAACCATTTGTCAACCGGACACATTGAACAGCTATCACCAACCCGCCTTAGCAAAAGTACACAAGGACTCTTACCAAACTTATGCATTCCGAACTATACGTGCTGTGTAGACCAGTCCCCCTGACTGTAAAATCTTCACAAATTTAGGACAAAAATAACAGCCAAAACTGATATTCATTAATCACTTGAATTAGATCGATTTCACAAAACCTTGTCTGACTGAAGGTAGCTATGGTACAGAACTTAAAATGAATTTTAGCATTTATCTGGTGTCATCTTTCATCAAAAAATAAATTACACTTCTTTGCCACATGTCCTTATTTGGAGATTTTACTGCAATCACAAAGACATTTTTCTTTGGGAAGTTCTTTTCTCACGAACATACCGTAGTACCTTCCTTTCTGACAAGTCGCATCTCCTTTTCTTTTTATGAACACACTGCTCTCTTTGAGAAACACATTACTTTTCTAATGCAAGAAATTTCTCTAGACAAAAATCTCATTCCTCTTCTCAGACCACAAGCTTTTCTCACAACCAGTTGTGAGAAACCAACAGTTTGTTAGTGAGAAAACTTTGTGAAGGAGGAAGAACAACCAAACTGAAGTATTTTACTTTAGGGAGCTCCACAACTGCAGCTAAATATAAACAGAATTATTGGAGGGATATTGCGGTTGTGACACAAATAGCCAACAACTCATTATCAAATGCCCTGAACACCCCCACCATACTCAAAGCAACCAGCACAGGGCATGCTTTAGGCAATAGAGCTGAGCTCATAATACCAAAATCAAGAAGCTGGCATTGAAGGAACCTACTTAGAGGACCATGCAGACGGCTGGGTGAAGGGCAAAGATAACATCACACAAGGGAACATGGTATTTACTACCTGTACCTTAGAAGGTGGTAAGTATCCGCTTCGAAGGAACCAGCACTTATCGCAATGACACACGTGGGAGCGTCGCCGTTGGTAATGCTTCTTACTCGAAGAACCTGTCCCTAAAGACTCCACCGACATGACTACGTTTGCCATAGTAACCATCGTTAGGGGAACCTGAGACAACTGCCTGGAAACAGTGTTGACTTGGCCAACACCAGTGGTTATCGGGTACGCGGATGGAATCAAGCTCACTGTCGTAAGAAGCACGTGACTCGCTTCAAGCAAGGCCATGTTGGTGTTACGAAATGCGCTACAACTTGTTTGTGGTATGTTGCCATGCAGGACTGGCGATTTCCTTCCATGAGGCTTTGACATGGACTGCGGCCTACGAACCAATGTTTGTAGTAACCCGGAAACGTGTTTCCACATGGTAGACTGGTGCTGTCTAGCAGATGAAGCAGCTTCATTGTTTGGCTTACTCTCAGAGTTGCTACTATTGTTTGGGTTATTACAATCCGAAGAACTGTGGCAAAATTCCTCCATGTTGGCCGATGTCGACCTTCCCTCCATCAGTGAGACCAAAACTCTTCTTAGAATCGATGCAGACAAGATGGCGCCCAGACCATGGCTAAGATGGAAGGACGATACCAGTTGTGTTGGTTTAGTTCTTTGACAGGTACTGTCTGGTTACCTGGCTTCTACAGACTCAGTCAGGCTTGAACTGGATGTGACCCTTTGGCTGGCTTCTGAGAACTGGCCAAAGCTTGTGCGATGATTTATAAATACAACACACCTACAATTTTCACCACAAGATGAATAGCGCAGAAGGATACCGAACAGAAAGCCGGTTTTTGACCTACAGGTCTGACCACGAAAGTGGAAACAAATTGTATATTCAGTTACATCTTGCAGTACGGAATGCCACTTGGATGAGCTTGACATTTAACTCCAGCAGCAAATTAGAAAACAAAACCTAGAGTACTTGACGTAATAGTCCAATTAGTGAGATGTAAAACATTTGTGTATTTACGTTTAAAAATGCGACTCACTAAAATAAAACGCCCAGTTCTGAACTAACAGACAAAGTCTAGAGCATATGACATAAGGAACTCGTATTGTGGAAATATTAACCATCTATTACATGTATTACTTTTACTGGAAATCTTGGCATACCTCATTAAAAGTGAACTCCAATGACTTATGTAAATCACTGCATCACTGCGAGCAGCCAAAATAGTTGAATGACTAAACACAGAACACAAACCTTCCAGAACAGATCACCATTGACAGAAAGTTTCGCAGGACAAGTATAAACTGCACCGAGCTGCAAAACCCTTTATAGACGATGCAATGACGAAAAGTTCGCTATAAAGATGGCTCGTCGAAAATGCCTCACAAGAATGCCCCGAAATCAATCATGTGGAGTTAACCAGAGTCGAGAAGGTGAAGTGATTGACTGGAATATGATCAAACCCTCATACACTATGTTGATAATGCCGCATCTGACATCACAACCCTCTTTATTTTTACCAGCAGGGAGGTTGGCTCTTGTATTTGGAACACCTACGCTTTGGAAAAGGTTACCGATGTGTTAACCCTTCACCATTTTGACATAAAGTGAAATTATAGGTTACCTGGTAGAAATGCGTAAGACTAATGGAAAAATTATAAGTATTTTATAGGTACACCAGAAAGTCACAGGCTGTATTAGTTAAGGCAAAAGTTGGCAAGTAGTGAAAAAGCATTATCTACCATCCACTGATAAATAGTGGAACAGTGTTTTGATACAGACGTGCAATATTGTGTTAATAAAGAGATAACTCAAGAGTAGATAGAAGCAACTGTACATGAGTTCAATCTGTGTGCGTGTATTTTTGAAAGTTCAGCTGGCAAGGTGCCAAATAAGTTTTTGTGCACGTGGCAGAGAAGGCATACTGACTGTTCCCATAGTCAGCAAACCAAGGAAAAGCACAAAGATGTCATCTCAGTGGTTTGTAAGTGGGTTTAGAAATCTGTACACACAATAATGAAGTTATTTGGACACCCAATTCAACTTGGGTTAGTTTCTGTGGAAGCACAGTAATGAAGTACTACTGCAGAACTGATATGAGTGGAAAAATTCATTTTGATTACTCAACATTTTGACAACCATAACTTAGGTGTCTGTGGTAAGTTCAATTATATCAAAACAAAATTACATAGTTTTTCAAGTAGGAATGAGATTCCTATTCTTGATATTCTTTAAATGGTGTTTTTATCAAAACAAACACATAAACTATCCACCAACCAGTAACATCCATGGAGCTGATGATGTTCAAAATTTTAGGGGAAGTTGGCAGATCCGTGTAGGATTATCTTGGCATAAGTGCAAGAATCCCTGGTATGAAAACGAAGGTATTTATAAATACATCCATAATCAAAGGTATAACTGTGATGATAATAACAATAATCATAATAAACAAAATACTAATGATAAATAGTTGTAATGACGGAAATAAAAATGATTATAAATGAATTCTAATGATAAATGATTGTAATATTTTAACAGGTATGTACACCATCTGGGGAAAATTGGCCAATCAATAGCTCATGTATAGTACACAGGCAATGAGCGCGAATGAATTACCAGAGTTAAGAACAGAGTTATTGATTAACCAGTAGTTATCATGAGGTGACTATTGTGTCCCATTGATTAACAACAGTGATACGCTGGCTGTTCCTTGGCTGTACTGAACTGGCAGATACTGCCAACCGTAGCTGGACATGGTGCACTGTGGCCCAAGCGAGTGCTCTAATGTCAAAATACCAGCAGCTTGACAGGTCGAAACAAGACCTTGCCAGGTGCTATGATATCAACCTACCAGGAGCTCAACTCTGACACCAAGACCTTATATATGTGGGAGGCACAAAACAACAATGAAATGCAGAACAATCACACACCATTCACTGCCACATTTACACAGTTCCACTCTCCAACCCAACAGTACTGCAAGTTGATTTGGTCACAGTGAACTTCCTTTACAATAAACAAAAGTCCTAGCAGTCTCAGCCTTGTTGTTACAAAGCCCAACTGTAGAAGGCAGATACTCAGAAGCATGCTTGTTTATTTATTATCATAACAATTGGTCATGAAACAGCAATGAAACTACAAGCAAAGTGCTATGATTTCATATTCATTATCATAACAGTCACGAGAGAAATTCCGATAAAATTTGATTATATCTGTGCCTAAAAATGCTCAAATTAAGCTGTGCCTAAAAAAGCTCAAATCCCACTCGAAGCCTTCACATATACACACAAGTAGGACTCAAGAGATTAGAACCAACAATATGTGGTCTCTGCGAAAAGAAAAGAAATCGCCACATGTACTTTTATAGTACGCAAGCACTAGAATCAGCCAACAGACACTCGGAGACTTCTAGGGCGGTTTCCAATAATTTCTTTTCTAACAACCGAACAGAAAGGCGACATTATATTGCGCAACATTACCCAACCGCTGTATAATCGATATATGGTTATATTAATTGGTGATCGAATATCACCCATAATGACTTCAAGTGATCTACGTAAACATTTGATGCCCAGACAAAAATTGTCTCATGGGCTACAATAATAATTAAGTCCAAATCAAATGACACAAACGAAATAGTTTGAGCTAACCAATAGTAAGTGCTCTTATTGTCAGCAACAGCATAATAATAACAAAAACAATTGACAATGCTGGAGAAGATTTCTAAAAGACATTAATTGCTGCCGTTGGTACACATCCTAGTGTGAAAACAAAATATTCTGGTGACCTTGTTTGGAGGTCATGCCAAGGTTAAATTACTGACCAACCTTCATGATTTCATTTTGTAACCCCTTATGACAATCTGGAATAAAGTTGATGTCTTACCAAACGAAAACACACTGAGCAACAAAAAATGTTCGAGGCCGTTTGCATTTGTTAAACTCTTGGTACCAATAGATGCCATCTGTAGCGATGTCCAAACTAAGAGTAACCGCAGAACAAATTACTCCTGGAAGGTTTAGTAGTAGCGTGGATGTTACTTGTGATAACTTACCTCACTTTCTGGAGGTGGGGTAACTTTTCTAGGGCAGCTTGCCCCAAAACAAGCCGTAGTGTGGATGAAAACCTGTAGACAAGGCGTAACTACCTGCTATGCACTTGCTCAGTTACACACATAGGGATGTCTTAATTTTTGTGCAGCAGTGAACAAGAAAATCACACTGACAGCACAACACATCGCACTTTGCAGCACCTACCTCTAATTAGAGATGAACGAGTCATTCGTAATAAGCATAACCTAGTAAGACCCTTCCTCGATTGCACTATAGATTTCATAAATACTAAAGATGATTAGATAATTGTTACAAACAAACTATGCCTACACATATGGGAAATGACACAAGTATTACACAAATAAAATAAAATAAAATCAAAGAAAATCAGATTTAGACATCATTTTTTCAAAAAATAAAAACAATTCCATACTAACAAAAATTTGACCAGATCAGAATGTCTGGGTTTTACCATGAATTGCAGCATTTAACTTAAACTTTCACGGATTTAATGCGAAATAACTTTTAACTGCAGCAATTCTGGCTTTAAAAAGTACGTTTCCATGCTCATTGGAAAGCACGGAAAATTCTCAAATTCCCTCCCCTCTGAAATATTGCAGAAAATCTCACCTGAGATAAAGTTGTCCCAGAGCCTGACATGTTCACTGAGTGTGCAGCATCGTGGGACCAAACATCATTAGAACCCTGAAAACAACAAACATCCATAGGGTCACAATCCATCCAGAGCAGTTCTGCCAGCATGCTCAAAAATAGTCCTGTCAGGAACTGATGGCACTGAAGTAATTATCACCACACAAGCATAACAAGATCCTTAAATGTTCAAACTTGACCTATTTTAGGCAGTCCAACAGGATGGCAATGTTAGTCATTTGTCAGAGACTTCTGCAGTTGGGATAAGACACATCACCCCAGTTGAAAATCGCATAAACATCCAAAATGAAGGGTGACCCATTGGCTAGAACTATAACACTTTTGTGCTGCAATTTACATTCCAGTATGTCTCATCACCTCTGTGATTTTAAGGGCACACATCTGCTGCCACTTTACACTGATTATGACCATAAAGCAGGGCCACTAATGTTTTCAGTTAACACAGTAATAAAGTTTTATCTATTTAGAGTTTGTCTGGTGCTCTCCTCTCAACTTGGAGCTATTTATAAATTGACATTCTTCTGTTAAGAATGCTTTCATCTTCTGTTGCATATGACTAACTTCTTAAGGGTAAATGTATACTTGAACACAACAGAAAATGTCATAAAGTGCAATTATGTACAACATGCAGTGGACCTGGCAACAACCTTTTGAGTCAACATAATTTGTCTTCAAAATAAAACGTGTAAGTGCCTGTTTAATAAGAGAAACTCCTAAAGATGGTTGAAGCTGTCAACATCAAACTAAGACCGAAGAGCTTAAAGATGATTTTTGTAAACCTTTTGCCTAGGAACAGGGGTTCATCTAGGATTTCAAAAACAGGGCGACAAAAATGGGTTTCCCCAACTTCCTATGTTGTCTAAGAGCAGGGGTTCATCCAGGATTTCAAAAACAGGGTGTGAAAAATGGGTTTTCCAATTTCCCAAGGCGTCCATGATCTGTGTGGTGTGACTGGGTTTTTATGACTGTTACTGTGGAGACATGGTTCTGCAATACAGTTTATCCCATCTTACATCATTTCTAAACCATCTTTGTTATTCTTGTCAGGTCAATGAGGTCCCAGAACTGCTTTTAGCTAGTTAAAAGCAGGGCATGGAATAACCAATGGCAAAAAAAGAGGAAAATTTTCCAAACGATATATCATTCAACAAATAGGCTTGTGTGACAGAAATATTTTGTGTGCAGTAAAGTTTAGCTGAATTAAATGTTTTTGCATGAATAAAGTCAAAATAATGATAGAAGAGGTGAAAAAAGGAGTAACTGGGAATCAAATAAGGGAAATCAAAAACAAATAAGGAGGAAATCCTATTAAAGAAGGAAAATTCCAAGCCTTGAAAAAGATACCCATGCTTACTTTACTAGGGCGGCCAAATGCTGAATTACAAGTCATAACTTGGGTGGCCAAATTTGAATAAGGGTGCCCATTTGGATGCTCTGGACACCCTCTAGACGAAGGGCTGCCTAAGACCCTGTGCAACGGTGAAATAATAGTACTAACCCTACACGTTGTAACTTAAATTAATTCTTCTAAATAGGCACAAAATTTAAACGAAACACTCCCACTGAAACACTGGCACTATCCAAAAAAACAACAGATGTATTTTAACCTGCCAGTTACAGCTAATCATCACCAACTTTCAAAAAGATGACGGTTTCTCATTCCAACTGAAACTCATGATAGCGAGCACGGCAAATTACAGTACTTTCAAAGTAATTTTCAAACCCAGTAGTTCGACTGACTAGGAATAAAGTAAGGAAACTAGGTAGAGATAAAAGTTGGTGTGCAGTGGGTGTTCCTTTACAAAACAGTATGCCTATAAATAGGTCTTGGTACATTTTAGTAATTACAACTTAGGATTTTCACCAGGGAGTCAAAATCATTAAGACATGTAATCCATGCTGCAAACTGAGGTATGTCTCCGCCAGGCAGGTAACACAATACCTTTATACTATGGAGCAATCAAAGCAAACTGAACTCAAGATGGGATAAGCCAGTTACTTTTTAGTGCTCAAACTTTCATTTTATAATACATTCTGTAGGCAAAATTAAAAAAGAAGTGTTTATGAAATATTTAGTGGTTTGTTCAAGGTTATGTAGGACCCTACAAAAAATGCCTAAATTTAGGTAACTTCAGAACATCTTATCTTAGAAATGGCTGATCAGTTTCACACGGAACTTTCAGGAACAATGCTTCTTGTACTGCTCTTCAAAATGCTGCTAGGAATTCTTTAAAAGGTTCCACTTTTAAATGAAGAGCTTTCAAAAATAGGACATCTTGATCACTTCATCAAATGTGTTTTGATATTAAAAATACCTTTCTTTGTAATTGGCTAAACACACAGACTTGTCGATAAAGTCCTTCATACCTCGAAATAAAATAATTTTACAAGCAGATACTAACAACCAAATTCATTAGTGGTGTGATACTTTATAGAAATAAGCGGCGAACATTGTGGCCAGCAAAGTAACTACTTTTAAGCAGGGTCCCTTTATTTAGGGACACACTACGCACACGTCCTCAACCACATTAAATCTGACCATATCAACATTGTGGGGGAGGGGCATCCCTGCCTATCTGTTGTCCTTAACAGGGCCTTCCTTTTGACCCTAAGTTGAAGATGATGCACATATATGCCAGTATTAAAGCTTTGGGGGAATTTGTTACAGGCACTCAGACTGACACTTGAAGTTTGAGGCACATCAATAAGGCACACATTTTGATGATGCCCAGAAGGATTTTGAGCAAATACAACAACAGGTACTACCAGGGGTCACTAGCTTGATGGTTCTCAACAGGTGTCACTAGCTTGATGGTTCTCAAAATACGGGACCCTCTACGTGACTATTACTAGAAACCAAAATGTAAACCATATTGACAAATTAGACAATCTTTATGATCCATTTACAAAGAGTAAATATTCTCAGTTTAAATTTATGTTAATAATTTCTGACATTTTGCATGCAAAGTGTCGCTGCATGTAAAATGTCAAAAAATATTAACACGAATTTAAACCGAGGATATCTACCCCTTGAAAATGACATTGACTGAAGTCTAAGCAGCAGCATCTATAAAACCGTTAGTTTGATTCGTGTTTTGGGCTGTAACCTTTTGTTGTACCAATAAATAGAACCCAGTGGAGTTCGTTGATTTCTTCCGTGAAAAGATTGAGCTCCAACTGGCATAACCAAATTTATTTATTCTAGTTTGAAGTTTGAGATTTCGACTTGACCTAATTAGCACTACTTGGAACTTTACACCCGCATACCCATTTTTTTGTCTATTATTGTTTACAATCCGACTCAATTAACGTGCATACTACTTATTCATGCATTCACTGGTTTTAAGAGGTGTTCTTTTGCAGCAAACCCTTTTGGCAGGAATGATAACTAAAACAATCACGCGTGTGTCAAAAGGCCCCAAAATTGGCTTGTATTTTGAAGATACCGCGTGGCACATTAGGGAAACTCTTAGTAAAAAACAGTGATAGTCATTTATAAAGGATTACCTCTTCAAAACTTCTTCATTAGAAAAAACACGAGAGTGCATGTTCTCGCGGACAAATATCGTCCTCGAAAACACTCGACATCTTGCGGACATGATTTCGGCTCGTGTTATGGCGGACATGTGTCATCCCAGAGAAGAAAACTGTTTAAAACAAGTGGAATTAGGTAATAAAATTACTAATTTCACTGGCAGGCTAAAACACGCAAACACAGAAACACATTCTGCAACGGACCAACTTCACTAACTGTTGGTTATCAATCCTGCCAAAAGGTGTCGCACTTTTGAAAATAGCTGCCTCACTAAATCCATGTTACAAATGAACGCCTCAGAAAAATCGAAAATTATGAATAAGAAGGGAGCAATCAGTACAAGTATTACATTTTTGGAATCACCGTGACAAGAGGATTAAGAAAATAGTAGTATCAAGTATGTACGTTAATAGATTCGGATCGTAAAAAATAACCAACCTCTATTACGAAACCCTTGCGTTACAGATGTGCTTCTGGTGAATCGTATGATCTGTTAGCCACTCACCAACAAGAAATTGCCAATTAGCTAAATAGTTAGCACTTGGAAGTTTTATCGAGGTCGCTGGTTCGATCACTGGGTCGGATAATCTCAGCAATTACAACAACTGTATAGCATTCTTCACTTTTTAAAAATTACGCAATACACAAAATCGTATACGTTGATTGCTTTTGTGGCTAGATTCACAGCCCCAAACTCAATTCATTCCATTTGCCATAACCAAGACAAATTGGTGATTTGGACAATCCCAGAGTGCATCTTTCATGGATTATAGATGGGCCATGCACAATGACAGTGGTGCTCAACCATTCACGGCCAATTAAGTACTATGGACATTCAAAGACTGCGTAGTTTAAACTGACACCATTTGCCAGTCAAATGTAAACAACGGAACGAGAAGGTTGACAAAACAAGTTCGTTTGACAATACTGACATGTTGAGTGTCAAATTCAGAGAACTTTACCCATTTTGCCCACTGTGGCGAGCAGAACACAATGATCAAATGAGGTTATAATGGATTAGGATACAAGACCTGGGTTATAACACACGTACCTTATATTAACACAATCTAAAAAACGAGCATCTTTTAGAAACATTTGGCAAGAATATTACCACAGCAGTACTCCATTTTCTAAATTCGTGACTTCAACAAAGGTCACATGATAACGCAAATATGATTGGTTAAAACTGTAAGGCGGCAATGGGGGCACCTGCTGATTAATTTAAAAATATATTGATAATTATTGAGTAACATGAACCAACATTATCATAGTAGCGTCAGAGAGTTTGAATTCATAAGAAAATGGGCGTAAAAGCATCGAAACAGAGAACAGACATTCATGAGTGCCTCTTTTAAAGGGGCAAAATATCGCGTCCAATAAAACATTTTAATACAGTTGATCTTTGACCTGCATTAACTTTTCTAAAATACAGCAAAAATTTTGCAATGGGCGCTAAATCCTGTTTATTTGAAAAAAATACAATTAAAAAATAATAATCAGGATATTTTTTGTTGTTATATATTTCAAAATTAAATAATAAGTGAATACTATTTAATTGAACTGGGGATCGTCCTGGGCAACCAGACGCAAAAATATGGCGACTTGACAACAAGCTACAAACCCAATGGAGTTTGGTTAAATTATTGAATTTTGACGTTATTTAGTTGAACAGGTAACATATTTCTGCATTTGAAGTTGCGTACGATGATTTCTCATTTGTATGTAAGGTTGATTTTTTCTCTCCGATGCAGTTTTCTCCTTTTCTCATACGCGAACACGAAAACATGACTTCACTAACTCCACTGACTGTCTCCACGACTCCAGTCTTTCTTAGACCTTTGAATCGAAGTATTGTCAGAGTCGTTTGTCTGGCAATTGGTTGTGTTGTAAATTTGAGCTAAAAGACAATTTTGTAAGTAGTCAAGTAATTTAAGGTTATTTATCAATAATTTGAACAAACTTGTCTAGTAGCAAGTGACAGAGTAGGCAATGACCATCGCCTCCTTTGGCCCGAAGCAGAGGCGATGTAGAGGCTATAGGCGCTCTGTACGCCGGAAGCTTTTCGGCGAATTTTGCCTCGCACCGACTTAACCATCAAAGTCACGTTGTTCTAAATACCTTTTGCGCATAGAGGAACACCTTAGGAGGTTGCCGATGTGTTTAATTCCTTCCAACTCGAACAAATACTCCCGTTATGAAACTTTTTCTTCGAGCAGTCTCTATTTCAGTTCCCAAAATCGTGAACTCACCATTTTTATACTGCGCACGCTCCAATTCATGACCTCAATCTTTAAATAGGCCAAAGGTGAGCCATTGCGGTCTTGTCAGTCAAATGTTCGTTTCCAAAATGCCACCACTTATACTTGTCTTTAATTGGCGTTACTTGAAACTGATTGTATTTCAATGAATCATTGTTTGTATTTGATAAAAACAAATGCTGTTGATATGACATTTAATAGTCTTTTTGCACATATTTGACATTTTAATGTTTAACAACACGGCAAATGCACGACTGGTTCCCGGCAGCACGTACGCGAAGGGCGGNTTTGCAATGGGCGCTAAATCCTGTTTATTTGAAAAAAATTACAATTTAAAAATAATAGTCAGGATAGTTTTTGTTGTTATATATTTCAAAATGAAATAATAAGTGAATATTATTTAACTGAACTGAGGATCGTCCTGGGCAACCAGACGCAAAAATATGGCGACTTGACAACAAGCTACAAACCCAATGGAGTTTGGTTAAATTATTGAATTTTGACGTTATTTAGTTGAACAGGTAACATATTTCTGCATTTGAAATTGCGTACGATGATTTCTCATTTGTATGTAAGGTTGATTTTTTCTCTGCGATGCAGTTTTCTCCTTTTCTCATACGCGAACACGAAAACATGACTTCACTAACTCCACTGTCTCCACGACTCCAGTCTTTCTTAGACCTTTGAATCTAAGTATTGTCAGAGTCGTTTTTCTGGCAATTGGTTGTGTTGTAAATTTGTTCTAAAAGACAATTTTGTACGGAGTCGAGTAATTTAAGGTTATTTATCTATAATTTAAACAGACTTGTCTAGTAGCAAGTGACACAGGAGACAGTGTGGCTTAGACTAGAGCCGCTTGGAGGTTTGAGCTCCGGATTCCCATTTGGGAGAACGGGGTTGGAATCCTGGCGTGTGTTCAGTAGCGCTAGGACCTTCGCTAGGACCTAGCTAAAATCTAGCCAAAGTCATGTGTTCTAGTTTAAAATACACCACAATATCTCACATAATCTCGCGAAGTCTTGCCTTGTAGTGCTCAATGTCCTAGTGTTACTGAACGAAAGGCTGGCTTCACTGGCAGACAATTGAACAATGCACAAAAGTGTCTTCTACTCCTCTGAGCTCGGTCTTACTAGTGATTGAATGAACGTATGCAAGGGAATGAAAGAGAACCATTTCACAATATTTGACTTCGAGAATAAATTGTAAAGAAGAGAAGACACAAAGTATATATAACACAACACAATCACCAGGCACTGGCACCAGGTTTTTGAACATAACATTCCCACATATTAACAATAGTTCTCCAAAAGTGTCTGAAAATAAGGTGGTCAGTCTGGCATCACCCAGTGGCCATACCGTGAAGTATTATTAGGATGGCGAGCTTTTTTGTGTTGTGAATATTATCCAAAGCCATTCAAATACCTAGTAGTTGGTCCATCAATGCTGGGTCTGGTTGATTGAAAATGTACTGAAAACCTGAAACCCCAACAAATACAGGTTTAATTGTTAATAAAGTTCCTTTTATCCATTATATTTGCAGGTGAATTAAATACAGTCTCATTATCCGTGTAATTTTTTGGTTACGTGCTGACGAACATCCTTTGCCTGCAGTGTTTTTTACGCCATTGTCACAACTTATTTTGGTCCACTGAGCAACATAATATGCATATTTATGACAGAAAACTGAAATGAAAATAATCACAGGGGGTAACTTCCCAAAGCCTCCCCTTTTTACACAGATGACATCTGAGACTTTCAAAGCTACTGGACTTTGCCAAAAGTTGAATTTGAGATCAACCCCATGGTGGATTCGAATCCAAGATCTTTCAAGTCACAGTCTTATGCTTACCAAGTTGAGCTAGAACCTCGGCCATATTTGAAATATTAGGCATTGATGATACAGCGACCATTGCTTGTTAAGGTCTCCTGTTTTGGAATTTTTTAAAAGAGTGCAATTTCAAGTGCTGATATCAAATCTTTTCTAATAAACATTCTCCACAATCTTTTGTCCAACACTGGCAGGATCGCGCATGCTGATTACCTGTTTAATAATTTAGCAAACCTTTACAGATTGAAATTGCTTTACTCTACATGTCAAATGTAATCTTTTGATCAGCATTCCTGATATTGCTGGTGGTTAGCAGTACCTGTTCTTGTACCATACGTATATGTTGACAGAATACATGGTACCATGTAACAGGGTGTGTTTCTAATGTAGAGAGTCAGGATGAAATCTCTCAAGTTGAATCCAAAATCAAAGTTGCGTTGGCCTTTGCTACAAAAATCTTATTCAGTTACGTAATAACCCGACTTTGCTTGGATATCTAGAAATGGCTGAATATTCATCCACTACTTCAGGCTCATTTCTGAGGAAATTTTGTGCTTACTGAAACTTTCACTGCTTTTTCCTAGGTGTGTTGATGTTGTCAACTGAACTTACTTGTTTGATTTGTTACTGTGTCAAATTTTGGTGCGATGAGTTTGTCATACTTGTGTTGAGTTTGAAAACCTGCTCAAGGAGTTTGAAGTATTGGGGAAATTAGCCGTTTCTTAAACAAATTATGACATTTTGAATTTTTTTGGTACCAGATCAATCAATTTTTTCTCAGACTTGACATTCAAACTCCCCACAATATGTACGTGGACTATGGAACATGTACATTGAATTTTGTAATCTCAGCCATGTTTGAATTTTCTGTGCAGTGTATATGCAGGGTTATACAATAATGAATTTGAACTATATTTCACTTGGAGACCAAGGATGCCCTACAGGGAGTATAACCACAGCTTTTGTAGGAAAACCATTTAATTCATACTCACAGTTATTAAGCCTCACTTTCATCATGTTTGCTTAACGGTGTGAGAATGTGCCTACATTAGCTTACAGGTTTGCTCATCTCTCTAGATAGGTACACCAAGATGTCGAATGAAGTGGGTACCCCATTAAGTGGTAACAACAACAAACTGCCTCAGATCACTCGCAGCATGGTGTCGCCTACGCCTCATAACAGTGCTCCGTCGCTACGAGGCCAGGCTGCGCAGTGGGCGACAAACGTCAGGCGAAGGTTAGTAGGAACTTGATCAGTTTCCACTCATTGTGAAAAAGTTAGAAAACCTTTGAAATTAGTATTTGCTAAGGGTCGAAAATGCCCCCTCTTTGGGAAATTTTGCATGCAGACTTTGAAACAAGAGGCACTCTTTCATGATAGATTGAATTTGTTCCAACACATTGCACAGTTGTGTGGTTAAATGTCTTGCCAATTTCGGGTAAAAATGATTGCCAAAATTGATCATTTTTATATTCAAGTGATTCCGGTGTTCTGATTGGCCAACATTTCTCAAAACTTTGGCTGATGGTAGGTGTGGTATTGAACTTAAATTGCTGAAACATTTATTTGGTGCTAGTTATCGTTTATGAGAAAAAAGAAATTTCTATTCTCCACCACTTTGTGTGCTAAATTGGTGAGATTTTACTGTTATAGTCCTACATTTCAGTCCCCTTTTAGTATGGTTTGGATGTGGATTCTTTAATAAATCAAATAACACTACTGATTTGGAGTCCAAATAGCAGTGATACTACATTTTGGTTGTCATCAAAATTGTTGAGTACTCAAAAACAAAACTAACTTGATGTTCAATGACTGATATGTTTACAACTTCAGCTATTACAATATGACAATGTGTGGTCATTTGGTGAAGTTTGACTGTTTTCGATAATAATCTTATATACGTTGTAGGTTAATGGAAGCGAGAGAAGAGGACAATGTTTACCCTACTGAATCTGACATTGAGGAGTTGAGACAAGACATTATCAGTGCTTTCATCACTGCACTACAGAGCGACAGGTTAGTGCTTTTGTCTGGAGCCTTGTCTTTGTCATAGATCTTGTCCATATCACATACCTGCTAGGTTTTTACTGGTCTTTTAGCTTGTATAAAATAAGACAAGTGTTCTGCAAAGAAGCATTTTGTATTTTGATTGCTTACCACTTCAATGCAGGATTCGACGTGTTCCTCACACAGATGAGAAGGGGGTTCATTAATTATTGCTTGTGACCATGCTCGGCGCATAAAATGACCGACTGTGACAAGCCAACCTGTTGAGCTAGGTGTTGACCAATAGTGAATGTTGAGCCTGGTGTTGAGCAATAATGAATGTTGAGCTTGGTGTTGAGCAGTAGCGACTTTTGAGCCTGGTGTTGAGCCATAATGACTGTTGAGCCTGGTGTTGAGTAATAACAACTGTTGAGCCTGGTGTTGAGCCATAATGACTGTTGCGCCTGGTGTTGAGCAATAATGACTGTTGAGCCTATTGTTGAGTAATAACGATTGTTGATCCTAGTGTTGAGCAATAACGACTGTTGAGCCTGGTGTTTAGCAATAACGAACAGTCCAGTTCTTTCCAAGCTCAGAAATACATCTAATTTAACTAAAGAACAATTTAATTGAGATCAAGTTTGTATCTGTATGTGTTCTTAATAAAAAGTTAGTTTGTGGGTGATTTGTCGCAGCTTTTAGAAGTCGACTTGTTCTATGAAATACACATTGGGTGATTTTCTTGGTGATTTTTTGGCACATAACCAGATGGACTTGGCATTATACAACAAGTAATTTCTCTTGCCTCCCATCCCAAATCAAACCAAGCAGCTTCAACCCCTTGTCATATACCTTCTTATCATTAGAGTCTGATGCTGGCAAAATTTGTTAATTTCAGTCATGTGCAGTGGTTGTTATTGCAAGAACGGATGGCCCTTCTACTTCCAATCAAAGACATTCTGGTGAATTTACCAGAGGTAAGTTGATGAATTTCTGTGGAGCAGATGCATTGTGGGTGTGCGCGTGCGTGCATGTGTGTCTGTTTATGTCTGTGTCTGTCTGTCTGTGTCTGTCTATGTCTGTCTGTCTGGATGTGCCTAGTGTTAATACAAAGACTTAGTTCTCCCATAACGAAATCATTGTTAACCACCTTAGGGGAGTTGAGCTTTGAATAGCCTGGTGTCTGTTACATGAAAGGTGACTATGACTTGATAAAAAACTTGATCTTTCTGATTTTTCGTATAGGGATCAAGAATTGGTTTGCAGCAAGCACGTCATTTTAGCATTGTCACCCTTCTTAAGCTATTGAATAACACCTTTGCAGTGGGACTTGGTATTAATCGTATAACTTTTAACAATCTGCTCTGGGACGTGCTCTTAATCTGATGGGTAACTTTTGACAATAAAGACTGCTGAGAAGTACATGTTATCTGACTTGTCCATATTTTTGTGTTGTGTTCACAGGTGCAGCATTATTTAGAGAGGATTATTCACCATTTCACGGTGAACAAAGTTCGACTGTTTGACATTCAACTGCTGAATGCATTGAGCCAAGTCTTTCCAACGGTAAGTTTATAGATTTTACCAGAAATCAAGGAATGTAGCGACGTTTCTTCCAAATGATGACTGACGTCTTCGTGGAAGCTCTGTTGTAATATTTCATTCTCTAATACTTCGACACGCAACAGTTATTGGGCAAATGTTCAGATATTGAATTTTCATGCATTTCAATTGAACGATTTTCATACGCATATGATGTCATAAACTCTCTATTATCAGATTGCCTATGCTGTTGCCAGAAGGCAACAAAGATCTTAACAGACATTCTGCATCTACCTCCCATATGTTCATGATTATAAACTCTTTAATCCCTTTCCATTTCAGGAGTATGATCGGCTCAGATCTCAAGGTGCTAATCCCCCACATTCTTACGGCACTCCCGAACAATCGCCTCGCGCCTCACCCATCCTTACTCCCTGGCACAAACCTCCAATGGTGAAGCCTTTTGAGTTCCTGCCGCCATCGAACAAATGGAAAAAGAACAACAAATTCAATTTGCCTGATGGAAAAAATCCCTACGACACCTTCGTGCCTGTGAGTTGTTATTCGGTAATCGTGTTTTGTGGAAAAAATTAGTTTGGAAATATTTATTTAAAACAAGAATCTGTCAGCTAGTTGATGCCAAGGGTTGCGTATAGCTGTGTTTAGCGCTGTGTTTAGCACTGTGTTTAGCGCTGTGTTTAGCACTGTGTTTAGCGCTGTGTTTAGCGCTGTGTTTAGCGCTGTGTTTAGCGCTGTGTTTAGCGCTGTGTTTAGCGCTGTGTTTAGCGCTGTGTTTAGCGCTGTGTTTAGCGCTGTGTTTAGCGCTGTGTTTAGCGCTGTCCACCATTTGTACAACAGTGTTCTCTACAATCTACTTTGCCTCGTCACTGCATTGAGTTTGAATTTCGCAGTGACAAGTTTGGTTAACTTGCGTCAAGTTTGTAAACCTATGTAACGAGTTTGTGGTATTGGGAAATTTGTCATACCTGAAGTAAATTATGACATTTTGGATTTCTGGTACCAGTTCAATACATTTATTACAAAATCTAGCACTCAAACTCCCCACAGTATGGACATGGACTTATGGACATGTTCATGTATTTTGTAATTCCAGTCGAGCGTGAATTTTCTGTTGTGGAGAACACTGTACAAAATTACACGTTATTCCATGATCAATGTGGTTGTTCAAAATGTTAACTTGTTGTGAATTAAAGTTGAAAACTATGCTTATGGTACAATCTTTTACAATTTTTTTGTAAGAAAGTACTGTTTCGATAGTATTAATCTATTTGTTGGGGTTTCTATGAGACTAGTTAACGTGTGTTGTTTTTCCTCTAGGAATCTGATGAGAGAATGCATACTGGCCAAATCAAGTTGACAGATCTGAGACTGTTCATTCCTGGAGTGTTATCAGAACTGGCTAATGGTAAAAAAACAATGTTTACTGTGTAATGTTAAAAAATGTTCACTGGCCGATGGTAAAAAGCAATGTTTACCAGGCAATGGTAAAAACAATGTTTACTGGACGATGGTAAAAAACAATGTTTACTGGCCGATGCTAAAAAACAATATTTTTTGGCCTATATTTCGCCGCTTTCCATTGTAAAACTGGTCTTGTTCTTTACTAGTAACAGATTAGATTTATTGGCTTGACAAGTTTGCTATCACTTGAGACCAGGCGTGTGTTCCGTACACTTAGGTGAGAATCTCACAAAAACACAAGAACACACAGGGTGTCGCCATGTATTTTGAATGAAGCTCTTGATCACATTAGCTTGTGTAGCGAGGTTCTTGCGTATGTGAAACTACACCCAGGCATTGTGCAGAAATGACCAGCCAAGTCATGTCAGCTGATTTAGCATGGTGTTGAGTAATAGTGACCTTTCAATTCTACCCAAACACCAACCACTTCTAATCTAAGTAAGAACAGCTTATTATGACTTATTCTTATTAAAATGACATGGGCAAGAAATTGAATTTTGGTGCTCAAAAGTGGGGCCCTGTATTAATATAGGAGGGAACGCTCTTCAGTCCCCTTCTGGTGGGCTCATCCATATTTGTATAGGTGCACCCCTTCTCGGACCCCTTCGACCGGGGCTGCTATTTTAATATAGGTGGCCCCACTTTTGAGCCCAAAATTCAATTTCTTGCTCATGTCATTTGAATAACAATAAGTCATTTAAAATTATAAGCTGTTTAAGGAACAACTTGAGATCAGTTCAACACTGTGGTAAGTGTACTAAATTGACTATTAGGTTCTTGAACTCACGGTTGGTACGTGGCAGCTCTAATGACCAATAAAAACTGTTTATTGCCTCTTTATTTTCTCTGTTCAATTTACAGTCACGTGGCCATTGTCACTGTGTGAAAATCAAAGGTGCATTTCAATCCTGTTTAGTGGCTAAAAAACAAAAATTGAATTAGGACTTTTATTGTCACAAAATCAGACTCATAACATTCCTTATGATGATAGGATTCATACCAGCATGAGTATCAAATCTGTCAATGACTTGAGAAAAAGTTTCAGATTTTGTTCATTGGCAAACCCTAAATTTGTAGATTTGTAAGTACTAAAACACTTTCTATTAAGTTTGTTTGGATTTCTATAGCTCAGTAGACTAGAACATCAGCTCAGTTAGCAAAAGTCTCAGGTTTGAGCTCCAATCAGGGCAGAGTTCTTTTCATACTTAACTATAGGTCATGTGATGTGACCAACATAGAGTGTTCATGAAGACTAATAATTCTTGCTGATGTGATATCAAGATGCTGATTTATAGCAAGGCAATTATATTTTTTGTTATTATTATTATTATTATTATGATGATGATTATTGTTATTATCATCGTCATCATCATCATCATTTCAGATGAGTCAGTGTGGGGTCGTTCGGCAGGTCTGATGTCACAGGCCGCTGACGTGGACATCCCAGAGGACATTAAACGCATCGTCACAGTCAAGAAATCGCCAAAGGAAGTGAAGGCACTGATCGAAGAAGGTGGTCCGGAAATACCAGCAGAGGTCGGTAATGGCTTGTTAAACTACCAGGCTGGTGAATTATGGTGTTTGAATTCATCACATAGAGACCAACAGTTTCCCGTTAAAGCGGCCTTAACATTATTTTTGTTTCTAATGTGCACTTCAAACTAACCTGTTGTTTAATTGTGATACATTTTCTCCTTGCCTGATGTTATGTACTGGGGACATCCACAATTCAATGCTAGACTGCTTAACGTTTCTTGACAGACATGGACAAAAAGAACCAAATATCAGGCATCTCCATGCCAATTTCTTGATGTCAGCACTGGCTCTATGTGTTCTGCTTTATATAACTAGCATTAGAGTGGTAACTTACAATAGTGCAGGCTGAATTCTGTGTTAAACTGAAGGAAGAGTTTCTTCCGGTGCTCGGCATTGTGGTTAAATTTTGCGGTATCAGAGAGGTGATTTCGTATTTCTGATGTGTTTTTTAGCTACCATAAAGTTGTTCATGTACTTCATTTATGTGTTGTGTTGCACGAATGAAAGTCTACAATTAATCTACAGTTTATGATCTTGGTAATTTAAATGTGACCTTAATGACATGATAATGCCTGACACTGTAAATGTCTGTTCTCGTGTTTCAGAAGCTGCCCAAGGAGCCTATGACAGGCCGGCAAGCAGTGATGTACTTTGCCAAGTGTTATCACGTGGGAAAGATCCGTCACATGTACTTCAATATCGCCCCCAGTCGACATTACCAGCCATATGACTTGATCGCTGTGCCAAAGAACA
Source organism: Phoronis australis (assembly GCA_002633005.1). Lineage (NCBI taxonomy): Eukaryota > Metazoa > Phoronida > Phoronidae > Phoronis > Phoronis australis. The sequence continues at coordinate 1,980,129 of NMRA01000010.1, forward strand.
AGGTAATTACACTAATTCCAGGTCATGCTATTTTGCATTGTCAGAGTACTAATTAACGAGTTCAGCCTAGGTCCCAAGGTCAGTGAGTGCAGCTTTTGGTTACTCAGGGTTTGTATAGATCACAATCAGTGGTGGCAGTAATAAAGCCTGTTTCAGAATAATTTGCAAGATGAAAGGTTTATTAATTAAACTACGATAACAAAATTTTTTCAAGTGTTGGAGACATCATATCAGAAGGTGAATTTGGCGTTCGATGGATAAATTTCAAAATGACATCCATTGAAAATGGCGGACACTGTGACTTAAATGTCTTGATATTGACAGCATTCGGCAAATTTATAAAAACCGGTCTCAGATTGCAGATTCTGAAGTAGTCTCTGAGAACACCTGAAATTGTCAGTTGTTTCTAAGCCCAAAAATCAGTTGAGACCAATTTTCTGTTGTTTAATTTGAAACTTAGACATTATATCTCTTTGTTATAAGAAGGATACTTTTCAATAATAAAATATCCGTGTTTGTCACTTTTCTTGTTTTATTCCCAGATCAACCCTGAACACTATGTCTTCTCAACCTTCGGTGTCCTTCATGTCTACGGTGACCGACCTTCAGAGAATATGTCCTTGGCAGATTGGCACCGGGAGTCCGTCTTCTATAAAGCAATCCGTTTTATTCCCTTCTTTAGAGACTACTTGCCTAGGAAGATATTCAGGAGGTACTGTGTCGTGTGTTCTATCAGTTACAAAATTACTGGGTAAATTGCTAATATCAAGGAAATAACTTGGAAGAGAAACTGTAAAATTAAGATGCACATTGCACTTTGTGTGTGCTTTTTGTTGGACACGGCATGAGACGGTAGTAATTAAGACGACATTGTGGTAAAATTTATCCTTTTAGTTAGCGGTCTGCCTCTAGCTAGCTACCATATGAATGTTGAACATTAAGCATAAGTTAAATAGACAGAAATTTATGATTTTTAGAAGTCATGTTGCTTTTGAACAGATGGTACATGTTTTGAAACTGATCATCTTACTGGGTTTCTTGCTCTTTGTTACGTAGTTTATGTAGCTTGTTTTCCTGAGTGCTGAACACAGGAAGACCTTGGGTGAGTTATGTGTAAGCAAACATTACACATTTACGAAGTGAAGATGCAACACCTGGCTGAAGGCATAATATTTGAGTCAAGTCCTTCACTCTTACTGTCATGTTCTAGGTGGTTAGCTAACAAGCGGTATGCCCAGTTTGTCCGCCATCATAAGGACATCTCAAAGAAGCTCATTCCCGCCATCCCAACATACGGTCAGTCTTATCTGGAGGTGGCACGTCTGCTTCAAGAGCTGGAGGTGTTGCAGTTCTTGCCACTCGATGCAGAGTGAGTAGTTCAAAATCACTACACTACCTCATTTGTAGTCCACCAGGGGGAGTGTTTATCTTTGTTATGAATAAACAGGTTTGATGCCATGCTTGAGGTTGCTGGACATGAGTTTGGCAAATATGGCTTCTATAATTCAAATTAAGCCAAGCTTTTTTGCATGTCATACATGAAAATGGTTGTAAATATCCCCAAAGCTGCTTATCTTTGTGTTCCCTAGCAACCATCACAGATCGGATATTTCGGGGGACCCTGATTAAATTTTTCACGATTATTTTTAGAGTTTGCAAGGACACACAGCTTTGGGGAATTTTTGAACCTAGATCAAAAATTATGGTTAATTTCGATATTTGAAGTACAAGAAAATTAGTTTAATTTAAATTTACTTTTAGTTGTCTTGGTTGCAAAACTTAGATCCAGCAGCTATAAAATTACTTTCTCTGTCATGTTTAATAATTTAACATTTACTGATAAATAGGTGAATGTGACACTGTTCTCTGTTGTAGCTGGGAAATCACATTTTGTTAATAATTTCATTTTCATTTTCAGAAAAACGTACCACCTATCTGAGTTCGAAAGCAACGTGAATCATAGAAACCAAACAGCTGAGAAAAATCTGGGAAAATTTTTCATGTAAGTTTTACTTAAACGTTGTTCGCATTTTGTATAATAATACACTTGGTATGGTGACATCTCATCTTGTTAACAACACACAATAAATATTAAAAAAAGCAATTTTTCGAGAACAAAATTACAATAACCAACTCCTAACATGATCAAGGAATATTTACTATATCTGTAGAATTTTGTTTAGTCATTGCTAATGGAAATTATCAGAATAGTATCTGGGTCATTCTCAGCTATTCAGCAATTATTGTGGGACAGGGCATGAAAAATTAAATTTCATAATTATTACCATTTTTATTCTTTATGACAAAGTCTGGTGCCTACTCTTCACAACTTTGAACTTGAGAAGATAATTTGGTTTTTAATTTACATATAATTTTGGCATTATCATTCTATAATAAAAAGTTGCGGACGTTACTTTTTGAGGGTTGACATCAATTTTCATACGATAGTTTTGTCAAATAATCTTAATAACATGTGTTTTCCATTGCAAATGTTCCCATCTAACAAGCATATATATAATAATTGAATTCCTCCAATAAAAAATATTATCTCAATTACTTATGTCGCGTTGTGGACGTTACTCATATTTTGACATGTTATAGTTTTGGCATGGTATTATAACTTTATTAGCAACTAAAAAGTCATGATTAGGTTTTGTATTAGTCCTAGGCCAATACTTACCAGTAGAGCTTGTGCAGAGAATTGCTGACCTTTTTGTTTTATACTATGTTGACGTTTGGANTTTGTTCGGTGTACTTTAATGTGAGAAAAAACTACCCAAATGCGTAAAAACATAATGAAACAAATACTCTGTCAACATGTCACAAAATGGCCGCCCCAAAAATCGCTCATTGTAATTAAAACGCAACTTATATTCATGCAATTTTTTACCGAATGTGCACAAACTATTTATTTTGTCTCTTTAGCATGTTATCAATAAAATAAAACAACACCAAACCAATTTCAATTTTTTTATTTCATAAAAATACAATTTAAAAAAGTCAGGACCAAAGTTGCTGAATAGCTGAGAATGACCCATCTATAACATGTATTCTTTATCTTGATTTGCATTTTCAGGAAGCGTCATGGCTGTATACAAATTTTTCTATCACAGCTGCACTATTGAAGTTAGACCTTGGACATGTTTTTTTACTGTTAGCCTGGTCACTTGATAGTGAAATCTAGTGAGATCACGCACTGTGCTTGTAATGCATCATAATATCTTATCAAGTCTGGCACGATTTCCCACAGTGTCAAATTACAAAATTTCGTTGGTCATACCACAGTCTATTGGTCCAGTTCACCATGCCTGTGTTTTGATTGTGTCTTTGTAGGTTTTGCAAGATGATTGTTGACAACACGCGAGACATTCTGATAAAGAAACTGCATTACTGTGAAGAACAGTACAGACATAAGACTACTGTGTTGTAAGTAAACCTCTCAGATGAGTACAGAATAGCATTTTGCCACTAGGTGGTGTTAGTGAAATAAAGGTCCTGTATGTATAAATCTGTGTGCATTGAGGTAGTACTTTTTGACCCTGTGACCACAGTCGTCATCATACTGATCTCGCTGTGTTCAAATGTTCAAAAAAGGAACCTGTCTTCATTAGTATCACTTAGTCATCATTGAGTCACGCAATGGCTGAAGTATATTTTCCCAGGATTCCCTGATCAATACTCTATAGGTAGTGCTAATTAACGGATGTCCGTGCTTTAATGCCCAAACGGGAACATTCGTCACGTGTTGGCATGTATACATTTATATTGGCAGGACTGTTGATTTACTGAACCCTTTTTGTGAAGTTCAAACTTCACATTTCTTGCTTGATTAGGTTCAGTAAATAGTTCAATTCTCATAACCATGTTCTTCTGACCCTGTAGCATTTGACCGTGATTAACAAAAATTGACATTTTCACATTTTTCAAAGGCTGATTACCTCGCTGCAAACATTGGAAACGTTACCAAAAATACTTTTTATGACATCTACACACGACAACCAACGCTGGTGGTCAACTAAAATATTAAATCTTTCTTTCTGTGGGTAAATTTTGTCGGCCATGTTGTACTTTAAATAGGTGAAAAAGAACCATATGTAAGATAATGTTACTTCCGCTCTCTTGTAAAACTTGTTTGGAAATACGTTCCACATTTGTTAGTGACTGAGTCTTGTAATGTTTCGTATGCAGTTAGATCAGTTTCTTGTTAAACTTCTGTTCATTTTTTCCAGCACAAAAGAGTCTCCGTACTTACTGCGAATGAAGAAGGAACAGCGCGAAGCCAACTTCAAAGTGGCACGGGACGAACTGAAAGTACTTGGCAACTTTGTGCGTCTTCTCGACCAAGTGATACTGGCGCGCCTAGTGAGCATCGCCAGAAATAATGTAGAACAATTTGTGAAGGACATTGTTGACATGAACCCAGGTGATCTGCGAAGGAACGGACTTTTCAAGATCAACATTACATTCACTGATAAAGGTACTGATCTTTTTTACAATTCTTATTAATTTACACTTTCTAGTCTACTCTACGTAAATGCAATACAACAACACGTGAAATGGGATGTACCTAAGTGACACAGTGACTGTTTCCTCCTCCGTTTTGATGGGTTATGGAACCCGAAACTTAACTATATTAATTTATTAGTCTTGACGTTCAAAATGACTTCTGCACAATCAGTACATCGTTAGCTAATGCAAAGAATGTTTTCAGGCTTGATAAAATTTATTTATTCATCTTAATCTGTTGACATTGTAATAGTGACTTCTGTAGCTATAATTCTTCTGAACAAAACATAGTTCAAAATGGAATTATGTAACATGTTTCATTTGATTACATCTTAACTATATTGGGATCGCATCACGTAGACTTTGTTGGATTTTTTCCCGGTCTACACACCTGTACGGTATGACATTTCTCCTGAAACTGATTGTGATTCTCTCAGTGACGGTCTTGTCTATTTCATAGGTGTCGTCGGCATGAGTCCATCTCGTGAGGACTACACTAGAGTCCTGGGTAAGACTTTGAATGAGATCCCTGGTATTCTGAGTGAAGCAGCGATGCCACTGGATGGATCAGAGGAACCCAAGGCTACTGCCAGGTCAGTTTTGATGGGGACGTCCATGTCAGTGCATTGCTCTGCCAAAATATCGAGCTTCTCTTAAACAAGCAAATGTTTGTAAAAGTTAAATTGTTGCTGGTATCTAGTATTCAGAAGCAAGAATTGAAATGTTTTTTTGAAAATTGATTTGCAGATTATGAACATTGTTGTCCCTACACAGTTTTCATAAAACGTCACTGGGAAATATTTAGAATAATGTTATTTTTTTTACATTAGCAAGATAGCCAGAATTTGTGCAATAGAAAACTGACTATTTTGGGCAAATGTAGTGTGTGGAATTGTTGAAGAATTCGTCTTGGATGTTTAGGATAGTCTAAATATGGTGATTTATTTGTTGGACTATTAAAAATAACTGTAAATCACAAACGCATTGTTTTTTTGGGTAATTTACCACAGGTCTCAGATGGAGGCTGAGCCAATGACACCCGTGTCAGACATAAAACGTAATGGCGAGTCAGCCATGGCATCAGACTGCGGGGAAATTGACGATGATGACGATGATGTCATGCTGGGAGGTGACGATAATGAGAGCATAGGCTCCGTGAGCGACGTAACAGATCCACGTGTTGTACTGAAACAACAGCTGTCAAGCAGTTCAATACTAACAAAGCCGCGACTACAAGACGAAGGTGAGTGGAGTTTGTTCTTCTTTGGCTATTGTTTGGAAACAGAGCTGAGTCAGTTACACATTAGTAGCTATAATCAGTGGGAGACTCGCTAGGTGGCGTTAATGAAGGGAGTTTCCTATTTTCTTATATGATTGAATTGAGAACAGTAAGGTTTTCGTCTACATGGGGGTATGTGTGGTAAAAAGTACCATGGGACCTGAATTAGTGTGATTGGTCAGATGGACTTTTGTTTCAATACTGTCATCTGGTGGCTTTCAAAAGTCAGATTCTACTTAATATGCAGACTACATTTTAGACTTGGAGGGGGTAACTAGTCTGCGTAGTGGCTTAGAATTTTTCGGGTAGTTGTAAATCATGGTGTGATTCACTCACAGTAGGCCTTTTGAAATTGACAAGCAAGGTCAGTGAAAGCAGTTCTTTCTAAACCATCCTTTTAGTAAAAAATAACTCTCAATTGGTATGTGTTACCCAACGCAGCTTAAGACGAGGTTTATGATCATAGCTGAGAAGATAATTGTTTCACTATCCCCTATGGATTCTGAACAGCCTGAGCTTTCAATGAAAACGAGAAACAGAAGCTCAGTCACAGTTTCTAATGTCATCCAATGTATTAAAAATAGGGCGATTTGTAAACCAGGCATTCTGGTGTATTTTGTTAATGATGTATTTGTTGCAGTAAATTACAAATCTTGTTTTGTCCCCCCGATTCAGGTTTTATACAACATGTCAACTTTGATTGTATTACAGAAACCGAACAAGATGTGCCGGAACTAGTCGATTTGTTTGTCGAAAACAACTGTAACACATTTTCCCATAGTATGACATATTACATGTTACCTTACACTTTTCCCTTATAATGCTGGGTCACTGGGCTTAGTGTACTCTTAACACACAACTTCAGAACTTAAAGCAGACTTTGCTGAAATTACACTTCAAGTGCTTAATATTTATAAATCATGCACTGCAGCTCGCAAACATTTTGCCAAACGGGAACTGGCAGCAACAACGCCGTACCCATTTGATAAACTGTCTGTTGAGTGTACTGTGGGAGCTGTTCTGTTTAAACTAAAAAGCAGGATTTTTTAGCTTTTGGGTCACAAAAATGTCACAAGTAGTGATCATCTGGCTTTGTTACATTATGATGTCTCAATTTTAGAATGCGAAAATTTATTGAATCCTTTTCTGTTTTGCTTGTCCTGTGAACAGTTTAAATCCCTAGTCAAGTACAGTTTTAGTGCTTAACTTCTATCATTTCTGCTTTAAATTGACCTGTGCATGCTGACCCTTTTTTAAACGTCGTGCAGAAATGTCTGCATTGGTTATGGTTTGTGCAATTCAATTTGAAGTTGACGTTTAGTGCATTATTTTAGTAATTAAGGCCAAAGATTATAGCATTGGTTCTGGTCTGTTTTTTGTTTTGAAAATCAATACAGTGATTAGTATTTTTTAGTTGCTTATATTTTCATAAAGAAAAAGTCATCTGTTGTCAGTTGATTGGGTTTTGATCCTTACTCTTTCCCCAGCGTCACCTGATGCTTGGGGGTAAGGATCCTTGTTTTTGCTACGCAGGGTTACCGGGTGCCAGCTTTGAGGTGATTTTTTTAAAAAAAAGACAGGTATTCAATCAGATCTGGTTATGCCATTTTTGCCTGGTGTGTCGCACCAGATTCTAGTACAATGAAAAAGTTGCAGAAATTTTTGCAACCAGGGACGTAATGTAGTTAGAATTTGAAACAAAGATCAGTTTAGCAATAACTTGTCTTAATCAGGATTTAGCTTCAGTTGACGGAACGTGGGTTCAAGCGTTGTGAATTTCCAAAAAAAAATGAAGAAATTGGAAGAAGATTGATTTTTGTTTTACGGTTATTAACACCACTGACCTGAAAGTGATACTTAGAAGTTTTTATGGCTGGTGACTGGTAGTGTGGTTTGTTGTAGGTCACAAAGTATCAAAGGAGTTAACGCTCACAAAATCACATGGCTGGCTGTTAGGTAGTGTTATATTGTTAGACAACTAGGATAGCAAATACGACAATGCACAATCGATTCCTCACCACGACATGGTGTTCACTGAGCGTTCAAGAAGACATTGGGTTATTTTGAACAACCTTGTAAATTGTAAGGCCTTGTTTTGGAAATAGCAAACTGAATGAAAGATATATAGAATGGAAATCTCATTATGCCGTAGAAATATATCGCAATTGTTTTTAAGTCTGGTCTGGAGCCATCTGTTGGCCACATCGCTTGACCTAATAAATATAAGTCTGAAAAGATTTTTTCTGCCCCCGACCATGACTCATATTACACGCTTATATACACAATGGAGATCAAAGGCAGGATGCCCACTACTAAGTCTGTTTGGATGTCTGTGTTTGACCAGAGGTCCCGATGGCTCATTGGACCAGAACGTCTGCACGGTTAGCAGAAGGTCAAGGGTTCAATTCCCAGTCGGGGGCAGAAATCTTTTCATTAGGTCACGTGATGTGGCCAACAGATGGTGTACTGACCAGGCTTGATGAATGAAAAATGTACGACTTGTTTATCCATCACTATCTTTGCATTACTTTTATAATAACAAGTCTTGCACTTTCTCACCGTCAAACTTTTAATGTTCTACTGTTGTTGCACATTTCTGTTTTCATCCCATCATTCTCATGTCACCTGCTATGTCATGTCAATCCTCATTTCAAATTCTTTTGAGACTCTCTTTATCTGTATGTATGCAAGGCTTGATAAAGGTTGATTCTGGTTTTGGGAAATTACATAGAGTCTTTTTTTGAGAGAACTGTTTTGTTTAAAGTTGTTTAATTTTAGTGTAATTGTCAATTAAATGTTAGAGAACTCAAGGTCACATTTGTTTCGAGATATCATTCATTGTACTTAAATGAGAATGACCATTTTGGCAGATCACTGTATTTCTTTATCATATTGGTGCATTTTGTATTTTGATTTACAAAGTTTAGTTAATGACTCTTCTGCACGCCTTCCTGTAATTAATTTTGGATCTGATTGTTTTCCAGAGTATTTAACCAAGGAGGAGGATGAAATGGGAGTTGCCACCCCTGATCTCGTGATGAGAATGGACTCTCCCACTCACATTGCTGGTGAAGGCTTTGTGGGACAATACGATCCTCTTGGAAAGGAGAACATTGAACAGAAGCTATTTGGAGAGTAAGGGAACACAACATTATGATAATTTTTGCCTTGTCACTTTTTATTTGGCTCCAATGAAAGTGTCACTTTCAGTACTCAATAATATCCTCTAAACGCTACTAGTATCTCCATCTAGTGTGTCGTCATGGTACTAGCCTATACACTTATATTGCTTCCTTAAAGTGACTGGGAGGCTTATTGATTCCAGCTGACTGACTTTTCAGTGACTCGTAGCCGGGAATCACTTCAGGCCGAAATAATCGATCGGACATAGTTCCGTTTTCCCCCATCATGATGTCCAGAGACCAGCCACTCTAAAACGTAAAATTTGTTGCCACTGGTTAAGCAGTCATGACATGCAATTCGGTCATGCTTAGTTGTCATGGCTAGAAATGTTGCATCGTTTTGTCTCATTACTTTGCCATGTAGTAGAATTTGAGTATGGCATAGTCTGGAACAATTGCATTGTGGTGATAGTGATCTCATTCAAAACATTCAAAAGTACCGTGTTTTTCTGATAAATTTGTCTGATTACTTCAACACCTCAATCTTAATGCTTTTGATTAATGGTATAATGCATTTAATCCATAAAAGATGACTTTTTTTAAATGAATCGTGACTCCGTAGAAAATTTTTCATTTTCAGTGAAACGTACAAATCAGCCATGAACCTCCTTTCAAGTCGACTACGTGAGTCATTAGAAGAGATCCAACAGTTCTGCGATGACCAGTCATGGCTCAACGAAATCCACAGTTTCTGTGTGGCGTGGAAAGCCAGCACGTTGCTGGAATACAAGAAATCCCAGGCATTCACTATCGAGGTAAAGTTGCATTCCGCTGTATGATATTGCCATAATGTAAACCCCGATGCACCCGTTGTGCACATTGGTGAGCCTTACTGTGCTGACTTTGTTGAGATAGAGTTGAATGAACTCCCTTGAACTGAATCCTTTTTGAGTGACATCATGGCCTAAACATGATTTGTGATGTTGAACGAAGATTCATCTGGTGATGGAAGCACACATGTGAACATTTCACAGACCAAGTCTTTGTTAATTGTAGTACTGCATAAGGTTACCGGAAATTAACCTTGCTTGCTTGTAAATATAATCCGTGCCTGTTGATTAGAAGTCACATACTCGAAACTGTCGTTAATTTTTCTGTTTAGCAACAGCGCAGCACGGTTCCTTAACATGGAGTTGAGTTCAGCAGTCTTTTAGGCGATTCAGCCCTGATTTTATTGAAAAATTGCTATTCGTGGAAACTCAAACATTGCTAAACCTATCGAGCTTGGATAACTGTTGCTATCAACCACTATTCAAGTAAAAACCGTTCAGTACCAGAGCTAAATTTGGTGACCTGCAGGTCGCAAATGTGACCTCTGGTTTTGTTTAGCAACCTGATAACGTTCCCAGGTCGCCACAAAGTCTTCGCACTATACATCCGAGCTGGCCCAGATGGAAATCAAAATTAGAAAGGTCCCAATTGTGTCCGTGTGCATCAGCATGTGAACTTCTGCGCAGGGTGTTAGGCCAATATGTCTTAGGCTGAGAGAGCAATTTGAATATGAAGACTGTTGGGTAATACAAGCATGGGATTAGATATTACCATGTGTGGGCAAACTTGGTTTGCATGGTTTACAAAATGTAAGATGTTAACACACGGTGAATAAGAGGCATATATCGTGTCAAAAGCTTATGGGTCTGAATAGTTATTTAAAACAAAAATTTGGAGGGAGAAATTCTCAGCATATTCTTTTTACCCGTTTTTCTGTCAGTACTGTTACATTTTGTAATGCATGTGTCTCTTGTTTCACTATAGTATCCGGTATGTGGCTTTGTTTGATTGTTGAATTCCGCTGTTCATTGTTACATTTTAAATTGTATAGAGTCATGTAGAATGACATAAAACTGTTGGATTTCACTACATTTAACTTTTTGATTAATGTGTAGTGTTCAAAATGTTAAATGATTTCCATTGTAGTTATAGTATGATTTTTAACCCTTGTTTATCATGTTTCATTTAACTAATTGCAGGTTGTTTGTTGGTATTGTTTTTTGTTGGTTTTTTGTTGGTTTTGATTTTTATTGGTTTCTGAAGGATTGTTGATTGTTTACAATAGTTCTGCAATTTTATGCCCAAAGAGAACCAATGTAGGTCTCTTGCTAGGAATTATTATTCTCCCCTTGACATTTAGTGTCGTCTGCCATGAAACTGGGCATTTAACATAATTAGCTATTTAATGTTTCTGTTAAATGTTTGTACGGATGGTTATGTAAATAGTTGTAAAAAGTTCATTTAGGACAAATAATTTTTTGTTAACTAACTAGAATTTGCGCGGGATTGCCTAATCAACTGTAACACCAGCCTTCAGTTCCAAGCAAGAAGACATTCAACCATTATATGTCCATGTCCCTAGCGACGGGATACCTCTGTATTTGTTTCTGTAGATATCTTGTTTTCTGTTTATTCCTTGGGCTAGGTACACATTTTGTTTTAATTCCTGGCATTTACTCCAGTTATGGTGTACATCTTAAATCTGCGCATAACTGCATAAAATGTTTCCATGGTCAAGATTGCTTTTTGGGTTAGCAACAAACTAAATTACACTTTCCTTGATGTGTTAAGGTACTCATTGTCAAAAGCTTTAGCCAGCTTCACTTGTGCTCTTATATTTGACTCATAAGAGATGAGGGTAGCCTGCCTCATCTCTATATAGATAGTGGTACCAGTCAAATCAAGATTTTCACAGTGCTTATTGAAATACATCTGTTTGGAACCCTTTGAGTCTAATCATGGTGTCACATTTTTTGTGCAATTAGTTATGTAGACAGCCTTCTTTTTCCATTCATTTTTGCGGGCTTTCATAAACGCAGCTGCAGTAATGCTTTACCATAGGTTAGATTAGTTGTGATGATTTTTTCAACAGATTCCGTTTTGGGAGAGTTTAGATTTGGAACCTGCAAAATGCCTGGTTTGTATGGAATTTCATTATCAAAGGTGTCAGAAGCTCACCCGTGACACATTGTGTTTAAGAAAGTCATTCCTGTTGTGTTTTGTTCAATTTGGGAGCCAAAGCCACCTGTCTCAGAACTAATCATTGTTACTTTTGTAGTAGTAAAATTTGTTCTGTTAGGAATTTTATGAAATGTGATTATGTGATTATGTTGGCACAAGATTTGTCTCAAACGTGTCGCAACATATGTTGATTCTATTTAGGAAGCAGTTGCAATTTTCAGCCTGCATTTCTGAAGGATTGAGTCTCAAAATAGACAATATTATCACTGCCACTAGATGGCATGTAGTACCTTGCAATAGATGGCGCTGTGTGTTACAATATGGCAGCTTCCAGTAAATAACAAATATTGCCCGTGATTTAGAAGACTTAGGTTTATAGTCAGCTCAAGTTCTTAATGTATTTTTGGAATAGAATTCTTTCACTACTAGGACTTGTAGTAAAAATACTGTACTATGATAAGTGGAATTTGACCACGTTGTTTAAGAGAGTTTTTGTTTTCACTTTGATTTGTTGTGTTGCTTTTTTGAAAGCTTTAGTTTCAGTTGATTGTTGCTTGCGTCATTGCGGCCAGTTGTTATTTGCATTTTCAATTTACTTCAATATAGGTTCCCAAAGTGTGTCATATTTTTCAGCATGCACCTTTCAAGCTTATTGTATCTCATAGACTACAGTTGTACAATATGTGTTCATTTTGTTTACACTACTGGAGCCTCAGTCAATTGTTTGCAGGAGGGAAGTCTTACCCCTGTCAGCTTTAAGCTTAGAGGTGTCTGATCATGGGTGGCGCAGCCCCCTATGGTGCGCCACCCATGCTAATTATAATCATTCATAAGCATGTACCGAATTGATTGTCCATTAAGAATCGAGTTGTAATCGTCATGATTTTCACTGCTTTTTAAAACAGTTAAAACTTGTTTTGCATTGTTGGCATGCAGTTAGTTATCTCCACTCATATTTTGAGAATACAATCGTAATGGGCTGTCTGCACCAGTGACTAATGAGGGGTAATAATATGTACATGCAGTATTCATCTTATCATCAACACTGTACTGATTTTGCAGCAAAAACTGACCGAGATTCGCAACTGGTCGGAAAAAGTGCGCATCCTGGAAAAGAGCTTCATGACTGAAAATGGTTTCTTCCTGGTCGACTGTTCTGACATTCAGCGTAAATTAATACCGCGACTGAACCACATCTATAAAGAGCTGGTACAGGGAGTGGCGGATGAGGCGACGTCCAATAGCAAACAGTTCTGCGAGCTGATGAGCAGGATTATTAAGGTATTTATTTATGGAATAATTTTGAGGGTCTGGCGATCAGATGGTTTTAATACAGAAAATTAAATAAGTAAAAATTCTCCCATTGGGTAAAAGCTATTGCTCAAATTGCTGTTTTCCTGTTTATTTCATGCAATCATGCTTAAATTGTCACCATGCATGTTTGATGACAATTGCTCAGCACAAATCGTGATACACTAAAACAAAAAATTTCTTAGAGTTGCATTTTGCCCCCATTCAGCTGACAACAAAAACGCAGCAGTTTAATGTCACTTTAATGTATCTGTGAATTGTCACTCTTGTGTCAGTTCCCTTCTCAGATCAGTCAGAGGTTAAAATGGACACTGCAAAACCTATGTGAGCAGTATGCTGTGAGCAGTACTCGAGCACGCCTTCAGATGGCGCACTATGAGTGTTTGCGTGGGCTTGAAAGCTTACTTTTAATGAACAAACATTATTCAGTTTGTCAATTTATATTCTTTGCATAATCTACACTCTGTTATATCACGACACCACAGTAGAGAGTGCAGGTGGTGCTATCGCTTTTACACATTCCAGTTCTCTGGTCCTCAAACAAAACGCTGGTCATAGCGTGTGACTGTGTAGTTTGTGTTATTCAGTTTCATGTTGGTATTGATCATATTGTATCATAGATACTAGTTGGATATGGACTGTAGGATGACATAAAATTTCCGTCACTAACCAACACTGTTGGTACTATTTCCAGGAAATGAAGGATAAAAAGGAGTCCATTCAACATTTTGCCACGTATGCGAAACAGGTTCATGAGAATAGAAAGAATGTGGTGGCCTACCAACAACGCGTTGAGTACATCAAGTCTCTCTTTGAGGTATGTTGGTGGTGGACATAGCGTGTGAACCCACTGTAGTTGAAAAACTTTTGAGAAGCACTAAATTACATTTTTTCAAAATAGTAACAGGTTATTGAAGACAAGGTGGAGACAAAATTTCATTGATGTTTCGATATATTAAATGCAAATCATCATCAGGATAAAGTAATCACAGAATGAATAACAGCGGAATATTTGAAATGTCAAAAAGATATTGTGTCTGTTTGTGTTCAGACATTCAGTTATTAAGCAGACACCAATTTGATAGTAAATCTCATTTGATTCTAATTTACTTTTTTGTCATTGGATGGAATTAGACTTCTGAATTTGGCCCTGGTTGAATCAAGTGAAATTAACAGTTTTACTCTTGACTTGTTGCAGCGCCACAAACAGGAGACTCAATAGCCCCATACAGCTACCTGCAAACAATGTGTAGGTTAGACCATTGGTTTCGTGGGGGCCTCCTAGTGAATATTGACCTTCACACCAATGGCTAGGTGGCACTAGAATGGAGTCTGTTGAATAATTTTTACGTGCCGGTTATTTGCTATTTTGGCATTACATGTATCCTAAAGACTTGTAGTTTTGTGAGGTGTTGTCAAGTTGAAATGAATTACAAAACGCCATGTCAACACTGCTATGTGCCATTCAAATCAAAAACAAGCTATTTTCTTGAAACATCTTGTTTACTCACTCATGTTCAGGTGATCCGTATGAGTTATCGGCAGACGTCAGAGGAGGAAGAAAATGATGAGTCGGCCACACAGTCCATGTGGGAACTGTTTCAGTCACAGCTTCAGGAGGCTACGGAGTTCGTCAACTTTCAGACACCTCTGGTGACTAAGGATCTCGACGACGCATACCAGGTATGAGAAGTGAACGAGAGTCTGGCGAAAACCAAGATTGGTTTGGTTGAAACATAGGTTTGTTGTGTCAAGATTTGTAGATTTATGTTGTGTTGTTGTTACTGTTGTTGTTGTTCAAACCTCTGTCTTAGTTTAGTCGTTAGTCTTGGGTTATTTGGTTGAAAGCTTACACTGCAGTAGTTGATATTTTTTGGCTTGTGAATGTAGTCACTGTGGTGATATGGATTTTAGTTTGCTTGCAGATCATTGAGACTTGTGTTTGTGTAAATCTAAACATTTGACAATACTTAGGATGGATGACATGTGGAATATCTCATCTGGTTTGGTTGTCTGTCAGTGTTCTTTACTGCTACCATTAGCTGAACACAACAACGTTGTACGCAAAACTGACTCTTGTTTTATGTGAAATACCATGAAGTATTTTCTGCATCTTTTTTATATGTTAGACAACGCATCCCAGGAAATCACTTTTTGAATTGTAAATCGTTCACTCCCGTCGGTACAAACCACTATAATCAAGACCGTGCATCAGTGTCCAGTTAGTGTCCAGTTATCTGTCCATTCATGTGTGGGAAGTGCGTGTGTTACACATGCGGCAGCCTGAAACATGTTAAATAGCATTACAAAGTGTAATGTCTAGTTAAAGGGCCAATAAACTTGTGTCTTCCGTCTACTTTCTCAAAGAGTTAGTGCCCTGGCATCCAGAGGGCGACAGAGGGTCAGGTCCACATGGCTGTTGTGTGATCCCCTCACTAGGTATTTGACAGCCCCTTCAGATCCTGATACATTCAGATGCCCCTTCAATTGCTCACAGTTGAGTCACATTTTGTGAATTATTCTGCATGGTACATGCTTAGTATCAGCTTACATTTAGATCAACTGCTTCAGTCTTTTAGTTGCAGTTTTGGTTTTGCTGACTGAAATAGTTGAGCACACGTAGCTGTAGTTTGCACCAGAGTATTTCAAATAGGTCTGCTATTGCCTGTGCACGTTTGTATCGTCTGATTTGCGTGTGCTTAAAGGAGAAAGAAAGGAAAAAAGACATCGCAAAGACTGCTAAGAAACCGTCGGAGCTGATGGTAAACAGCAAGAATCTTGCTTCAGCTGTTAACTTTCTCATCGCTTCAATAATGAACGCTGATGATCTTTCTTTCAGATTATGATTTGAAGGATTTATGCTTACTCATAACAATATGCTGTGTGAATAGAGGATGATTTTTCAACAAACTGACTTTGGCTTTCAAACAGTTATTAGCTGTAAAATTTCTCTACTGTTTTGGACAGAATATGATGAGACAAGTGAAATTATTACTTTCTCATTTTTCATAGATTAAAGTTTTGTAGCACCAATTTAATGATTTGCATTGTTCAAGTTATGTACCTTAACCACCAACAGTTAACATTTTGATGAATTGTGGGTTTTCACAACAATGAAGTTATTGTTCATTGGTCACATTCATCCAAACTGTAGTCTGGTGAAGTGGAAACTGTACAAGAAGGAGATTCGCTAAGTAGAAGCAAAGGGTTGAATTAGGGAACAAATGGGTTTAATGACTGGTTTTAAGCCATGTGAAGGTTGACTCTGTTACCTTGCTTGAATTATGTAACATAACAATTATAGACTGAGATGGATTCACTTTTAACCTGGTTTGTTAACTCTTTAATGTCTACTTGATAGGTGTGTGGCAGGAATTTACAGGTGAATATAACCTGCAGTCTAACTGACAACAATAATTGCACTTTTTCATTATAGCATACAACATTCTTTTTGCATCTCGTTTGATGAATCTGCAACATGTTACACTCAAGTTGAGCTGTATAGCTTAACTGAATCATTCATAAATCCTTGTTGATCTAAAACATGTTTCATTTTTTAAAATGTATCAGCACTGGTGTCTATAACAAAATAATTAGTTATAGTTATGAATATGTAAATCTTAAAGCAGCACGGAAATATAGTTTGCAAACATTTTAAGTCTGGTCAGCATGCCACCTGTTGGCCACATCATGTTATATTTGTTAGGTCACGTGATGTGGTCAACAGGTGGCGTGCAGACCAGACTTAAAAATGTTTGCGATACTTATAACCACGTGTGAATTAATCTCCTGGTATCATTGATTGGAGATAATTGAAATGTCTTTGATAAAGTAAATTATGAAACAAATTGTAATTATAGGATTAAAACTAGAATATTCCACCTCCAAGTTGTCTGCAATCGCAGCAGTATTATATGTTTTTAATGTTCTCTGGTGCAATGGATACCTGTGGTTTTATTCACGCATTCAGGAACAAATTTATGTGTAACTGTCTTGTGTCGACTGAGAGACTGAATATTCTGTAACTGTATTAATTGAACTAATTACTGTTGACATAACTGTCTTGTGTTGAGAAATTAATGTGTTTGTGGTCATGAAGATTGATGTTCATTCCCAAATAATTGTTACTGCTTAATTCCAGGTCAATTATCATCTGTTGTTTTCAGAAGACTAACCCTTGCTTATTTGCCTACTTTCAGAAACTGGAGAAAGAGGCATATCAGTTGTGTGACCATATGACCCAGGGGGTCTACCTTGACCCAACTCAGAAACCCTCCAAGCTCATAGCATCAATGAAGCTGGTAGGGAACATTTTAATCAATATTTAAATGTTATTCTCATCTACATTTCCTTGATTATGCTCATGGTCTGGGTTTATCGTGATGAAAGCAGTGATCATTTCTAAATATAGTCTTGCTTCTTAAAGCTTAACTTTAACACAGAGTTTTGTTATTTTATGTCTATTGGTCTAACCAGATAGCAAAGTCTTAGCACAATAAGTAAACAAGAATTTAAACCACATGCAAATGATAGTTGAAGCTGCCTTTTGGTACGATGTTGCATCACCACGAGGTCCCAGCCCAAACAACAAAAGGCTGATAACAGTTGTATTGAATAGGGGTCTGAATAGAACACTATAATTGCGTGTCGGTGTTATTCGCAGCTCTTTGAATTAAAAGGTGATTCTCGTGACATAGACAGAAGCAACCCAATATGTTTAACTGTTCGTTACATTTGGCAATTTGTGGCACTAGTGGGCTCAAAGCGATGCTCTTAAATGTAGGAACCAAATTTATGTTTTCAAATCTGTTGTGGTCATGCTTGCTGACGACTTAAACTTTAAATCACCTGTAACTGTGTTATATTTTATTGGTCATTTTTCTGATGCAGGTGCAGGCACAGTTTTCAGACGTCAAGCGCAAACTGGAGGAAGTCAGTAAATGGAAGCATTCGATAACCAACAAGTCGCACAAGCTGTCGTTTTTAGATGAACTCTCCAAAAAGATGGACATACGACAAGAGTTGTGGAAGTACGTGGATGTGACGGAAAATGCGATCATGGAGTGGAAGAGACTGTCATTTAAAAAGGTCAGTCTTTGTGTGGTGGTAGGGTTTGACTTATGCCGGCCTAATTTTTGATCCACTGCTCATAAGTTTAGGGGTCAAAATATAATACGTAAAACTATCATTTAAAAGTTAATGTTGTTGTCAGTGTCGAATTCTAATCCAAAATGCTTCAGGACTTAAAACATTTTAAAACACTCACCCGGTTCTGAATTGCCAGCAAATGAGGTGGCGACTCAAGTCACACAAAATGTGTGCATGCGGCATTTTTGAGTTTGCAATCGTCATCAACCCCCAAAAAGTAATTGAGTCCTATTGTCTTTCGTATTCTTATTGGTAATGGAAATCAAGTCCTGTAATGGTAAGGAATATGGTGAGACTGATTGTATGAGTCTAAGTGGTTGATTTCATTTTTTGATTTTTGGCAGCTTAATACTGAGAGGAAATGCAATGTTTTAAAAACAGGAATACTTCTTGTGCAAATAAGCATAACAGAGTCTCAAGAAAACAATTACCTGGACCTCATGGTTGAGATTTACTGTGATGTGTGTCTCCCTCTGGTGTCTATAAGGAAACCTTTTGGATACCCCTTGCTCTGTTATACACAATCAAGTCATTTCAAGACTGGCAGTATCAGATTTGGTGAGGTAGCAAGACTGACTGTTACATCTTAATACCAAGCGTATAAGACATCCATTGTCCACATAAACCAGTTTGATTCTGATGCAACTTCTCTCATCCTCAGATCAACGTACAGAAGATTCTTGACAAGATCATGGAGTGGCAGGCGACGGCTGGTCACATGAAAGACCACCTACCTGATGGGGACAAGGTGCTGGCTCACTGGTTCAAGATGTTGACCGACTTCAAGCAGCATCTACCTATGCTGCACAAACTGTCACACGAGGCTCTCAAGGTAGGGGCTCCAATGAACTTACTATTTTTGGACCGTTTGAGATGTTAACTGACTTTGGATGGCATCTAATCATGATGCATTGACTGTCTTATGAGGCTCTTCCATTATTGGGATATTAACTGCAAGGATATTTCGACTTGTGCAAAGGTGGTTGACAAAGTATACTGTTATAATCTAGCGCTCCACGTAGTCATCCAGTCACCTTTGGTGGCAGAGACATTTTGCAAGTGTTTTACTTGTGAAGTCGGTTGCTAACTCAAGAAACTGTTGGCAAGACTTTGCACTTCACGTGCATTATCTCATCAAACTCGCAAGACAGCACACCTTAGTGAATGGACACCAGGTTTCACCTACAAAATAAATCTGATATTATTACATAGTTGTTCAGTCTCTACCATTAGACTCCTCATTACAGAACAGTAGTGAACAATGTAAGTGTTTTTAACTTGTGATGAATAATTGCACCAAACACTGTCTGATGTATTAACCTCATTTTCAAATCTCATTCACCAGGCTCGGCATTGGAGGTCAATATTTGTTGGCTTTGGTGAGATCTACGACCCGAGCTGGGACTTCACTGTTGACGATTTGTTATCCTTTGATCTCGCCAAACACTCACTGTTGATTAACAGTGTCCACCAGGGGGCGAAGGCAGAGTTCGCTCTCGAGAAACAGCTGGTAAAACTGCGACGGATGTGGGAAGAGAAAGAGTTCAAACTGGCCAAGCACATACCTGATAGTGTTTACTCAGGTGAGAGAACATTCACAGGATATACTTTGGTAAACAACATACAACCAAATATCAGATTGTATACCGACCCATGTATTGGTGCTTATTTCCCTTATTCTCAACATGGGGTATCCTTGTCAGAACAAACTCTTGACATCTGTGTTTTGAGTACCTATTTTTCCAACAAAAAACAATTGAAGCTGCATGTTGCCCTCTTGATCTGGCTACAATATGAAAATCGACTTGAGCTGGATTGCTGCTACTCCATGGCTGACATCACATTCAAACCATCATAGAATCAAAACAAGATTTATTTCTTTAATAATGAACACAAAAGGCAAGCTTGTGCTGCCACATTTTCTCAATACACAACAGATTGTCAAGTGGTAACGTGGTGAATGATTACGTGTGGCCTGGATAATAGTGCAATCTAGAGGACGGGGAGGCAATGTTTGTTTAAAAAGCATCATGTCTAATCGTATACACTGTAAAATGGTATTTCTGCCAAGTGAAAATGTTATCCAATGGCACCAGCTGCGATGAAGAAGTACTACCAGCTGCAGCCAGGTGGCGATAACAGTCACTGGTCCTGCATTGTAGCCCTCCTTGCTTTCTAAAATTCGCTCATTTCTCCTTAAAATAACAAATGACATTGTGTTTGCAGGCCAGCAACTTCCATCGTCGCTGACTGGTGGCAAGAAATTGAAGCGATTTGAGAAGTACCGTCTCGAGAAGGCTCTGGCCAACACTCCCAAGGGCCTGGATGTGAGGGATGATGACCTATATGTGTTGATAGGGGTGGAAGAGCTCAAATATCTACTGCAGGTAGGTGGCGCATGCCGATCCGGGACCCCAGTCAGCCACTGAATACCAGTTTCCATTAATCGTCATATAATTGAGAAAATATTTTCTTGCACTAGAACGTACTACGCTCATCTGTCATTTTATGCCAAGTTGGCTGTCGTTTAGTTGTCTCTACCTCATTGGATCTGTGAATTGATTATGTAAATGTTTACATGTAAGCAGCTTAAGGCATTTGCTACTCTGAACACAGTAGTCTGCTCTTATGTACATAAATATGTCAATTTGGATGAGAGACCCCAGTGCATAGTTCTGTTTTAAAATAATGTTCATTGCGCTATGCTTTTTTTCTTTTATTTCGTTTCTCTTTTTATCTCTTTTCTTTTCATTTTTCTTTTTTTCCTCTTTTTATCTTTTTTCTCCTTTTTCCTTTTTTTTCTGTTTTTTTTTTACTTTTTTCTCTTTCTTTTCCTTTTCCTTTTTTTTCTTTTTTCTTTTTTCCTTTTCCTTTTTTCTTTCTTTTTCTTTTTTCCTTTTCTTTTTTGAGGTAAAGCATTTATTAATCCAACCAGCCAGTCCATAGTTGTACAGCAATATGAAATCTAGTCAAGTATATCAAACAGATAGAAATATTATCGAACCCTATAAAACTTAGTTGCTAGGCAAAAAAGAAGACCACCTTGCCTGGAATCTCTCAGGAGCCAATTTATGTTTGTAAATAATTTTTTCCAGGTTGTGGTAATCACAAACATCCTGTAAAAATGACTGGACATTGGGCTTACCGTTTTGCTGTCTTTGCCTATATATAAATAAATGAAATTTCGCTAATCAAAAAATTAAATTTACAACTTCCAATCTACAGGCTGGATCTCCAAACAAGGCGGTAGACATTTAACTGCAGAGGAAAATTACATTGGTTTATCGTCCATGTTTTTGAACATCTCCAAAAATTCTGAACAAGTAAACATTCCCAATACAATTAAATGTAGAATTGTTTCTTTGTTTTAGTAAGAGTTTGTACACTGCGCTATGCTCACTCTGTCTCACATTTGTGTGATTTTCCTGCTTTATATGAAATCCTGATTTCTTTGAATGTTTTTATTCGTTATATTTTGGTGATGATCATGTACAGCCAATTTCACTTGTTCGTCATATATTTTCCACGTTTTATGATTTTGAGACAAATTTGTGTTGTGTTCACAACCACTAGGTGGAGCATTTCATCTAGCAATGAAAGGATGGCCAGTTTATTTTTTCAGAAATCACAAAATTTTTATTCACCATCTTTCGTTCATATTTGAGATAGATGATAATTCTGTTGATCTTGCATTGTACAGGACAGTCAGCTAACTCTCAAGTCTATGTTGTCATCGCCATATTTGGCCGACCTGCGCAGTGAAACTGAGGCTTGGACGGATGCACTGAGGCAGATAGAAGAAATCATTGATCTCTGGTCCACCTGTCAGACCAAGGTGTGTCAGTAGTTCTCTTAAATTTTTCACCATTATGATAATAATTCTTCAGTTTAGGATAAAAATAGGTGCTAAAATTGTGATCAGCTTGTGAGTCTTGTTACATCACTGCAAACGTGGTTTGGTGAGAGTGAAGTTTTCTGAAATGAGAATTGTAATTTGGTAAAAGAAATTTCACATGTCAGCCATAGTGTGTCCCAAACTGAAGAATGTTTAGCGCGTGTTGTTTTATTTTCACCTTTAAGTGTTAAAATGCTTTTTCAGAGAAGTTCTTGTCTTAGCCTTTAAAAATGGCAATTCCTTCCTTTCTCTGATATCAACGTGTTGAATTGATTTCTTTCATTTTTTGAAAGCTATAATTATATTAATTTTTGGTAAACATACCATGACTCAAGATCAAGTTAGAAATGACGCATAAGAGCCTGTTGTAGAAGAATTTTAAGTTAGTATCTTGTAATTTTGTTTAGCTTTGTGGAATATGAAAAGGTCAGTTTTCTGAGGTGTTTTTATCTTTTACAGTGGCTGTACCTTCTGAAAGTGTTTGAAGATGCTGAGATTTACAGAGCTATGGCTAAAGATTGCTTCACATTTATAGATGTCAATGAAAAGCTCAAGGTAAATACACGACTGTGATTTTGTTACTATTTGTAATGAATAAAACATTTTGTTAAAAAATTGATATTTGTTTATGGTAATTTGTCAAACTTCATGGGATTTATTTTTCAAAATTAAAATACAATATTGTACGAAGCCATGTAGTTTTTGTAGCTACCCATAACATTTCTTTAAAAGTATCAATTAAGCACAAAATATGCTAGTTGCTGGAGACAACGGAGCTTTTTCAGTCATCAAGGATTCAGACAGTGTAATGATTAGGTTGGAAATGGACAACCATTTAAAAATTTATTTGTCTGAAACGCGAAAGGACTTCACGATGGTTGACAATTAACTTAAGGTTATTGTTTTACTGTCGAAGTACATTGTTTTAGGAATACCAGATTGACATGGTGCTTTCAATAATGGTTCTGTACTTGGTATCTTAAACAGGAAGTTATGGCCGCTGTCATCAAAGATCCACTCATCACTTCTGTCCTCCAAAAGAGGAGAGCAGACAAGTCTTACAGGCCTCACCAGGGAGAGAACCTGCGTATACTGTTTGTCAATCTGATCAAGACCCAGGTGGGGTTCAGGAGAGTTACTTTTAGTCACTCAATTAACACAGTCTTGATTTTTTCGTGTTCAGTCAACCAATGATTTAATAGTCGTGCAGCATTCTGCAGTAAAGTTGCATTAGTTACTGTTTGGTGTTAAATCTGTAGAAGACAATCATGCAAGACTTGTTTCATTGATAGTGTAAGCATATAAAATATTTTTACAGTGGCTCCATTTGCATCTGAAGAAGCTATTTCCAATGCTGAATTAAGTCTTAATTGTTGGTTCCATTCCAGAGCAATTTGTTGAAAATTTTTGTCGAAATTCGTGTATAGTATCAATGAAGATTTTCGAATTTCTATTTGCGACAGTGTTCTGTGATGTATGTATGACCTATTATAAGTTACATAAGGCTTTTAAATACCTTATGTATGTGTCTCTAATTCATTTTGTGTTAACTTCCTGATTTTCAAAATTATGCTGCATATCTCTTCAGGAGACAATCCTTCAAAATTTAAAGAAGCTACTGAACAGCACTCGGGCAGAATTTCCACGTCTCTTCTTCCTTTCGGATGACGAAGTGGTGAAGCTATTGTCCATCTCGCGCAACCCTAAAGCTCTCCTACCGACTGTCAGGAAGTGTTTCCATGGCATCCAGTCTCTTACGTACTCTCTGCCACCAGATGACTCCAATATGAACTCGCCTCTGGATTTTACACTCAATGGTAATGAAACTCATGTTGGTTTTCATGGAAAGATGGTACATGCGTTGACTTTCTGCTTACATGGAGTTTACATTTGTGAGATACTCATGCCTCTGTCATATGGAGCTTCTGGCACCAATTCAATGAGTTTACGGCAGAAAATGTTCACATCACCCAACAGTAGGAAGATTATTGGGAGCGTTGACCGAGTTCTGACATTCAAAATCGCCAATTTCAACTACTGACTAGATGAAAAATCACTGTATAGAACTTATAGCTTGAAGCAGCTAAGCGTCACCCACAATTTATGACCAACGCTTGAATTCTAAACCGATTTTTCATTGTGTTTTTCAAAAGATATTGACTATCACAAGTGACCAAATCACACTACGACACAGTTTGTCGTAGTCAGCATGCCACCCGATAAGTTATCATTTGACTTTGCTGCTCATAAAATAAATCAAGTCTTTTAGCACATAGCACATAGCAAATGAACGATATCAACATATTGCCTGTCATTTGTTTCAGTCAGCTCGTGAGGTCAGCAACAGCAAGCACTGAATGTGCTGCAAGCTTTCAAGAATCATTTACGTGTTTAAAAAAATTATAGTATTAATTGCTTCACAAGTTCAGTGCACTCACTGCGCCTTTGTTTAAGTCATGTGACCTGGTGCTGGGTCTGCATGCTCTTTGATACTTTTGACTTTAAAGCCTGTCTTCAACGGTAACACATGTAAATTTGGTTCCTACAGTTTAGAGCATATCACTCTGAGCCCACTAGTGCCACCTGCACGCAATGGTGTTCTATTCAGATCCCTATTCAATACAACCTTTTGTTGCTTGTGCTGGGATCTCGCGGTGACGCAACATGGCTCGAAAAGGCAAGCTTCACTTATCATTTGACGGGCTTACATTTGCGTGATTGAACTCACGTTTTCTTATTTTACTAAGGCTTTTCTAGGACTATCTGGTTAGCCTAATACACCTAAAGTAATAAAATTCCGTTGAAGTTAGGCTTTAAGTAGTGATGAACTGATGGGTGATAACATGGAAAAGTAATCAGTTATGACCAAAAAACCTAGTGGTTGAGCCTAATACAAACAGTCATTATGTATTGATGATCAGCTGGTGAACACTGTCCAATCACCATTACTATGAAAATTTATGCGATTTCTATCTCGATTTTTTTCGTTATTAATAAAATTGAATGATGACCACATGCATGCTACTCAGCAAAATTGGATTAATGATTTTGTACTAATCTGTTGCACTTTTTGTTTAAAATTTTTCAGTAATCAGATTAATTAGTTATGTAATTATTTTGGTCACCCCTTACAGCGCTGGATTTGAACAGTAAGTTACCTCTATCCCGTACAATGCCACCATCGCCTGTAGAGTAGATGCCGCCTTTTCGATTGTGTGGATATTGATGCTAGCGCCCCCGTGTGTTTAGGGCAGTATTTCCTACACGTTTAGTGCAACAGTAGCTGTTTGTCATTTTCTACTTGCATGTTCTAGGCCAGGGTAGAGGTTTTGCATTTTTTAGTTTCGTCATGTCTTTGGTTTATGGAGTTTCAAATAATTATACTTCGTATGGAGTGAATTTTTATGGTTTGAGCATGGGCACGTTTGAAATTTGATTATCTCAACACTGGAAATTTTCATTTTAATGAGAAAAATTGTTTAGTCATGTTTAGCTCTTTGGCCATTGAATTTTTTGCTGTACTTAGTTTATGATAAACTGACCCAGTACAAGAGTCATTCCTGCAGAGGGTGACTGCGCTGGCGTTAAGAGTTCCTTTCATCATGAACGTCATCCAATCTACAACTATTTACCCATCTCTACAAGGATTAATTGAGGAAATATTTGTTAATTTTTTTACTGGATAATTTCCTTTACTCAAAGTTGAAACTGGTCCTTTCCAGTGGTTCTTCTGTCAGACATGGTCTTATTTTATTTCTTTGTTTTGAAATTCTATTTCTTGTGTCTTTGAGCTTTTGTATGATTCCCTCTCCCAACAGCACACAAACTCCAGGTCACCGCCCTCAATGGTGGCCATGGTGAGCAGGTACCACTCAACAAACCCATCGCTGCCATCACTAGCGCCACCCAGTGGCTGTCCAACCTGGAGCGACTGATGAAGAACACGATGGCCTCTGTTCTGCAGGAATGTGTTCAGGCCAGAATGGATGATGGTAAGATACTTGTCTAGCATTTTCTGTTGCAAGCTCACCAAGTCCAACAAGCCGTGTGCTTACCCAAGTTTGCACCCTTTGCGTTATGTATTACTGATTCTTAATCCAAAATTCATAAAAGTTCAAAAATGCTCAGATTTTGGTATACCAAACTTAAAAGTGACAAATTCCTTATGGCAAAATATTTGCAAAATTGCACGCTAACCTTTTTGGCTATTTCTGTTTTTATCACTCTTCTGAAGATTTTGCTCAATTTTTCTTGTAAATTTGACACTATTTTACTGCATTCAAAACTTGTAAGATTGAAGAAGATACAAACATGTATTACTATAATAATTATATTTCTGATCTTTGACTAAAGAAGTTTGTTTTTATTTGTTTTCTGTTATATACTCTCAGAAACCTGTGGTGTGCGATAATATATCAAAGTATTAATGTGGGCCGGGCGTCACTTTCTTTCCTCAATCATGGAAGCATTTTTAAATTATTTTCAGGCAACAACGGACCCAGTAAGATTCTTTCTGAGCTCTCGAGAATCGAGCAAGCGATGAAGTCCACAAATCAGGAGGGAGTAGATGACATGGTGAAGGAGGTCAAGCAGACATTCTCGCACTGGTTGGTCAGGTTCCCTGCACAGTGTGTGCTGGTAGCCGAGGCCATTTTGTGGGAGAGACGGATGTTTAGAATTCTCTCTGAGCAGACATTGCACCAGCTGACCTCAGTCAAGTAAGTGTGTTGTACTGAAGTGGTGACATAACGAGTTATTAAACTTTTAGAAAATCAACTTTTTGTTTAGCTTTGATTCGAGATTTCAGAGAAGTTTCTGAACTGTGATCATCTCAAGGCACTCAGAGTTTAAAATGAGATTGCGCACATATTTGGAGGCTGGAAAATCTGCAATTTCTAACTGAAATAAAACAGTTTGAGACAGTTCATTGCTTCAAAAACATGAGCTCCATCCAGGGCACTATACAGTTCTGAAGTAATAGCACCTCTTTCAGAAATTGAATTATTTCTTCTGACTTGCAAAATTTAAACAGAACGTGATGTTCCATTGCGATGCATACGTGTCCTGACAAAATTGACACACTAGTTACGAACCCAGGACATGTAAGTACACTTTTGCTCAAGTCAAGTCATGTTTTTAAGGTATTCATCAGATCATATCATACCTCTAAGTACTAACAATCTTTCAGGTCCGACCTATCCTCTTGTATTGATCAGTACTACAGTATTCTGTTGGAGAACTGCCAGCAGTTTCAGCAGACGGACATGCGCAGTCGTCTGCACATTCTACTGGGAAACCTCATCAACCAATGCGTCTATCACAGGGATGTCGTCAACTGTAAGGGGCATGATTTTCATGTTTAAAAAGTATCCACATTTTTATTGCCATTAAAACTTATCCAAGATTGCACTTCAGTATGCAGTATAATGAATTCGGTCTTCGAAAAGAAAAAATTTGAAGCTGATTACATCAGTTTTTGGCCACAATAGAATCTGTGAGGATGTCTTATGAATAGACGAAACATCAAATTAATATGAACTTTTTCATTTGTGCAGCAATTGTCCATTTTTTATTATTTCATCATTATTGACTTTGCAGACTTTGCAGATCATTTTTGAATGACCCACAGGGTCTCAAATTTAGGGGCCAATTAAGCTGACTGGGTTACTTTTAGGACTGTGTCATTGGCGTGTACAAATTTTCAATCACACACCTTGATTGCTTACCTTGGGCTCACAGGTACATTGAAACTGTGTTGCTCGTACACGTTATTTTGTCTTGAACACCCATTTGGAATATTAAGAAAATAAATGTTTGATTTCAATGTAGATTTTGATTTCATTTCTTGTTTTTTGCTAAACGTTGATTCCGTGAATCTTATTTGTAGCTTTGCAAAGGCAGAGCTGCGTGAATGACAGCTGCTATGATTGGCTGAAAGTGTTGACTTACCACGTGGATGTGAGCCGTGTCCTGAGGGCCAAGACTGTTCTCCTTGACCAGAGTGACCCGCCCATACCGCAGGCACCGGCCACTGAAAAACCGACTGTCATGAGAAGCCGGCCGCCAACAAAACTTGCAAGTAAGCCCCTAGGAATGTATAGTATATGTAGTGGGACATCTGAATTCTGCTCTTAGTTGATTTTTATAATGATCTTTGCAGCTAAAGCAGTCATGGTCCAATCATGATCCAATCAATTCATTTCCTTCAGTATTACTTAACCTTCTCCCGTTTAGGTGACACAAGTTCTCCCCAGATGGCGCCACGATCTGAGACCACTGTCGAGAACACCAACTACTTTGGCCCATGCACTGTCCACCAACTGGGCGCCACCTTGAGTTATGAACATGAGTACATCGGGCCGGCCACACGACTCATCACCACCCCACTTACTGACCGTGCTCATATTACGCTGACGACATCACTGAACTCATTTAAGTGTGGCACTTTGATTGGTCCATCCTGTACAGGAAAGACAGCGACAGTGTCCGACCTTGTCAAGGTAAAGTTATCTTTGCTCACTATGCTTGGTGGTATGTATTGTCTATTATGGTCAATGGTATGTTTATCGTATCATCTCCTATGGAGTGGGGTATGTACAGTGTATCATCTCCTATTACGGTCAGTGGTACGTATATTGTGTCTTCTTCTATTGTACAAGTCAATAACATTTAGCTCCAACACCTGATTATGTAATTTTTGTCGAGGACACGTTGAGAATTAGTTGAATTGATCACCAAATAACTTCTGAAGTTTTCCAACTATCTGCAGTTCAAAAAATTGTTAAAATGAAGTACTAGAATTTACCCAAATGCACCTATTTATATCTCACACATTTTTTTCATTGACAACTGTTTGCAAAGCTGAAAGTGAAATGTCGTCTGCTTTCTATGTGACTCACTATTCTTTGCTGTAGGCTTTGGGTCAACAGTGCTTCACTATCAACTGTTCTCAAGAGATGACTGTGCCAATGGTCCTGCAGAATATCCGGGGCATGATCCTCTCTGGGTGTTGGGGATTCTTTAATGAGACAGATCGCATGACGCAAGGTCTGTTATATATTCAAGCAGGTTTCATTCTTCTCTATACATTTTTGCAAATTTCAGCAATATGTGATTTTCTGTATTCCTTTTCGGAAATGGATTTGGAGACTGTTCACATTTATTAGCATTTTTCTGAGGGTATAAAGCATTTTTTGCACTTTTCCCTCTCCCAAAAAATGTTGATATTTTTATAAATTTTGAATAAATAATACATACTTAGATTATGTGATTCGGCCATTACAAAAGTGCTTAACAGGTGTTTCCATCAAAGGATCCTGTCGATCATCAGTTTTATGAAATAAAAGTGTACGTCTGTAGCAATCTCTGACCCTCTCCATAGCTAAAGTGTAGATTTTGTACACTCGTGAAAATGGCTGTCATTATGAACGATTCCACGTGGTCTATTATTGACCTTTAGCTTTCTTACTTTACAGCTTGATTTTTTGAGTTGTGCAACAATGTTATGGAAGATGAGGCCAAAATTTGTAATCAAATAAAATTTGCTATTGAACAAAATATCTGAGTGATTCAAGTTTCGATATCGAGACACATCTTTTCCAGACTTGAAATGTACGCCTGATCAATATTCGATAGCTTGCTCGTTATTCGTTCATTTAAATTGTGTGAATGACTGCATAGCATAAATTGTCGTCAAAGCTGTGTCCATTGTTGCTGCCTTACTCTACAGGTCTCCTGTCCGTGGTGGCGCAGCATCTGTACTTTATACAGAACTCATTACATGTGTTGAAGATGGGCCGAGATAGTCAGTATCACATTCGGGGTAGGGCCGCAGTGGACAAGGTGAGTGTCTATGGGACTGGGAATGTTGTAGTGAATTGTAGGATAAGGCGGTCCAATAAGTGGTAATGGAGAGGGGATATTTATAGTGAGATGTGATATAAGGAGGGAAACCGGTATTCAAGAGTTGGAAGATCATCGTTTTATGTTTTGTGAAAAGTGGCTTTTAAGGCTTAAGTCAGAAAGTTGGTCTTTGGATCTCCACAACTATGACGGGAAAATGATTAAATCTCACTTGAGCAAAGGTGTAAAGTCTCGTATTATATAAACATAACTGCTAGTTACTGGGAACATATCTATAAAACATTTTTAGACAGCGATGCACTCATAATTACTTGGCAATTGGGAAGTGGGAACGTGAGACCAAATATGTGTCTTAAGTCATAAGTCAATTTTCAGGAAACGTACCCCTGATTTCTTGTAAAACCAATGTTGTGAAGTATCCAGCTTAATTATCTGTACAACCACGTATAGTTTTTGAGTAAAAGTGTGCTTTTTGAGAACCATAGTGTGCTTTGCTGTGGGTCTGTAGTTGTTGTTTATGGCTTGATGTTTACTGGCTCATCTGCTGTGAACAGGGTGTGAGAGATATGTTTAGAAAACTGAGCATAGCACTAATTAAAGTATTTTACATGATTGTTTAACATTGAAATTCTGAATTTCATTTTAATTTCTCATTAATGTTGTGCTGGTCATTTTTTTTTAATAGTCCGTCAACGTTTACTATGAATCACAAAAATTGGCTGCAGTTCCAGCAGAAGTAATATCAAGTTGCTCGTTGTTCATTTAAATACTGCTAAGTGCTGTTAAGTGCTGCTAAGTGCTGTTAAGTGCTGCTAATTGCTGTTAAGTGCTGCTAAGTGCTTTTACTATGTGTTGTAGTGATAGTTTTGGAAGGTAACTAAAGACATGCATGATTAATTTTATCACTTTTGCCACCAAGTTACGCATGTTTCATCAAGCACTAAATAAAATTAAAGTACACGCAGACTGCATGAGTTTTCGTTATTTATAATAATTCCAAGACCTGCCTCTAACTTTGTAAAGGTATTTTTGCTTGGTATAGCATGGCGTGCGGATATTTTATGATAAACCTACGAAGGTAACACCAGGAGTCTCTATTCTCCACTTAAAGTCTGTCCCACTCTTTGACTCTTATCAGTATCGCTATGATTTTGTGAGACGGAGATGAGATGCTAATTTATGCCTGTTTTTATGGCTGTGATGAGGCATGAATTGCAGATCGAACACTTGGATTTACTTCAGTTTCCATATTTGGTTGTTTTCTTTAGTGAATTCCATGACTGTGACATTTCATTTCAGTTCCTTGTTTCTCAGAGTCATCCCTTGAATGACTGCTCTTTGGTTTGATCATATCCTATTTGACAACAGAGCTTTTTGTTTCGCTGTAAATATGCCAAAGAATACATTTAAAAGTAAATAAAAAACGTACCAAACCATTCTTTTTCACTGATCAGTTTTAATTATTGAATAGTTACATCTGAATAATTATAAAGAACTCTGTACATTTAGAAAACAATCAGTCAACAATTCTTTTGCATTACCACGGACTGTGTATTCGGTTTAATCATTTTTACTCAAACAAATGAGTTGTAGGCTCAGTACCCAACCATTCTTTCTCTGCTGTGTTATTGTGTGTCTTGGACCTGTTATTGCTGCGTGAGTCCCATGAAGAGTATAGGGGACGGAGTGTTTCTCCACGAAGCATGAATTAGTTTGCTTTGTGATTCTTCGTCAAATCTATTCTCCCCAACTAAATCAACTTTGGCATGTTAACAATTATACATAGTGAATTCTGTCGAGCTAAATCTTGTTACATAACGTCTGGTCCTTGTGCAGTATTTTTTTCACTTTTGATCAAGTTGGACTTTGTTGTTACAGTTTATGGGGATTGTTTTTTCCCCTGATCTTGCTAGTGTTATTTATTACTTCTGAAAATGCACTATGTAAACGGATACTCAGTGAATCAGTGTGACTTTTGAAAACGTATAGCCTCTTCATAGTTCATTAATTATGTAGTTAGTACATTTTATAATTAGCTTATAATTGTGTATAAATTTAAACAACTTTTTAAAAGCCGTAGAGTCAACTGAAATCTTGTTTGTCAGTTTGTCTTGGATTCTGTTTTGTTTGGATTTTATGATTAATCAAATTTTCAGAAAACCGGAGACCCCTTGCGTGTCATCCGTCGCAACTCCTTGACGACCCTTCATTCCATGCCTGCGGCAGAGAAGGCACAACCAAATCTTGAACGCCAGAAAACAGTGCCACACGGATTTCAGGTATGTATCTGCCGCATCTGTTTTTGAAAGGTAATATAATGGTGAACGTGAAATATGTTATAAGTACAGTAAAGTGATTCACAATGTTTCCTATCAAAACTTTGTACTCCTTGCTGAACAGCTTTTACTTTCCCGGATCCATTTAATTTAATACTGGTCACGTTGGGTGTATCTTTTGACAAATGTTAAAAAGTAGTTTTATTAATAAAAATGATCAAACCATTGGTTGCTAGGAGAAAGGCTTGCAGACGTACTTCTGTGACAATTGGGAGCCGGAAAGCAGACGGCGCCGTCACTCAATCAGTGAGGAGGTTGGCATCAAACAGTCACAGTTTTACAAGGATCAGCCCAAGCCTCCTCCTCTCTTTTATGGTAAGCTGTTGTCAGTCAGTTGAATACATGATTCTGATTGGTTATGGTTAGAGCCGTGGTGCGTGTTGATTGGCTTATCAGATTTTGTTCAGTCAGATCATGAGGTTGTCGGTTGTGTTCCGATTGAATGGTACTCTATTATGCTCATGCAAGTTGTGATGTGGCTTTTTGCATTTGTTTTAGGCTCATTGGATTATTTTAGAATTGATGCTATAATTGGTCAAGCAAAAAGTATGTCTTTGTTGATTTAATATTAAAATGTTTGTTGAGTCGCCTGATTTTATGTTGTAACAAAAGATATTATTTATACAGTACTACCACGTATGGTCTACACATTAAATGAGAAAGATTTGATGCCTAGTGTAGGAGCCTTTCTAATCAGATATGGTGATTGTAGTCAGTGGATAGCCTCAAATTTGTTTCTTCAACTGGAACTTGTTTTCTTTAAATCTTCTCTTCTTTTAGAGCACTACCGGACATCCCACCCAAAATATCAAGAAAACCAGAAGGACTTCAGTTTCTTGACAGAAATTCCACCATTGTATTCTAAGAAGTACATCGGACACGTCTCTTTTGATGGTCAACTTCTGAAGGCTAGAGAGAGCTATGGCTGCTTCATGTCGCTGAACACTGACAATGCCACCTACAGGGAAATTCCTGAAACTCTAAGAGTAGGCAGTCATGATTCATATCTTATCTAAATGAAGTTGACTACAATTTCAAATTGATGACTGTGTTTTACTCTTAATCTAAAGCTTCCAATTTTAATTTTAGCTGCAAAAGTATTCATCCACTTTGTCCAGCATGGTGCCTTCAAGCTCTTTTATCCCATTTTAACTAACTCAGTGAGAATGCTCATATAAAAATTAGTTGCAGGTGGTCTGGTACATATTGTACCAGATGTGAACAGGCCGCTCAGACTGGCCCATTACACTGATCACCTGGTACTAGTTTTGTGCTTCATTGATATATAGTTAAAACCAAGCTGTGGAGCTAGAAACCTGAATCAAGGGTCTAGCAGTGTGGCCCAGTGGGACTCAAGGGTCTAGCAGTGTGGCCTTGTGGGACTCAAGGGTCTAGCAGTGTGGCCCAGTGGGACTCAAGGGTCTAGCAGTGTGGCCCAGTGAGACTCAAGGGTCTAGCAGTGTGGCCCAGTGGGACTCAAGGGTCTAGCAGTGTGGCCCAGTGGGACTCAAGGGTCTAGCAGTGTGGCCCAGTGGGACTCCAACCCACTACCTCGAGTGAAGGAAGCGGCCACTTATCACTCTGGGCCATGCTGCCTCCTCTCCGAAGCTTGTAAGAACAGTAGCTTGTAAAAATGTCTTATTGAACCCTCATTAAATCTTAACCTAAAGTATGACCTTTTTTAAAGTGCACCATAGCTTAAACATAAATCATTTTTTCACTTCTATATTAAATTAGAAGGGTTTTTTGTGAACCTCACTTAAATCTAAAAAAAATTTTCGCTCACTTAAATCTGTTTCTTAATATATAGTTACCACTGGACTGTGCAACTCAGACTTATCACAGGCGGTACACTGGAAGCACTTTCGGTAAACTGGTTCGTGGTGCCTAACCACCTCTTCAATGAGGACTATTCATTACAAAATCATTAGTTTCTGAAACTAAATTCTGCGTAATATTCACTTGATCAGCAAAGTGTCTTAAATTGTATTCCAGCATTTGATGAGGCCCTGTGCCATGGTTATACCAGACGTAAGACCCATTGTGGAAACTAGTCTCTACCTGAATGGGTTCACCAAGTACAAGGAGCTGTCCAGGAAGTTTTGTCTTTTTGTGAAGTTGGCTAAAACACAGGTAAGTACTGTAACTCTTGAGCCATTTGTGTGGGTTTAGTGGAATATGAATTTGTCTTAAACTCAACTGATATCAGGCAGTACTCTCAGGAAGGTGTATGACTGTCAATAGTAAAAAAGGTTTTTCAAGTGCAAGTTCAAAATTAAAGTGTTTGGCCTATACATAAATGAGTAAGTTGATATTCAAATTATAATTCACAATATAGGTGCAGCAATCCTTGAAGATAGCAGATACTGCATTCTGTTTTATTTCGGTGTGAACAATAAGACAGGAATGGGTGTCTTCCACATGCTTCGAGCATTCTATTTTATCACCACTCTTACGTCTGCTTTCAGTTGCCTGAGAAGTACCGTGTCGTCTTCAGTGTGAAGACTATCTCAGTTATCTTGAGTGAGTACGCCACTCAAAGACTGCATGGGAGGCCGCAGATGTTTGAAATGCAGGCAAGAGAGACATCTACTGTGCCAGGTTAGAAAACTATTTCTGTGATTATTTTTAATGTGTAGTGTAAAAGACGTAAATGGGATGATACAGATGTTTTTTAAACATTCTTCTTCACATTGATCATGTTTTGTAATAAGTTTTGCGTTTTGACTGATTGACGTTGCCTGTAGTTTTGGAGTTCAAGTTTACTAGCCGTTGTAAACCAGCCTTCTGTCAAATGCTAATTTTATTGGATTTAGGGCACTTGCAGTTATATAACCGACCCTTGTTCCTAATTCAGATGAGAAGTGATACTCAGCTAGTGAAGAACTGAGAAATAGTTATTCATTGAGACTAGGCTCAATTTGGCTTGTCACAGTGCACCGTGCGTGGTCTCAAGAAATAACAAATTGTTAGTTCTACCATAACATGAATAAGGAATAAGGAGGGACCAATTTTATACCGATGAGTGGTGTAAATCGAAAACTAATAGCCACTTGAAGATAGTTTACACAAATAGTGTCCTTTAGTTTTCTAGGTAAGCAATCTTTGAAAGTGGTAGTCTACTAATCTCCATTAAGAATATGTGAGACACTAGAGAAATGGCCAAACTTGTCCAACTTCCATACATCTTATCTCAGAAATGGCTGATCAGATTCAGTGAAACTTTCAGATATTGTGCTTTATACAGTGTTCTACAAAATAGTTGTAGGAACTGTTTTTGAAATGTTCCGTTTTTGGGTTTTTTCAAAAATCAAGATTTTAGGGTTAAAATACTCAAAAGTTGTATTGAACAAATTACAAAATGGTAGTTAGAGTGTTTTGAGATTTCATCTTAAATTGTACATTTAATCTCAGATCAGAGATTTTGCCATTTTATGGATACTATTGTTTTGCTGTGAATATATTTTTGCTTGATTTTATGAAAAAGTCATGGTCATGTGATTCAGGTAATGGTAGATTTGTGTTATGTCACAAATCAAATTCTGCATGTCAGTCTTTCTTCCTTCAGAAAGTATTCAAGACAATTTCTGTACTTTTACCTAATTGAATTATATACTTATGTGTATAATAACGGTTAAACTTCCTCATAACAATACACATAACCTTGTGACAGTGAAAACCTACTTAATCATTTAATAGTTTTTAAATTGTGAAATAAACCATTCTGTCATTCCCAACTGCATACATTGCTTTTTTGTCTTTAAGCAGGGCTTGGAATTTTCTTTTTTAAGAGGATTTCCTCTTTTTTGGTTTTGATTTTCTCTTATTTGATTTCTAGTTTCCTCTTTTTTCATCTCTTTTTTTATCTTAATTTTGACTTTGTCCATGCAAAAACTGATATTTCACTTAAATTTTACAACGCAAAGAGATATTTCTATCACACAAGCCTATTTATTTGTGGAACAATGCATCACTTGGAAAATTTTCCTTTTTTTGTCATTGGTCATTCCAAGCCCTGTTTAAGTGAGCATACTACATCGAAACAGGATGTGAAATGTCGTCTGCTTTCTGTTACTAGATGACTACAGAGAGGACATGTGTCTTGTACACGCTCTGCACAAGGCTCTGTTGTCAAGCATGGACAACATCGATGACGAGCTCACATTCCGCAACTTAGTTCGAGACTGCTTCCCAATTGTTAATCTCCAACCCAAAGACATCACTAACTATGACCCTCAACTCGTTGCCACGGTTCAGGAGCAAATGAAACTGGACAGTCTGCAACCCAGTGAAGAACATGTGAACAAAGTAAGGTTTTCCGTTTTGGAATTATGCTTTGAGCTTTGTTGAGTTTTGTGAAGGCATTGGTTACCAGGTGTGAGTTTTGGGTGTGAGAAAGAAATATTAATCGTGTCTAATTAAAGATAATTAAAACTAAAGGTTTCCATTCAGTAGTGATTTAAATCGGCAGCACACAGTGTTGTTTTCATCAAGTCTGATTTTACCATGAAGATATTTCATTAATTGCAAAGAACACGCTTTGTTCTCTGATTTATACTGTTACAGTTGCACTATAGACTGAATGGAATTTGTTGCTTTAATTAATTTCCATGCTATAATCAGAGGATCAATTTTTTCTAGTTTAAGTGACTTTTTCACCTTTACACAAAAACTTTATGTACCTTGAGCAGTACTCAGTGTTTTTATTTTTTAAATAACAGGGTATTTAGGGCCTTTAGGTGTCTTTATTATATAAATGACATGGCATCTAAGAAGACTTTAAACATCTTCTGCTAATATTGTCTGTTCCTGTTCGGCACCATCTTGTATCAATCACGTCATTTCAGAATATGGGATCGGAAAGTTCTATGTAACTTTGGCATCTGTGTTTGTGATAAATAAATTGCTTGTTTGAAGCTGGAGTCTGCAGCACTTTTCTTCACTTCAGATCCTGCAGCTGTACACTGCCTTGCAGTCGAGACCTGGGGTAGTTTTGATTGGCCAACCAGGCAGTGGCAAGTCCACATGCATCAACATTCTTCAGAAGGTCATGAACTTTCTGAATGAGCAGCAGGATGCCGAGAATGACAGTCTCAAGTCAAAGAAGAACATGATGTTCTACAACAAGAAAAAAATAGCCGTAAGTAATTTTAATTCAAATCTGTTGATTGAACATTTTAAGGTTATCTATGACCTTAATAAATGACCTCAACTCTAAGTCAGATATTGAAAAAAGAATATGATTTGTAAACCATACATATTTTATGAAAGGAGAAATATTGAGGATTCTGGTAATATCATTCATAGCAAAATACCCCCCAGCCGATTTTACCAAATCTTTTTTACTGTACCTTTCTTGCACATGACAATTTGAGTTAAAAATGTGGTCCAGTGACACTCATAAAGACACAGTAGTAAGATGCATATTTTTAGAATCCTCCATGTTTCTCCTTTCAGAAAATAATATTATATACTTTTACTGGTTGACAAAGCATATTTTTTTCAATATTTGACTTAGAGTTGAGGTCATTTATTAAGGTCCTAGATAACCTTAATTACTAAAAAGAGGTTTGAAAAATATAGATGCTTCATTTTACTTTAATTTTTCAACTTTTCTTCTTTGAGATTAATTGAAGTTTGTTTGTCTTTAGCCTTGACTTTCAGTTTTTGATTTCGTTTTGTATTTTATTTTATTTTATTTTTCTTCTGATCATTTTGGTTTCAACACTTCTCTCATCTTGTGTTCTTTCTCATCTGTTCATTTCGTTCATTTCGTTCATTTCGTTTATTTGCCAGGTTGATGTTCAACAGGTAATGTGTTACGAATACTACAGTGTGCTTTCTTGAATAAATAAAAGTATATTGAGCACTAATTGCACTACATAAAACTAAATAATATGCACACAAATTACAGTTTTATGTGTCTGTGCTGATATTTCATAGTCTAGCAGTGATGCACGTGGTGTGAGAATACGGCATGGCAGATTTGTGTGGTAATTTGTTGGATTTCTTAGTCAGTATTAACTTGCATAGTGTTTTTGAACTAGCTTGCAAATTACATTAAATGTTGCACTGCTTTTTATTGTTTGGTGGTTTCAATAGTTGATTTGTTGTTTAATTTAATAAACATGCTTTGGTTACGTATCTAGTTGCACATCCCGCGTATTTTTTAAATTACCCTAGTGCGTTCATAGAGTATACACGTACCCGCTGATCGTGCAAGGCATGTAACACTGCAATACTTACAATGGGATGGATATCAAATATTTTATTTAATTAAAGTTTTTATCTTGAAACAAATTTTATTTCATCATTTAGCTTGTTTTATACTGTGCAATTTATCATTGAGTAAATCTTAGATGATTTTTTGAGCATTTTAACATTGTTCAAGAAAAGAGACTTTGAAAAGGGATAAATTAAATTACAATTTTGGCAATTATTTCTGTACAGAATGGAAAAAGAACTGTTGTGTCTGACTTAGAGAAGGTTTCCATAGTGTTATGCTGGGTAAGCAGTGTGTGCGGTACTCTTAGATGTACTGAGCTGCTTGTCAGTGACTGTGACCAGCAGCCAACATTGTGATTAGTCATGTGGGACTGGTGACTCGTGCTGCCATCTATCTGATGTCTACTGTTGTATTTCAAATTCACAGTAAGCCATACTGAGGCGCCTGCAATGACACTAGTGTCCTGCGAGTGAAAATCAGATGATCGATATTGAGTAACATAATGGTGCAGTGTATTGCGGAATCTTGCCATTGTTACCATAGCGACAGCTTTGCAATCTTACTGGCAGAATTACGTGACACTAATGATCTTACAAATTTTTGTAAGGAAGTGGAGCATTGTCTACCCATCATGAGGGCTGAGTGCAAGCTAAATTCACCCTTATCATGCCGAGGGGAGATGCATTTTTTCCCATTAGTCTTGTCATGTGTTCAAAAGAAATTACCACTGACAGTTGCCTGTTTTTTCTGCTGTTTAGCAAATGTCGATTTCAACATCGCAACTTTTTAATGGAGCCTACTATTGAAATCAATATGTCCACAGATACGATCGCAACTAAACTCTGCCGTCACATTTGAAAGTGCACCTTCACCGTTTTGAAAGTAATTGGTGAAGCAAAACACAGTTGATGGTAACCCAAGCAGCCTGTGGGCGATTAGTAAAAAAATTGAAAAGTATGCGGTGGACACTGATGTGAGCACAGGAGTTATTTCAATATTCAAGTATCTTTCAAATATTTAGTCAATGCGCCTGTTGGCATGTAATGCCATGGTTCGAGTGTTACGCCATGGTTTGAATGTTGCCGTGTTCAGATGATGTGTCAGCAGAGGATAGTCCCACATGGCAGTTGTTGTCGTTGGTGGTGGTGGTTTGTGAATGTTTCACGTCACACTTTTATTGTGTTCATATATTTGAAACAGGAGGACGAGGACGAGGAGGTAACTTTCTGTGGTGGTTTCTGTATTACTAATAAATTAAATGAAGTATTATATGAATAGAGCTCCTTTTTTCTTGGAGTATTTTACGAATGACTGCATTGGCAATGATGTTGAGCCAATAAATGGAGATTTGGAGAACGCTTCACTTTTTAAGTGTTTTTGTTTGCAAATGTACCAAGTTTGGTATGTGTTTTGTAAGTTTTTAGTTTGTGAACATTTGGTTTGTGGATGGTTTATGTGAAATTCTGAAAGAAAGTTTCTCCTCCAAAAATCTGTACTTCATCTTTTAAGGAACCTTTTGCATAATTATGATTTTGAAATGTGAGCTTTAAGCCGCTTCTCTCTGTACGCATGCGTAGTGGCACATATCTGCAGCTGCTTAGTTTATTGCATGGTGGAGGCTTTTGAATTATGGGTTGATAATAAATAATAGTTTGGTGATTTAAGTCTTTATTTGCTTTGTCATGTACATGCAAATACTGGTTTGGGAAATTTGATTTTAATTTAAATGAAGTTGTATAATTTCAAAATAACCTGCCAAAATGACATTCAAGTGGAAGTAGCTATGAAAATAACATTTTGCAAAACATGAAATTCCAATGTCTCATGTTTACCTTTGAAGAGGACATCTCTTGTCGTAGTATGAGTATAGGTTAGTTTTACCTGACCACGCTGTGTGACATAGCCTGGATTTGATTCAGGCTCCCTGTGTGTACCAAGTCAATTCGGTCACATCTCAGGCATTTGATTGGTTCCTGGTGATGACCTTTAGCTCAGAAACCAATCCGATTCCTTTTATGCCAGCTGATCTAGTGTTGACCTCCTCAGTGACTTGAACACCCAACTTGATTTGCCAATGTACCAAGTACGTTGTGTCTAGAAGTCTAAAAATTTGGAGTTGTTATACACGGGGTATTTTTGAGAGCCTGTTCATCACTGTTGAGTGTTGTGTTCCCAGTTAACAGTGTATGTTTTGCAAATTGTTGCATAAAATTTACATCAACTTAATCTGCTTCAAAAAGTCATTTTTCCAACTTGCCTTGAAACATCACTGAAGCAGTATTTGCCTTTAACCATGCCAAGACGAGATGTTTTCCCAATTTATTCGATAAACTTAATACCTATAATTATCCCTCCAGGAAACGTACTAAATACAATCCGACCCCTGACCCCTGAACTAACCTGGTCGTTGTATTCTGTTACCTTATTGTATTTTGGTTTCTAATTTTAATCACTACCTACCATATTCATTTATGACTTGGTGTTCTAAGCTTTGTCCCTGGTCTGCTACCTCTGCCCTTTGCAGCGCCAGAATTGCCCAGACGGCCTGAAGTTTGTTTCATGAAACTGACTTAAGACAGAAATTTCAGTGTTTTAAAAGATTTGTCCGAGCAGTAATGAGCGCATCAAAGTCTAGAAATTATTTATAGAAATTATCTCAGTAACTAGCAGTTATGCGTATACTCTTGCAGACTGTGCAATTATTGCGCAGGTGAGGTTTAATTATTTCTCATGAATAGATATGTGGAGCGTGAAACCAAATTCTTGTCTTAAGTCTTAGCCGCTATTCATGAAACAGACCCCAGGGCTTTTTCAAACATTAAAAGCTGTAGTTTTCCCTGTATAGCTGGTTTAAAAAAGAAAGTCAATTAGCCTACCTCTCATGAAATCGATTTCATCAATTATTTATTGTGATAGGTTTCCAACTCGATTCACTGAAAAGTGTTCTTGAAATGGAAATAGAACACTACCTAGTCAGTAAGAAAAATTACGAGACCAATTTTGAAAGCAATAATCTAATATAACCAGTTTTCTCCACTGAATAACAGGCATCAACCGGTTCTCAAAATGCGGGCATGTTTTATTACACAATGAGATTAAAAGGCTTGCCCTGAGTTTTGTTTTGAGCCAGCTAAACAGGCCCAAACGCAGCTTTAAATTGGAGTCGTTTACAGGCCTTCTAAAGCAAGGACATGTCCACATGTCCTAACATAAATCCTATTAGGTGTTCTTTTGTGTGACACATAAGGTTAAATTGGTGAATGTAGTCTATGTTTGAAGTTCTCT
This sequence comes from Phoronis australis, assembly GCA_002633005.1. Classification (NCBI taxonomy): domain Eukaryota; kingdom Metazoa; phylum Phoronida; family Phoronidae; genus Phoronis; species Phoronis australis. Next base: position 2,022,112 of record NMRA01000010.1, read on the forward strand.
ATTGGTGAAATTCACATGCGAATTAGCAGTCGCTGCTTTTGAGAACAATTTAGCTTGCAATATGGCCGACTCGTGAGACTTGGAAATGCCTGTAGTTCCTACTCTCTTCCAGTGTCATTTGTTGTTGGATTGTAAGAAAATGGCTTGAAATTTCTCAACCAGTTCAAGACAAAATTGTAAATAATCTGTTAACTGAGTGTTTTTCTGAAATTTTTTAAAGCAACTTTTTGAAAGCACTTGCCGGAAATGGAAAGAGTAATGTTTCCGGGTCATTAACTAAACAAAGGTCAATGTTTCTGGGTCACAAGTTAAACAAAGGTCAATGTTTCTGGGTCACAAGTTAAACAATCTTCTTCCCCCCCATGATACACAAGGGCATTCTTATTAACGCTGTCCTTTTCTCATTGATATAATGCTAGGCTTTTGGGCTGTAGTTCTTCTCTTGCCAACCACAATTTCAATCTTCCATATTCAGTGGTTTCCTCATTGACCACATTCCATTCATGACTGACAGGAGGCGGGGTTACACTTGATTGACACTATGTAGCATTTGTCAGGTACAGTGTATCAGGTCTGTCTGTACACTATTGGCTACACATGTGCTTAATGAGAAAATAATTGCATTTGTACTAAAAATTTTGCATCACTTGAGAAAAAAAATGCACCTCATACAAAAAAGAAAGCTGTTAGCAAGAATGCCTTTAAGTGTTCCATCAGGAAGAGGTATTGTCTACTCTGAATTTTAGTAATAGAATCCTTCTCTCCGTAGCTCTTGCAGGGTGAAGTGAGCAAGTCCAAGACGCAAGTACAGGCCATGGGACGGTGGAAGAAGATGACGTCCTATGGCAAGGCCACTGCCATGGCAACCAACATGATTGACAACGTTATTTTCAAGGCTCGCTATCCAAAGGTGGAAGTTTTGACGCTTAACCCGACAGGGAGAACTCCAGCTGAGGTATAAGCTCCATAAGCTGAAAAATTCACTTGCAGGAACGGGGAAGTCCTGGATTACACAGCGACACTTGAATCTCGCTGTATTTACCCACAATGCCGTAAACATCCGTCAGGCACATTTGCTGCCTCGTTTTCATGCCACTGGAGTTTCACATGTTATTTGTAGTTGTCTGGTTCGTTACAAATTTTTCTCAGTTGTATTACTTTGTTTGTAATAAGCATGTTAATGTTTACTTTTTTCTGGTGTATGGTTCCCACTTGGAACTTTTGGTTTGTAAGTCTTTAATTAATTTGTTTGTTTTTAGTCTTGTTTCAAAGGTGGCAATGTGAAGTTGTGATTGTGTCGGTTCCTGCATTTCAGTTGTATGGTTGTTTCCAAGATGGCCGTTGGAACGATGGCCTGTTGCTGCGTGTCTTGCAAGACTCTCATCATAAGTTTACCTCAGCTGTACACTTCATTGACAATTTTGATGAGAAGAAAAACAAGCTGCCCATAACAGCACCCTCTATTATAAATAAGTGGGTTGTCCTAGATGGAGAGATGGATGCCAGCTGGGTTGATGGACTGAACGGTCTCTTAGACCCCTCCCACCGCCTTCTAGCAGCCAATGGCGAGACAGTGTTTATTGATGGTAGGTTGTACTTTTTGTATTGTATTGTAATGATGCAGTACCTGGTGAGAATTGTTTTGTGGTCAGTTGATATAAATACCTCTATGTGTGATAGGGTGTAATTATTTGCTGTTATTGCTTTCAGAAGAAATAATTGCAAAATGAAAATAATGGTTGTGATTTGCGTAAGAGTTATGACTGAAGGTAATTTTCATATTAGTTGTATGTACATACTATTGCTTTGATTGAGCAGTTTGGTAATGCCAAAATACAGAACTAGTAAAAAGTACTCAGACAAAATCACTCGGTGTGCTATGTCGTGACAGCTGGGCGGAAGGTGAAGTCAACATCAGAGTAGAGAATGACTA